>JAMPIO010000099.1:0-384822 GCA_024699865.1 Aphelenchoides fujianensis
GACGGAGGACTCGCGGACGGTCGGGCGATCGATGGGCAACGCGCAGGTTCGTCCGCTGCCCTAGCGCCTCGTCGACCGCTTGCAGGACAAACCGAACGGCGAAGAGCCGAGCGGCGAACAACCGGAGGGCAGCGAGCGGGGCGGTCAGGAGGGCGGTGAGTCCCCCTTCGTCCACTCACTCGTGATCCCCACTGTTCAGGCGCCAAGAAGACGCCGCCGAAGCCGCCGGCTCCGCCCAGCCCGCGGCCGCCCGTCGGTCCGAACTTCCGCCTCATGAAGCCGCTCGTCTACGACCACAAACGGCGCAACGGCGAGCGGCCGGCGCCGGCCGAGTCGCCGCGCGTCCGCAAGCCGCCCGCCCGCCGCCACGCGCGTCTGCCGGCGCCCGAGGAGGCGGAGGAGGACGAGGCGGGCGGCGCCGAGTTGCCGTCGCCCCCACCGCGCAGCGGACAGCCTCGAAAGCGGCGGCGGCTGGTGATCGTGCCGTTGAGCGGCGGGCCCACGGTGCCGCCCACCAACCGCGCCACGCCGTTGGACGTTGCGGACGCGCGCCGGGAGCTGGAGAAACGTGATTCTACCGCCGCCTTTCGCCCACTCACCTCGCCGCTTTGTTGCAGGCCTCCGCGAACGACGCGCCGCCCAAACGATGCGCGTGACCATCGACTCGGTGATTGCGGGCTTCAAGCCGCGCGAGGTCGCCCTTCTGCCGAACGCCACCGTCGGGATGTTGAAGCAGAAGCTGAAAGGACGCGCGCGCATGAACCGGCCTCACCCTTTCCTTTAACGGCAAGGAGTTGCTGTGAGTTCCATCGAGAAGAGATGCCCACTTTGATCCTCCTTTCATTGAAGGCCCGACCAGTCGACGCTGGAGTCGCACGGCGTGACGAACGGCGCCCGCATCCTCGTGCACGTGCGCTCGCAGACGGGCACCAGCAACGCGGAGGACGTGGCCGGCACTGTTGGATTTGAGCCGCTCGCTCGGCGTCCTCCGCGACCTCCTCAACTCGATGCCCGTCCGGCCGCCGCCCGAGGAGGACGAGATCGAAACCGGGTGAGTGGAAGGAGGAGCGGGCAGGGGCACTCCTGCACTCGTCTGTAGCACGCGTGCCGGCCGCCGTTCCGCCCCGAAAGGCGCGCACGATGACGGCGGAGGAGTGGACGAAGCGGGCCGGCGAGAATCAGAAGACGCGCGAGCAGATGGGCAAAATTCGAGTGAGTCCTTCTGTGACGAGTGTGGAGATACGAGTGGAGCTTGCAGGAGAAGATGGGCGGCACTACTGACTCTTCGACGTCCGCCTCCACTGGCTCCAGCATCTCGACTGGATCAGGCACTTCCCGGGTCCAGCACTTCGACTGCTTGAGCACGTCCGTTGCCTCAAGCACCTCCAACGCTTCGAGCACGTCCACTGGATCGACCTCCTCCAGTGGCTCCACCTACTCGACGCACCCGCACGCCTCGGCTGGGCGGCCGGACGAGCCGTTCGGCGCGCAAGAGGCGGCCGCCTTCTTCGGTCCGCCCGAGAACGCCGAGTTCGCCGCCGAGCGCCGCGACCGCGAGCTCGCCGACCCGCCCGAGTCGGCGGCCGAGTTGGAGCGCCTGAAGGCGGAGTTCCGCGCCGCCCGCTGCGGCTTCTGCCACGCGCGCCTTCCGCTCGCCCTGCGCGTGCAGCCGTGCCGTTGCGCCCGCCTCTACTGCCGCCAACATCGCCAGCCGGAACGGCACTGCTGTTCGTGAGTTCTCAGCTACGATCACCTTGTTCATCCTTTCTTTGTCGCTCGTTCAGAGTCGACTGGAAGCGCGTGGACCGCGCGAAGCTGGAGGCCGCCGTCGTCTCGCGGCCGCGCACGCCCGCCAACGAAGATCGCGACGATCTCGCCGACACGCCGCGCAAGGGCGCCAAAGCCGTGATCCTCGCCTGTTGGTTAAAGAGAATAAACACGAGGCGGCAACCCTTTGGTTGTGTTCTTATTCCAAAGCTTTCAAACGGCTCACTTATTCTCCGTCGTCCACCGCTCTTCATCCCGAACAAAAGCTTTCCGACTTGGCGGCTTGGCATTCCGTTCATCCGGCTTGTTTGTGGATTATTTTGGTCAACGAAAAGGCAGGAGTTCGTGACAAATCGAATCGAACTAATGAATCTCAATGCTGCCTTTCCGGGCATCTTCGCGCCCGCGAACGATCACGGCCGCTCCAAACGGCAAAAAGCGTTGATGCAACGTGAGTGTTCCAAAATGAGTTGATTTCGATTGAATTGATTTGTTACGCAGATTACGAACGGAGCAACCTGGTGACGATCACGAAGCTGATCCTCAACTCGTTTCTCGAGCGCTCGGTGGCCGGCAGTCGCTCGTACGAGGCCGACACGACGGAGCTGAACGATCTGCTCGCCATGCTGGAGAATTGTTTGCTGCACGGCTTGAAGAGCAATTGTTCGTTCACTCCTTCCTTCCCTTCGATTACTTGTTCGATTCGTTTAGT
Source organism: Aphelenchoides fujianensis (assembly GCA_024699865.1). Taxonomy (NCBI): domain Eukaryota; kingdom Metazoa; phylum Nematoda; class Chromadorea; order Rhabditida; family Aphelenchoididae; genus Aphelenchoides; species Aphelenchoides fujianensis. The sequence continues at coordinate 2,480 of JAMPIO010000099.1, forward strand.
TGTGATGCCCAGCCGCTGGCCGCACGCCGACCTGTGGACGCTGCTCACTCGAGTGGGGGCGGAGAAGCGGGACTTCGGCCGAGTGCATCAACTGCATCGAGGGGCCTGAAGAACTTGAGCACGGCGGCCTCGAAGGTGCGTGCCTTCCTGCGGTTGTCGTTGATGCAAAAGAAGCTGGCCGACTACCTCCAATTCCTCGTCGGCAGCCCGCTGCTGCCCAAGTGGTACGACGAGTGGGCGCTCCTGCTGCACGGCGATCGCGTGGTGTCGTTGCTCGGCGCCCTCCTTGCGCTCGGCGTCTTCGACATCAATTTGATGCTCGATTTCCAGCATCTTCAAGTGAGTTCCCCTCCCGTTCTTTCTTTTCAATGGTTGGATTGCAGGAGCACAACAACGTGATCGATCTGTCGCCCTACCTGAAGGTCCCCGCCGTTTGCACGACGCCGGCCGGATGGGCGGCGAAGAAGTGAGCGACGAGGCGGAGAACTTGAAACGAATTTTGGACCAAAAGTCGTACGTGGAGGAGCGCAATCAACAGTTGAGGTTCGTGCGTCGCTCATTACTTTCATTCAGTTCATCGCCGTTCAGCACGCAACTCGCCAATCTGCAGGCGAAGTTCGACGAAATGGCCGCCGGTGTCGATCGAACGACGCCGACGAACGTGAGTCGAACGGCGGCGAAAACATTCGTGACTCGCCGCAATTCCAGCCCGCCGCTACCACGGCGGACAAATCGCTCGTGTTCACCCAACGGCTGCGAGATCTCGAGCGTGACGTCGACGAGGCGAACGCCCGGGTGGCCAAACGAGAGCAAATGCTCGCCGACGCCCAACGGTTGGCCGCCGAGCGGCTCGAAGAAATCGACCGGCTGAACGACCGGCTGGAGCAATCCGGAAGCCGATCGGCGTCAATTCGAAGCGGAAGTGCAGCGATTTCGGGAGCGGGAGGTCGGCAAACCACACCGCCATTGCATTCAACCCGCTTACTCGTCATTGCAGGAAGCAAACGAAAAGAAACGAGTGGAAGAAGCGATCCAGTCGGCCGCCGCCCAATCGAAGAGACGGCCGAACAAACCGAAGAGGACGTGCTGAAGGCGGAACTCAAACACAAAGCGGACCAAGTGGCCGAACTTACCGCACTGCTCGACCAGAAACAGCGCGAACTGAACGGAGTGGTTGACCAGTTGGAGCGACTCCAACGACAACACGCCGCTTTGGAGGCGAAGCAGCGGCGCACGAGCGAAGTCGAAGAAGTGAGTTCATTTAATGGAAGCAGATGACAACTGCAGTTTGCGAGTTGTTCTGTCCTTTGTTGTCGCGACGATCAAGAGTCATGAGTTTGGTCTCGACCTTTCGCTATTCGACTGACTAAAGCGACAAAGCCGCCCTATCCAGCCACTTGTCTCCCGTTCTTAACTCTTTTTCTTCTAGGAATCGAACAAACTCCGATTGCAGCTGGAGACGACGTTGGAGAAGGTCCGGCGACACGAGGCGACACTTGAAGAAATGAGCGGACATCTCTCGGAGTTCGTTGTTTACTTCTTTCCTTCAAGTCAATCCACCGCTTTCAGATCGAAGCTTGAAGTGTTGGAGTTGAAGGAAGAGTGCCTTCCGTTGGCCGAAAGCCAGTGGGTGGACGACGCGTCGGTCTCCGAGTGCAAATCCTGCTCCTCGGCCTTCTCGGTGATCAACCGGAGGCATCATTGCAGGTGAGTGACTTGTGATGGCTTTCTTTTGATTCCCGAGTGCGCTTCAGGGTGTGCGGGAACATCTTCTGTGCCGCCTGCTCGGAGTCGCGCGTCCAATTGCCGTCCAGCTCGCGGCCGGTTCGTGTGTGCGCCGCCTGCTTCTCCCGCCTGCAAAGCCGGCAGTCGACGGCCGTTGATCGAGAGCCGTAAAGCCATGAATGTCTGAGCATTTGAATACACGTAGAGATATTCTTCCTTTCGAATGGCACATAATCACTTACTTGCCCGTTTGATCCCCGCATTCAGTTCTTCTCTTCGGTTCCCTTCGTGACATTCCACTTACAACCCTCCAATTCACGGTGTGCTCGTTGATGTTTACCCGCGTTTAATTGCAAGTAGTGAATAAACAAAAGTGAGTAAAAATAGCCGCGATATTGTTTCAAAACCCGAATGAAATGCATGTGAAGAAGCCGGAAGAACCCACTCACTCGCAGCATCACGAGTTACCAGCAAGTAAGAGTGGATGTACGGTGGAAGAGAAGAAGCGACCGCCTAATTACTCACCGCTTTTTAATTGCGATGATCCGCTCGCTACTCCGGTTCGGGTTCATTAGAGAACGTCCGGTCGGCCGGCCATCCGACTGGTCGGTCGACCGTCTTTGGTTTGTTTGCGGCCGGACCGGCGGAAAGCGGCCAAGTGTCGACGTCAAGGCGGCAGCTCAAGCCGAGACCAAGCGGAGAGCCGGCGGCGACCAAGCGGGGAGCATAAGTAATTAAAGAGGGCATTCGATTCCCGCACATCACGCCGAACGACGCCCGTCTTGACATCCGCTCGCTCCGGTCGGCTCGCTCGCTCACTTGCACCGTATTTAGCGGCACGTCCCCGTTGTTGACAGCGAGCCGGTTGGACGACAAGTTTCGACGTTCGTTTGCGGGCTGCAAATCCGCCGAGTTTGCAGCCGGACAGGACCGGACAGAAGGGACGCGGGAAGTACGGCGGGATGTCTTCCCAATGGCCGACGGACAGTCCCGCCGCCGCCGCCTGCGTTTGTTGTGGACGTCGAGGATTGCGAGACGCGCGCCGCCGTTTCCACGGAGCCAATTAGTCGACGGCGCGACCGGATTCGTGCGCCCACCGTCGCGCCGCCGAACGCACGGCGGCCGGAAAACACGTGCACTCGCCGGCCGGCCGCATCGGCTGGCCCCTCCCCCTCCCAGCGGCACAATGCAACGGCCGCCCGTAGGGAACGCCCCACCCGGACCGTCGATTCATTCGCTTCGTTGTGTCCGTGATGGCCGCTCTCGTTCGTCTTTCTGCTCTCTGTTTGCGCGTACGTGCTGCGGATTACGGTGTTCGCCGCGTCGGCGCCCTCGCCGCCCGCATGGACGCCGTTGGAGTACCGGCTGGCGTTGCGGCTGCACTGGAATTCCACCGCGCGAATCCACCGCGCCACCGGCGCACGCCGACGGCCAGGTGTTGATTCGAATGGCGTGCGTGCGCGCCACCGACACGATCACGTTGAATTCGAACGATCTGCGCATCGACAAGCGGAGTTTGCGGCTGGAGGACGAGGCGAGCGGCCAGCGGGTGCGCATTCAAACACCTGGAGCACTACCCGGCCCGCCTTCAAATCAAAATGATCGCCGAATCCGAGCTGCTCGTTGGGGCGAACTATTCGCTTCGCGTCGACTACACGGCGCCGATCACCGACGACCAGACGGGCGGCTTGTACCTGAGCGGCGACAAGAAGTGAGTTCCCGCCAATGGAAAGCGAGACTTCGTTTGGTTGCAGGAAGTACGTGGCGACACAACTGCAGAAGATCGACGGCTCTCGACTGTTGCCCTGCTTTGACGAGCCGCGTTTCCGCTCCGTTTTCACGCTCACCGTCCTCCACCCGACCGCCTCGAATCTGACGGCTTTGAGCAACGCTCCAGCGATCGAAACGATCGAATTGGAGGAGTGAGTTGAACGAAAGAAAGAGTGAGAAGAAGGGGATTGATTGCAGTGGCTGGACCCGCACAAAGTTCGAGAGCACTCCGTTGATTTCTACGTACTTGTTTGCGATCTACGTGGGCGCTCCCGATTGTTTGGCGGTCGAGGTGTTGGGCACTCCCGTTGGAACTTCCTTTCGGCTATTTCGATTTATTCAAAGCTTGCAGATCCGCCTGTTCTACGGCAGTTTGGGGCTGGAGGCGGCGAAGAAAGCGCTGGAGTTGGTGATCCGATCGTTCGAGTTCTACACCGCCTACTTCAACCTTTCCTACCCGTTAAGCAAATTGGGTACTCACTCCCGTTCTTCTGCCTTCCTATTACGGCCTGGTTGTTCTTGAAGACGTGGTTATTGTGGACCACTTGCGAGTGGTCGGCATGGAGCACTGGGGTCTCGTCTTCCTGAAGCTGAAGGAAACGCTGCAGCAGGACTCGCGGCGCCTGGCCATTTCGCACGAGATGTCCCACATGGTCCCCACTCTTTTCTTTCGTTCGTTTGTTGATTGCTGGAGCTTTTAGTGGGGAAATCTCGTGGTGCCGAACGCGTGGGACGACCTCTGGTTCTTCGAGGGCGCCTGCGAGCGGGCCGTGATCAAATTCTTGGCCTCCATTGACGAGGATCCGTTCGTTAAGGTCCGCAATGACAAGAAGCTTCTTCATATTCATTTGATCGTTGTTTGAAGGCTGACCTGGACGCCCAGCTGCTGGTGAAGACGCTGGACAATCGTTTCGTCTACGAAGCGAATCGTCTGCACCAACCGGCCGCAAAGGTCGCCGACTTGCAGCACAGCGCGGCGAATCGGGAGAAGTCGCCGATTGTCTACGAAAAAGTGACGCAGTCAAGCCTCTGATTGCCTTCATTCCATCCGTTTTCAGGCCTCCGCTCTGCTCGGAATGCTGGAGCGAACGGTCGGCGAAGAGGCCTTCGATCGGGCCACTCGTTTGTTTCCTCCGGCGCAACGCGTTCGGCACCGGAGATTCGCTCCACTTTGCGGATTGCGTGGACGAGTGAGTCGGCAATCATTCGTGCAAACCACTCGACTACCCGGTTGCAGGGTGTTGGCGGAAGGCGGAAACGAAGTGTTTAGCGCCGCCGGCCTCACCGCTCGCCGTTTCGTGGACGAGTGGCGCAAATCGCAGGGCTACCCGATTGTCACGATCACCCGTTGGAACGAAAGCCACTTGCAAGTGACCAGCGAAACGGCCAACCCGTTGGGGTTGGACGGAATCGAGGACCAAACGTGGTCGATTCCCCTCTTTCTCCGCTCGTTCGACGGCACTCGGCGGGAGGTTCGCGTGTTGCCGTCGGATTTCGACCCGGAGGACGAGTTTTTGATCCCAGCGAACGTTTTCGTTGAAGGTGAGCGCTTTGCGGGCTGCAAGGCGTACTGTAGAGCTGGAAAAGGCAACACGCCTGGCAATTAGTTCTTTTGTGGATCGCAAAATTACTAACCACTAGATTACGGTAGTAAGGCGACCGTAATTAGAATTCATTACCGTTATTCTTCAATTACTGTCCTGAAAGAATTCGACTTGCAGCCGGCGGCTACTATCGCGTGTTGTACAAAGACGACCTCTTCGAGCGGCTGCTGGACGAGGCGGAGCGACTCGACGACCTCACGAAGACGATCACGCTGGACAACGCGCGCTTCTTTGCGTTCAACAACGTCCGTGCCGCCGCGAGTGCTCATCCGCTCGCTCGACCGCCTGGTGACCGACCGGCTGCCCAATTGCATTCGGATTTACGTGCACACGAGCTCCATCCTTCACTACCTCCTGAACGGCCACCCGAAACGAGGGGAGTTGGATGTGAGCGAGTAGGGTGAAGAGCGGGAGTAAACGGAGCGAGTTGAAGGAGTTCCTGATGAAAGCGGGCGCCGAGCTGTACGATCGGAGCGAAAAAATCGCCTACAAGCCGACCGATTCGTGTCTCCAAGAGTGAGTTCTTTCTTTTGAATCAATCGAATGCCCAATTGAAGCAAACGCGCTCAATACCTGGGGATCGGCTTCTGCAGCTGGGACTACAAGCCGTGCACCCAACGAGCCGTGCAGGACTACGAGATGATGCGAGTGGATTGTGCGGACAAGCGGACGGGCGATACGTGCAACAAGTGGGTTTCTAATGGAAAGCAAATGAGTGGAAGATTGGATTGCAGGATCCCGCCGGCACTTCGCTGGAGTGCCGTACTCGATGGCCGTCCAGCGGGGCGACCTCGAAGACCTCAATTTCTTCAACACTCAACGGCGAATGGCCGAAGCGGAGGAGTTGCCGCGACTGAGCGGTGCCCTCTTCTTCACTTCGAATCGGACCGTCCAAAAGGAGCTCCTCCAGTCGCTGGTCTACGGCGGCTGTGCGGTCCTCAAGTCCATCAATCGGGGGTTCGTTCCTTCGAGCTTCTCGTGTTCATTCCTTTTGCTCCAGGATCTTTCGAATGCCGCTCGTCTCCCACTTCCTCCACTCGATCCTCGCCATTTGGAAGGAGGAAATGCAGACGAGGAAGCTGTACGTCCTTCCCGCCCACTTCACGCTTCAATTCGAAGCTTCAGGGCGCCTCGAGTGCTGGAGCAGTGCGGCAAGCACATCCTCAAATACTCGCTGCTCGGCCTCTCGCGCACCGAAGAGGACTTGAATCAATTCAACGGCCTCAACTGCACTTCGTTCCTCTCCACTCAACAGTGCGACGTCATCAAGGCGACGATCCAAACGCGACTCGAGTTCGTGAAGCGGTTGGGCGACGAGTTGGAGCGAATTTCGTTGCAAACCAGCGACTAATTGGACTTTCGTTCGTTCTCTCGTGTAAATAAACAATCCTTGTTTCTCGTAATCGAAAGGCGCGTTTCTTGGAAGCGACTGGAGGGATGGGGGAGAGGGACGAGAAGTCAACTCGACATCATTTCCTTGGGGATTCCCCCGGCTTTTTCGTCGGTTGCGGCTAATGAGTGACTCACGTCACGTCAGGTCCGAGTGTTCGGCGGCTGGGGCTGCGGCCAATTAGCCGAAGCCGAACTGAAAGCAGAACGAAACAAGGAGAAGCGGAAATGCGCACTTCCCATACGCGCGCGTGTACTTTGCACTCCTGTTGTTCGGTTAATGAGAGGAAACGGGTTGCACGTACTGGGTGTGCAAAGAGGAACCTCCTACTCCAAGCGGCCAATTTTCCCGTCGGGATTTGCGCGTCGCTCGAAGCGGAATTTCGGGCCCGCTTTCTGCTTGCAACAGCGAGGCTATTCCATTCCATTTCCATCCCGTCTCGTTGCGATCATGTCCGAAGTCGAAGTCGAAGCGACGAAGAACGACGAGAATGAAGGTGATTTCCGCCGAGCTTCCTTTGATCCAACCGAATTTCTTCGCTTTGCAGGAAAACCGGAGGAATTCTGCCGAATCAAGCTGGCGAATTTGCCCACAGCTGTGAAGATTCCTCAGCTCAAGAAGCTGCTGAACTCGTGAGTCCCATTGAATTCATTTAATTCCATTGGATTCGATTGATTGGTTGCAGGAACCTGAAAGAAGTCGGCTGGAAGAAGCTGACCGTTCCGCCGAACACGGGCATCGCCTACTTCTCCGTGCCGACGGCCGAAGAGGCCGAGAAGGCGACCGCTCTCCTGAACGGACACACGTACAAGAACCACAAGATCGTCGCGTTCACGGTGGCGGACAAAGCGGAGGTTCGACCCAAGCGTCAAGTGCGTTGTTTCCGTCGATTTCTGCGGATTTTCTCGTGTTGCAGGACGAACCGCAGAAACTGAAGAATGTGATCGAAATCACGACCCCGCTCGCGCACTTGACGTACGACGAGCAAATCGACGTCAAGTTCAAGGAGTCGACCCAAATTCTGCAGAAGCTCATCAAACAGATGGCTCACGCGCACGTCCCGAACGTTCGCTACATCCAAGCGAAGAAGCTGCTGAAGCCGGTGAGCTTCAGTCGTCGTTCCGTCCACTCCTCCCGTTCAGATCATCCACTGCGAAAAGACCAGCAAGTACCGCAACAAAATCGAGTGCACCATCGGGCTGGACGAGGCGGGCGATCCGTGCGTTGGGTTCGTGAGCGGCCGAATGGCCGAGCGGAAGTTCGTGATCGTGCCGGTCGATCGCTGCACCATCCTCACCGACAAGATGCAGACGATCGTCTGCCGCTTCACCGAGGTCGTCAAGGAAAGCGGTTCGTCACTCCTCTCCTTTCGATCCAACGGAGTGCTTCAGGCCTCGCTCCGTTCGAGGAGTTCACGCGCGAGGGATTTTGGAAGAAGCTCGTCGTGCGGGACTTCGCGGAGAGCTCGATGCTCATCGTGACCGTCCATCCACTCGCCGACGAGCAGCAAATGGCCGGTGTGAAGCAGAAGGTCGTCGACACGTTCGGGAGCGGCGCCCAATCGCCCGACCTCCGCGTGGACTCCATCTATTGGCAAGTGCTGGAGAACGCGAGTGATGCGTGCGTGTACGAGCACGTGGACGGTGAGTTCACTCGATTGTTCGTCCATTTGATTCGTTTTGTTCGCTTGCAGGCGCCGAGCACATCCACGAGAACCTGCTGGGTGTTCGCTTCCGCGTCTCCGCCCAATCCTTCTTTCAAACGAACTCTCGCGGAGCGGCTCTTCTGTACACGGTGATCGGCGACCTGATGGGCCTCCCGAAAGCCGTCGAGGGTGCCGAGAGCGCCGAGTCGACCGAAGCGAACACGAAAGAAGCCGACGGCGACGAGCGGATGGACGTGGAGACGACCGACGGGCCGAAGGACGGCGAGGAGAAGCCGGTTGCTCTGCTCGACATCTGCTGCGGTGCCGGGACGATCGGGCAGTGTCTCCTGAAGCGCCTGCGGAAGAACCCGGCCACCCGTCGGCAGTACGCGGTCATCGGCGTCGAACTCGTGAAGCAGGCGGTCGAGGACGCGCGACTGAACGCCGAGGAGAACGGCTTCACGAAAGAGAAGTGAGTCCTCTCTTCACTTCCTCTTTCTGATCGATCGCCTGCTTCCAGCTGCCGCTACATCGAGGGCCCCGCCGAAGTGGTGTTCCGCAATCTCAACGACTACGTCCAGTACGACCTGAAGATGCGCGATCCCGAGCTGATCGGTGTCCTCGATCCGCCTCGCAAGTGAGTCCTCATCGCTGCAACGACTCCTGATTGATCGGTTGATTCCAGCGGAGTGTCCGACAAGGTGATCATCTCGTGCCGCCGCCTCGAAAGCATCAAACGCATCATCTACGTCTCGTGCGATCCCTCCGCGGCCACAAAGAATCTCGTCGACCTGTGCCGCGCCACTTCGAACAAGTACGAGGGCGAACCGTTCCGCCTCGCGACCATCCAGCCGGTGGACATCTTTCCGTACACCAACCACATCGAGTGGGTCGTGAAGCTGGAGCGCTGATTGATCGCCTTTTTGCCATCTTTCCGTCCTTTTCGTTGATTTGATTGTTTACCCACTTGCTCCGACTGTTGGCTCATATCTTCGTGGTTTATTAAACGAGACCATTGTTGTTCAACTGTATTGCTGCCAATCGATCATTCAATTGATGCCTGAATGCACACATGAGACGAGGGAGAGGAAAAAGAGGAAAGAGGGAGAGGAAAAGGAGAGGAAGATGCTTGAACGAATGAGGCGTGTTTAGGGGCGAGATCCCGACGGAAAGAGGCGGCGCGCACTATGCGGTCATCAGAGAGGTCGACGAGTTCGGTGCGGAGGCGGCGGCTGCGGCGGTCGGCTCGTTGCCGCCGCCCACGACCGGAGATCCGCGCAGGGGGAGGCCGGGCGGGGGCATCAGGAGGGCGTCCAGCTCTTGGTTCGTGATCGCCGAGTGGTGGCCGTTCGTCGTGGTCGGCAGCGAGGGCGGGAGTCGCTGGTCGCCGTTCGACTCGACGAATCTGAACGATCAAGCGATCAATAGAGCGAAGGGATCAGTGGGGAGAACTCACTTGTCTTTCCGCTCTTTCCGCGGCCTCCCGCGCTTCCGTTTGGCCGGCGGCTCCGTGGCGGGCGGTTCGGCGGTCGACGGAGCGGCCGCGGGCGGGGCGGGCGCGTAGACGGGCGGCATTCCCATCGGCATCATTTGCGGGGGCGGACCGGTCGTGTACGGCGCGTAGAAGGGCGAGGGCTGCTCGTACGGATGGCCGAACGGGGCGCCCATCGACGGGAACAACTGGGGCGACGAGTTGGCGTTGAGATCGTGCCCGAACGGGGCGGAGATCGACGGCGGCGGCAGGTGGGCGGGCTGAAGGTGGCCGCCGGGCGGGTAGTGGGCGAATTGCGGAGCTGCCAGATGCCCGACGGGCGGCTGTTGAGGGTGGGCGGGTGCTGGAACGAAACAAACGAGTGAAATCAACGGAAATCGAAGGAATTACCGCTCGCCGGTGGCGGCGGCATCGCGTCGTTGAGATCACGCGGCACGAGGATGTTCTTCGTGAGTTCGTCGAGGAACGCGAAGTGCGGAGTGCGTTGGATCGCGTGTCGCCTGAAATCCGACGAGAAATCCGATCAAATCGATCGAACGAAACGAGCAAACGTACACGTGCATCGGGGCGAGCGTTCGGGCGGCGGAGAACTGAACGCACTGGGCGGCCGCTTCGAGCAGCTTCTCCGCAAAGTGCTCCATTGCGGACCCGATGGCCACCGGAACGGAGGCGACCATTCGGCCGATCTCCTCGTCGCTTTGCATCACTTTCTTCACGCGCGTCTGCAACGAAGCGGGGAGCGAATTGAACGAACGGAAGTCAAAGGAAACTCACCGGTTGGATTCGCGCCGTGCTGAAGCGCCGCTTTCGAATGCGCCCGGCGGACGATTCGGCGCCATCGTCGCCGGCGTCCATCGTTCGGTTGCAGCGGAACGGTGGGGTGGAATCTGAACGGAACAATCAAATTAAACGAAGAATCAAACGAACACAATGCAAAACAAACACGAACACGCGCGAGAAGCGAGAAATTCGGGCGCGAAACGGAAACGAGCACGGCGGAAGCGAAAAGAAGGCGGAGATTCGCGAGTCTCCAAGAGCGAAAAACGATGAGGTTCGCCACATATTATATATTGGCTTGCCTGTTGCGCCACGCGACCCACCGCCTCTCCGCCACCGTCTCCGTGGCGCCAAATTCAAACGGGGGTTTCGGGGCGGCAGCGGGGCGGCTGCGCGTGCGCGGCTTTCCACACGCCGAGCCGCCCGTCCACTTTGGCAGGGGATTTTGGGTTGTGGAATGAAGTGAATGAGAATTTGAGGACTGCTTGGAGAATTTCCCGTCGATTGTTCGACCAAATTCCCTCGTGCTGCTGCGAGAACAAAGCGTTCGATTTTGACGGACGGGCGGCGTTGTCTGCTGGTTTGTGTGCGATTCGTGGCTTTCGGACCGGGCTTTCTGGATTCTTGTGCTCGTTGGGACGTCGTACCGACTTGTAAGCTTCTCTCAGCGATCAGACTGTTTTAGACAAATCTGTAGCCGGATTTTTACGGCCGTTATCGATCGGTTTTAGTCCAGAATTTTATTCGCGTTGCTCACCCCAAAAATCTCTTCGCTTTCGATTGATTGGTCCACGATTTCTTTCCTTATTGTTTTACGACTCACTGGATACTTCTGCAAGCCGTGTTCCGCGCGATTCCCGCGAATTGGTCGTAAATTTCCATCAATTTTCGTCGAATTTCAGTCCACTTCTTGCTCCGTTCTCCCGCTCGCCGCCACAATGGACGACGAACCCGCGCAGAAGAAGATTCGCCTGCCGAAGAAGGCGGAACGCGTGAAGAACAAGGTTTCTCTCGATTACATTTTTTCCATCACTCAATTCTCGTGTTCAGGCCGCCGCCCCGCTCCAAATCACCGCCGAGCAGCTGATCCGCGAGGCGAAGGAGCGCGAGCTGGAGATCGCCCCGCAGCAGCCGAAGATCAACGCTTCGGATCCGGAGGAGTTGGCCGACTTTCAGCGCAAGAAGCGGAAGGAGTTCGAGGACAACATCCGCAAGAATCGGCTGCAGATCGCCAACTGGGTCCGCTACGCCAAATGGGAGGAGTCGATCGGCGAGATGCAACGCGCCCGCTCGGTCTTCGAGCGTGCCCTCGACATGGACCATCGGAACATCACGCTGTGGCTGCAGTACGCCGAGATGGAGATGCGGTGAGCTGCGCGGCCCGGTGGTCGAGTGGATTGACTTGCCGAATTGCAGGAACAAGCAGATCAATCGTGCCCGCAACGTGTGGGATCGGGCGATCACCATCCTGCCGCGAGCGACTCAATTCTGGCTCAAATACTCGTACATGTGAGTCCTCTCGGCTTCGTTCTTCAATCGATCGACTGCTTAAAGGGAGGAGCTGATCGAAAACGTGCCCGGCGCCCGGCAGGTCTTCGAGCGCTGGATGGAGTGGGAGCCGGACCAGCAGGCGTGGCGCACGTACATCAACTTCGAGCTGCGCTACCACGAGATCGATCGTGCTCGTACGATCTACCAGCGATTCCTGCACGTGCATCCGTTCGACTTCAAGAACTGGATCTCGTACGCCAAGTTCGAGGAGCGCTTCGACTACATTGCCAACGCTCGAGCGGTTCGTTCACTTCTTCCAATCTTTCCATTTGTTCGCTTCAGGTCTTCGAGCAAGCGATCGACTTCTTCGACGTGGAGGACCTCGACGAGAACCTCCTCATTGCGTTCGCGCAGTTCGAAGAGCGGCAGAAGGAGTTCGACCGGGCGCGCGTGATCTACAACTTCGGATTGAATCGACTGTCCAACGACCGGACCACCGCCCTCTATAAGTGCTTGACGGTGCACGAGAAGAAGTACGGCGAGCGGATTCAAATCGAGAACGTGATCCTCTCCAAGCGGAAGCACCAGTACGAACAGGTGAGCGCCTTCTCTCTTTTCTTTGTTCTACCGGCTGTTTGCAGTTGATCACGGAGGATCCGCTCAACTACGACAATTGGTTCGACTACATCAAACTGTTGATGAACGAGAACGTCAACCGCGAGGAGGTGGAGGACTGCTTCGAGCGGGCCATCGCGAAGATTCCGCCCTACATGGTTCGTCCTCTCCTTTCTTCTTTCTTCCATTCCATCGCTTTAGGAGAAACGCTACTGGCGCCGCTACGTGTGGCTGTGGCTCTACTACGCCGTCTACGAGGAGCTGCAGGCGAAGGACGTGGAGAAGACGCGCGCCGTCTACAAGGCCGCGCTCGAAGTGATTCCGCACAAGAAGTTCACGTTCGGCCGTCTGTGGGTGATGTTCGCCCAGTTCGAGTTGCGGCAGTTGGACGTCCAAGCAGCCCGAAAGATCATGGTTCACTTTTCACTCGAATTGATTCGATCCAATCGACTGGGTTGCAGGGCACGGCGTTGGGACGGTGCCGCCCGAAGAAGAAGCTCTACCGCGAGTACATCCAAATGGAGATCAAATTGCGCGAGTTCGACCGGTGCCGCAAGCTCTACGAGAAGTTCCTCCGCGACTTCGAAACTCACTCGCTCGTGTGGCGCGAGTTCGCGCGGCTGGAGTGCGAGTTGGCGGAAATCGATCGCGCGCGCGCCATCCTCTCGCTCGGCATCAAGCAGGAGGATTTGGACGTGCCCGAAGTGAGTTCCTCAGCGTTTCTTCCCTTCGGTTGATCGATCGCTTGCAGGTGCTGTGGAAAGCGTTCATTGACTTCGAAATCGAGCAGGAGGAATACGACCGGGCGCGCTTCCTCTACGGAATCCTCTTGGAGCAGGCGAATCACATCAAGGTGCCTTTATTTCCATTGCTTCTTTCTTTTGAAAGCTTCAATCTTCAGGTCTGGTTGAGTTGGACGGCGTTCGAGATCGGAATCGACAACATCGCGGGCGCGCGCGACGTGTTCCGGCAGGCGAACGCCCGTCTGGCCGAGTCGGCGCCCGAAGTCCGCCTGATGCTGCTGGAGACGTGGCGCGACTTCGAGGCGGAGCACGGCGACGAGCAGACGCAAGCGGCGGTCGCCAAGCTGATGCCCAAGAAGCTGAAGCAACGCCGACGGATTCAGACGGCCGATGGTGCGGACGCCGGCTTTGAGGAGTACTTTGAGTACGTGTTCCCCGACGGCAAAGGTTCGTGCATTCCTTTGAGTTCAATTGCAATGCCCTTGGTTGTTGCAGAGTCCAAGATGAAGAACAAACTGCTGGAGTTGGCGCGGAAGCATCGCGAGGCGGCCCAACGTCAACAAGCCGAGGCGGCCGCCAACGACGACGCCGAACGGCCGCCGCCGCCCGCGGACGCGCCGCAAGAAGTCGGCGCCGAGGCGTGAATCACGTGCACCTCGTCCTTTTGTCTATTTATTCGATTCGTTCAATAACCTCCTCCTCTCCGCATCGATCGTTGTTGTTCACCCTCACTCACTATTCGTTTGTTTTAACGCGCCTGGGAATAAATTAACGTTGTTCTCGCGCTCCCATCGGCCTTGTGTTGCACTCGAAGCGGCATCCATCCACTCACTTGTTTCTCCTTCCGATTCGTTTGAATCAATTCGTTCGATGGCTGCAGATCCACGGGACAAAACCGGCCGGCCGTTCGAACGTCGCCCTCCGTCGATCGATCGCGCGTTTGCTTCGGCTTGTCATGCGGAACATGATCGGAGGTGAGTGCCGAACAGCAGGGAAATGGAGGGGATTTGCACTCTCGTTTCTGATCGCCTGCTTGCGATTACGCCCGCTTGATTCTTCCGTTCGATTCCGCATTGTTGCTGCCATTCGACGACCACGTTGCCCTTTCCGCATTGTTCAAAGGGCGGGGGGATTGAACGGGGGATCAAAACGTGGCCGCCCGAACGCACGATCGCAACAAAGCGTCGAATTTGCAAGTTGATGAGCGGGAGAAGCGGCCGGCCGTTCGTCGAGTAAAACGGCGGGGCTGATTTCGCGGAAATTACGCGGCTGAAAGCGAGTGTTCGTCGCTTCGACGGCGGGGGAGGGAATGCGGGAAATCACCGCAACAAACGCGGTTTATCGCCGACGTTCATCTCCGCGCTGTCCAGTCGGCTTCGTCTCCGAGTCCACCGGTTTGCGGTGCGCTCCGGCCGGTCGTTGGGCAGACGGGCGGGCGGGAACTCGCTTCTGCCAGCCGCTCGTTCACTTCCGCGCCGCCCCGCTTTATCCCGCGAGATCAACAACACGCTTCTCGTCTCCGCCGACTGCGGACAAGCCGGAGGCACGAGTGAGCGGCGGCGGATTATTCCCGACCTTTTGGTCTCGATTTCGTTTTCAACTCGCCCCGTCGAACGGGCGGCAGTCGAAACAAAGCGAGGGGATTCTCGTGATCGAACGGGCGTTCAATCCAACCTCCTTTTTGTTTGTTGCAGGCGATGGGAGTGAACGCGGCGCTCGTCGATGAGGCCGCGCCCGCCGAAGCGCTTCGAGCAGCGGCGGCCGTCGAGCAGCAAGCGGACGGCCTCTACAACCTCACGAAACTCTTCAGCAAGCACCTGAACATGGCGCTGATCAATCCGGACGACTTTTGGCTCCTCCGCCTGACGTTGATCCTCTGCGGCTACGCGTCAGTCCTCGTGCCCGGCTACCTGCTCGTCCAATTGGTGCGACGCAAGTGGAAACGTTCGTCCACCTCCTCCCGCCTTCCTTTCATCTCCGCTTGTTGCAGAAGACGATTTCTACTTCCGGCGCAATCAATTCCTCAACTTTGTGCGGCAGTTCGCGATCGGGCAGCCCGAGTACGCCCTCGTCCCGACGGATCCCGCCAAGGAGTCGTCTGCGGGCGGCAGCGAGCACCGATCACCCGACGCGCTGGCGCAACGTTGCGTTCTGCTGCTCATCTACGCACTCGGCATTCAGGCACGCGATAGTCGAGTGGATTTTCGGGTTGATTGCCGCATGTGTTTAGGTGACCCTCATCTCGATGGGCTTCTTCCAAGAGCGCATCATGACGCTGGGCTATGGCCGCTTCGACGACGCGGCGAAAATCGAGCAGTTCGGCGACGCGCAATTCCTCGTCTTCGCCAACCGAATCGTCGCCCTCGTGCTCGTCGGTTGCTACCTGTTCGTCAATTGGAGAAAGTGGGTCCTCTTTCCGGTTGAACCGATCCAATGGTTCGTCTTTAGATTGCCGCCTCACGTACCGCCGCTCTACACCCACTCCTTCATCTCGATTTCGAACACGATTTCGTCGTGGTGTACGTCCCATTCCTTTGTTCCGAATTGAATTCGAGTTGCAGGCCAATACGAAGCCCTGAAATTCGTCTCCTTCCCCACACAAACCGTGTTCAAGGCCGCCAAAGTCGTGCCGACGATGATCATGGGCCGCGTGTTGCGCAACGAACGCCGCCCGCCCTCCGACTACGCCGTGGGCTGCTGTTTGGCCATCGGGGCGGGCCTCTTCTTTCTGTCCACTCAATCGGTGGGCTCGTTCACCGACTCGAAGCACGAGTTCTACTTCGGCGCCGCCATCTCGGGCATCGTCCTCATGGCCGGCTACCTTTTCTTCGACGCGTTCACGTTGAATTGGCAGAAGAAACTCTTCGACACGAAGCCGAAGATCTCCCGCTATCAAGTGAGTTCTCCCTCTTTCGAAAGCGAGTGAAAGAACGGGTGGATTGCAGATGATGTTGGGAGTGAACGGCTTCAGCGCCCTGCTGTGTCTCGTGTCGTTGCTGGAGCAGGGCACGCTCTTCACGTCGGTCTCCTTCCTCATGGCCCATGCGGGATTCGCACGGGACGTCTTCCTTCTGTCCGTTTCGAACGCCACGGGCCAACTGTTCATCTACGTGACGATCGAGCGCTTCGGGCCCGTGGTCTTCTCGATCGTGATGGTCATTCGGCAGATTTGCTCGATCATCCTCTCGACGATCTACTTCGGCCACTCGATCAACTTCGTCGGCATCCTCGGCCTCGCGATCGCGTTCGGGTCGTTGTTCGTCGACTCGTACGTCAAATACCGCAAGTTCAGCGAGCCGAAGTCTCTCCGTTGATTCCTTTCGTTTGTTTGCACGAGATTGGTCGTTCTTTCTTTCTTTCCTTTGAGTTTCTTTTTATTTCTTTTGATTCACGTTGTATTTCCCCAACACACAATCCTTCGTTACGGGTGTTCGTCTTCGAGTTGCAATAAACAAAACAAATCGAAGCGATGAGAGCGGTTCGTGATCAAATGTCGCCCACCCGCCTACCGACCGGGAACGAGCGGCGGGAAGCCGCCGAAGTGGGTCACCGGTTGAGCTTGAAGAAGAAGTCGAAAGGAAGGTGGGAAAAGTCGGGAGTTTGCGCTGCGGAGTTCATTCGCTTTCTGCCCGCTTCTTTCCCGAATGCTCCCGCCGGCTCCCGCGTTCACGTCCGTCCACCGACTGCTCGTTTGTGTCTTCGGCGTTCAGGTACGTGGATCCCAATCGATTAGTGGAATGGTTGTTGTTTAGACCTCGGTGGTGATCACCGCGTTGTTCCAAGAACGTCTCTTCTCTTTTGGCTATGAGTCGATCGGGGGCGGGAGGAGAGCGGAGGTGTTCAGCGATCAGCACTTTGTCGTCGTTGCGATCCGCTCCTTCGTTTTGATCGCCATCCTCTTCCACCGCTTGGCCAAGTGAGCTCCTTTCTTTTCCTTAGTCCATACACTCGGTTTGTAGAGGAGCACGAGCCGGAAGGCTGCCGACCGCCCTTCCCCGCTCGTTTGTCAACGGACGGTAGTTTGATCGTTTTGCTGCTCGCGTGCTCGTTCCTCTCCTTCCTTCTTTCGCTGGGCACCGTCCAGTCGGCGAACGACGGGAGCGAGTGGCCGCTCCACTTCTTCTTTTGGCCGGCATGCTCGTCGCCGGCCTCAATTCCGTTCGATTGTTCGCTGAAGACGGACGGGTGGAGAAAGCGGGTGGATCGAAGCTTCAGGTTCGTCTTCCTTTCCTTCCCCGTCCATCTTCGTTTGCAGATGATGGTCGCGATGAACGCGATGAACCTGCTGAGCAGCTGGGCGGCGCTGCAGCAGGAGGGCGACTGGCGCGCGTCGCTGGCGTTCGCCCGCTCGCATCCCGCCTTTGCCGTCGACCTCTTCGTCTTGTGCGCGGCCGAACTCGTCGGTCAGGTGTTCATCTTCATGACGATCCAGCACTTCGGATTTCTCCGCTTCGGTGCGGGGATGATCGCGCGCCAACTGGCGGCCGGTGCACTCGCTTTCGCTGGGATCACGAGCGTCCACCACTTTTCTTTCGTCTTCGGCTCCCTGCTGCTCGTTGCGAGCGTTTGGTCGACCAGGAAGCGAGTGGAGTTGCGCGCAATAAAGGAGCGTTGAGTTGATTGGATCACGTTTATTCCAACAGTTGACTGGCGGCAGTTTGGTTGAGCGAATATTTAGAGAGAAAGAAGGGCGTGATCCGAACGAAGAAAGCGGTGAGCGAGTAGACTGGAAGCGGTGGGACGGTTCGAATTCGATCACGCGTAATGGGGCACTGAAATCAATTTGATCGGTTGATTCCATCGTTCAACCTCGCTGCTCACCGGGTTCCTCCTGGTCGGCGGCTTGGCTTTCGGCGCCCGGAGCGACCGGCGGCCACTGGTGCGTGTGTTTGTTGCGGGCGAACGAGGTGTGCAGCACTTCAACCACCTGCTGCTCCTTCTCCTCGAACTCGGCCGGCGGCCACTGGACGGCGAGCTTCGAGTTGGAGATCTCCGTGATCTCCGCCTCGGCCTCCGGCGGCGGCCACGCGCGCTCGCGGACCGTCTGGCCGGAGACGTTGCGCCAGGGCGCGTTCCCGACGTCGCCCTCCTGCTGCTCGTCCTCCGGCTTGGCGACGTTCTGAAAGCGATGCAGATGATCGGGAGGTTGCTGTTTGTGTTGGAGTGGAGGGATGCGTTTTGTTGGTTTGTCCCAGCATTCCAGGCAAGAATTCCTTTCTAAGCGACCTCTTACTCCTTTTCTTTCAAAAGCAATCAATCGGCTTTCGTCCCTCTCTGATCCGAATGCGACCTTCGTGATTTCTCAAAGCTCTTCCCCGCCTTGGATCACCCATCAAAGCCGGGGAACGCTTAACGACCCCGAAAATGCGATCGGCGCCCGGAAGGCCGCGAAAATCGGAGCTGTTTTTCCGCGATTTTCGCCGCCGTTCGGCCGGCCAAGCGGCGATCACGGAGCGGGCGGGCGGGCGGAACGCACCTGTTGGATCCACGCGTCGTCCGATTGGGCCTTCGTTTGAGCGGCACGGCTGGAAACAAATGCGGGGATGAGAACGAACGAAAGGAAGAAAGAAGGGAAGGAAGGAGGGGGATGGCCGAACGATCGGGCCGAAGCGCGAACAGCCGCTCCGGGGCGGGCGTTTGACGTTCACGACCCCGCTGGCCGATCGGGCGGCCGTTCCGCCCGGACATTTCGGAGATTTCCGCCCGCTCTCCTCCGTCATCCATCCATCCGCCCGATCGTTGGGAGGGAAGAAGAAGGAAGGAAGGAAGGAAGGAAGTGCAAAACAAACCCCAGCTCCACTTGTTCCTCCTCGCCGTAGCCGGGCGGCGGCCAGGCGCGCGCGATGCGCGACGGCGCGTACGTGATCTTCCTGCAATCCAATCAATCAATCAACACGAATTGAAGATCGATGGAAAGAACGCACTGGACGGCGTGCTCAACGTCGTTCTCCGGCACCCAGTCTTGGGCGCGCACGCGCGGCACCGCCTGCCGCTCCTTCTCCTCTTCGGTGGGGAACTCGTTCCATTGGACCTTCGTGTACTGCTGCGCGTCCGGCACGATCACCGTCGGCTGCAATCAATCGATCGATCGATTGGTTCGAAACGATCAAGAGAACTCACCTTCGCGGGCGACTCCTCCAAGAAGTCGGGAACTTGAAGGCGCTCCGGTTGGATTTCGGGCACCTCCTGCGGCACGCGCTGCTGCGTGATCCACGCCTCGTCGCCCTCAAATCGAATCGAATTAATCCACACTTTGATCGAAACATGAAGTGGCTACCAAGCAGTGCACGCGGGGCGCTTGCTGCAGTTCGGGCTGGTCCGCTCCCTCCTCGGCCGCCATCAGGAATCGCGGGTTGGTGTGAGAAAGAAGTGATTTGGTCGGCGAGCGATTTCTCACCGCCGCCCCTCCGCCGCCGCCGGCGGCCGCCGGCTGTGGGGCGGCCGGCCGTTGGGGCGTGACAGCCGCCTTTTGGCCGCCGGGCGCGGCTTGTCGGCCGGCCGGCGGTTGATTGAGCGGCGGCCGCGGGCGGGCTGGACGGCGGCGTTCGTCGGCTTCTGCGCTGGAGAAGCTGCCGCGCCGCCTCGCTGCACGTTCGCCCTGCGGGGGAACGTTCTTCTGCTGGCCTTGAGCTTGCGCCTGCTGCTGCTGCTGTTGAGTGCCCGGTCGTTGTTGTTGGCCGGCAGGAGCGGCGGCTTGCTGCTGACCAGTCGGCTTCTGGGCGGGAGCGTTTCGGTTCTGCTGCGCCGCCGCGGCCGGTTGTCCAGGACGTTGCTGCTGTGGCCGGCTGCTTGTTGAGGAGCAGCCGGTTGGCCGGGCTTCTGCTGAGCGGCGGGCTGCCCGGGACGTTGTTGAGCGTTCTGCTGAACGGCCGGCTGCTGTCCAGGTCGCTGCGGTTGTTGCGGAGCTGCAGCGGGAGCTTTGGGTTGATTTTGGGCCGCCTGACCAGCAGGAGCTGGCCGGGTCGCTGTTGCTGGGCGTTCTGGACCTGCGGCTGTTGACCCGGGCGTTGATTTTGTTGAGTTTGCGGAGCTCCCGGCCGCTGGACTCCCGCCTGCTGACCGCCCGCCGGCTGCAGGTCTGCGGTTGACCGCCGGGACGTTGCTGAGCGTTCTGCTGGACGGCGGCCGGTTGGCCGGGGCGTTGGGTTGCTTGCTGTTGTTGGGGCGGCTGTCCCGGTCGTTGTTGGACGTTCTGGGCTGAGTGGTCGTCTGTTGGGTCGACTGTTGAGTGCGAGTTTGCTGCACGTTCGTTTGTTGCTGCTGCTGCTGGGGGCTTGGCGTTGAGCGGCCGCTTGCTGCTGCTGCTGTTGTTGTTGTTGGAGCTGAAAGAAGGGCATTGGAAGAATGGAAAAGAAATAAAGAAACATTCACACCTTTTGCTGTTGAGCTCGCTGCTCTTCCGCCTGCTTCCTCGCAGCTTCCTGTTGGGCCTGAACGTTCACGTAAGGAAAGAGCATTCGTAGCACAACTCACTCGTGCCTGCTGCGCTCGTTCCTCCGCCTGTTTGCGAGCGGCGTCTTGTTGGGCCTGGAAAAAAGGTCAGGAGCAAAAGGACGACCTAACCAGCTTACTTTCAACTGCTGAGCTCGCTCCTCGGCCTGCTTTCGCGCAGCCTCCTGCTGGGCCTGGAATTTCGATCGATTACGGCGATTTGTGGCTGGGAACTCACCTGTTGCTGCTGTTGGAGTTGCTGTTGTTGCTGCGCCTGAACAGAAACAAAGAAATGAGTAACCGAGTAAGCGAACTAGAAGAATAGACAACGAGGCCCGCTGTTCAACACTTGCCTTCATCTGCTGGGCACGCTCTTCGGCTTGCTTCCGGGCGGCTTCTTGCTGGGCCTGCAAACACCAGGATAGAAAGCGAGAATTTACAAACAGATGAGAAGAACAGAAAGAGCATCGAAGAAGAACTCACTCGCAATTGGTTCGCCCGCTCTTCGGCCTGCTTTCTGGCCGCTTCCTGCTGTTGCTGGAGCAGTTGCTGCTGTTGTTGTTGTTGCTGTTGGTTCGGCTGTTGAGGAGCAGCTTGTTGTTGTTGCTGCTGGGATTGCTGCTGGGATTGTTGTTGCTGCCCCTTGTTGTTGCTGCTGGGCGACGTGCGGGGATTGGGAGCGCAATCGCTGCTCCTCCTGGAACTCGGCCATGCGCTCGGCTCTCGCCGCTTCGGCGCGTTGGCGAGCTTCGGCTTGGAGTCGGAGAGCCTCCTCTTTGGCGCGTTGGATCGCCTCCTGCTGCTTGGCGCGCATCGCTTCCTGCTGCTCGCGCAGCCGCTCTTCCGCCTGCTTGCGGGCGGCGTCCGCCTCGTCGCTGCCGTCCGGCTGCGTGGGGGCGGGCTCGGGCGGGGCTGCGGTCGTGGTTTCTACACGAGAGATTGAAGTGAATCGGAAGAGGAGAACTCACGTTCTTGCTGCGACTGAATGTTGCCGCCGCCGACCGTCTGCGCGACCATCCGGAAGCCGGTGCGGCGAACGGGCGCCTCCTCTTCTTCTTCTCTCCTCCGACGATCCGTACGCCCGCTCTTCGTGGTCGCGCATTCTCGCTACAAGGAAACGAAGTGATCAAGAAGGGATGGAATGAACGGAATCGCGCCCAATCGAAGCGAAACGCCCCGCTCGTAAACAAAGCGGGCCGATCGGCCGGCGTCATTCACTCACGTCGTCCATGAGCACAAGGCGGCACGACCTTCGGCGATAATCTGCGAAAACCCCCCGCCCGCCCGTCCCGCTTGGCCGTCCGTCCCGCCGGCTGCCCGCTCGCTTCCAAATCGAACCGGGAGAGGAAGCGGCTTCTCTCCGTGGGGCACCTGTTTCGGGCGGATGCCGGCCGCCGGGGATCACGTCTTTTACACACCTACGCGCCGCTTTTTTCGCGTCCGCCTTTGATCGAAGTGGGGGAGCGTCCGGAGGCCAAAACAACTCCGGCTTGGGGATGGACGCCGATTGCAACACGCGAACCGACCCTCGAGCGGATGGCGCACGTCCACCACGGACCGGCCGTTGATCACGAGCGAGCGAGCGAGCGGCCAATTTGTTTGCTTCCGCCTTCAATTCGAACACAAAGGAAATCCGTTTATTCTCGCCGCTTCTCAATGCGAACCACCCGGCCCTTCAGTCCGCTCTGAATGCCGCCTTCCGGCAGTCGCGATCCCTCGCCCAACCCGGCGGAATGTTCGTTCAGTTGAGACGTTGCTCCGGCGCATCTCCGCGTAAGGGCCACAAGCCGGCGTGCCTGGGACGGAAGGAATCGATGGACGGAATGAAGAGATGGGAACTTACGTGCTCTTCCCTTGATAGCCGATGAGAAAGAGGGAATCCGCGGGCAGGTCGGGAAGTGAGCGGAGATCCTCGATTTCCTCCAGCACTTCCGAATGCGGGTCCAAAAAGAACACGCCCGTCTGCAAGCCACCTTCTTTAAGTCTGCAGGAAGGAGAAGAAGGAACTCACGATCACGCACCAATGAGCAACGACGGCCGTTCTTCGTGCACGGCCCGAAATCCCGGTCCGAATCGTAGGGCACGAGCAGGACGCCGCCGTTCGTGATCACTTCGATGAACTTGGAAGCGGACGGAAAGGCGGAGCTCGTCGCTTCGGCCGGCGGAAGGAAGTGGGCGGCCATCTCCCGCATCCAGTCGACTGCAAACCGGAAAGGAATCGACGGAAAGAAGGCGGCTGGACGAACCGGAGAAACACTCGCCGTGCTCCGAGAACTCGCGGGATCGCGCGAATTCCAGCTGCTCGTCGACCGTCGGGATTCGCTCGCAGCCGATCGCTCGAGCAGCGATTTGAACGCCGACCAACCCACAGGTGGGGCCCACTTGCCGTGCGAAGCCGACGATCGGCCGGGATTTGAAGCGACCGCCCGCTTCGGGACCTCCGAATCGCCGCCGCGGTTGAGCCAACGAAGGACGCGTAGACGTGCCGCGAACAGCGGGCCGTGGTCTTCCATTCACTCGCTGAAGTTAGCTGAAGACAACGTGCAGTAGCTTTTCGTTGATCTCCTTTCGTTCGATACCCAGCGGACAACACAACCGACTAATCGACAGCCTTCTTATCGCTCATCACCTCGACAAACACACACACGCACTCCGCACAGCAAGCAAACCCGAGCGATCGACGACCGTAGCTTTAATTCCGTTTATTCCCCGCACGGGAACCTCAACAAATCCAACAAAAAAAATGAACGACGATGAGGAGGAAGGAGGAGGGGACGGCGAATAAAGGACGCTTATTGTTCGTGCAACGAAACGACGAGTTGAGGGTAACGACGAGAGAAGGACGAGTAGGTGGTGGAGGCGACGGTCGAGAGCGAGTGGGATGAATTTCCAGTGGCATAGACGATCATTCATTTAAATAAGAAAAGAAGAAGACGGACAATTGACGACGACGATTATTATTGTGCGATCCTCGACGGCGGCGGCCGGCTTCAGCGCGGCGACGGCGAGCGGCTGGGCGAGCGGCCGTTGCGCGGCGAGCGGGAACGCGAACGGCTCGCCGAACGACGTCCGTTGCGCTGCTCCACCGGCGAGCGCGAGCGGGAGTGCGGCGAGCGGCTGCGCGACACCGCGGTGCGGTTGCGCGAGGTGGAGCGGCCGCGCGAGCGCGAGCGGCTGCGAGACGACGCGCTGAAATCAATACGAGGAGTTGAAGGACGTGGATGGAACGAACCCCTCCGAATCGTCGATCAGACGAATGCGGCGGCCGTTGATGTCCTTGTCCTGGTACTTGTCGATGGCGCGGCGCAGGCTCTCGCGGTCCGCGAAGCAGACCAGCCTGAAACGCAGAAGAGTAGAGAATTCAATGAATTGAGGGGACTTACGCCTTGTTGCGCTCCTGCTTGTGGGCGTCCGCGAACGTCACCTCGCCGGCGTTGCGCATCATGTCCTTGAGGTCCTAAACGAGACGAACGAGTGCTGGGTTGGCTGCCGGTGAGGGTCGTGCTGGGGGCGCCGCTTCGGTCCTCTTCCTCCTTCCTTCTGCTTCAGCTTCAGATCTTGGGCGGGCGGGCGCGGGGAATTTTCGGGACGACCGCCGGCCACTCGGAGGACGCGAGGCGAAGAGGGCGAACCGAACGGAAAGAAGGCGCAAATTTCAAGCGTGTGGCCACTCCCGCATGCCGCCGCCGCCGCCGCCTCCGAAACGAAACAAAACGGTGGCCCTTCCTTCTGACGACTCGGCCGGCCATCAGCACTCGTTTGATCGGGGATTTGCGAGTCGCCTCCTTCTTTTCGCTTGCCGTCCGGCCGCCTCCCGTTGCACACGGCCGCTCTGCAGCGGCAGCAATCCTCCTCTTCAGCCTCCTCATCCTTCCTTCTTCACCGTGGGCTTGCGGCCTTAAAATATTGGAGTTTACCCGTCGCCCGGAGCACAACAAACAAAAGAGGCCCCCCGGAGGACGAACCACAAGCACAATCGAAAGAGGGAAAGAAAGCGAAGGATTACCTGCCAGGAGCAGCGCGTCGACAGGTTCTCCACCACGAGGCGGTGGCGCGTCTGGACCGGCGGGCCGTAGCGCGACGGGCGGCCGCCGCGCGGCGACGAGCCGCGGCGGAAGTCGCCGCGTCCTCCGCGCTCGCCGCGACGGCGCGTGTGCTCCACGGTGAGGCGGCAGCCCAGCACCTCGCGGCCGTCGAACTCGCGGATCGCGTCCGACGCGTCGCGCGGATCGTCGTACTCCTGCAATCCGCGAGGAATCAATCGAATCGAGCGAAGGAAGCGAGAAAGAAGAGAGAACTCACCACGAATCCGAAGCCGCCCTTGATCAGAATCTCGCGAATGCGGCCGCAGCGGCGGAACGTCGACTCCAGGTCGCGTTCGCGCATGTCCGAATTCAGACCACCTGCAAATTGCGGTCAAATTCGAACGAAATTTGAAGCGAAATCCGCGACTTACCAACGTAGAGACGAGCCATTTCGATCGATCGGGCAGCAGCAGCGGCGGCGGCGAGGAACAACCGACGGATGCGAGCGGCAGCGAAATGCGAGGAAGGCTGAGGGCCCAGCGAGGGACGCGATGCGCCTGTCGGGAAACAACGCCCGCTTGCCCGTTCGACGCGATTCGCCGCATCGATTTTTCGCCTTTGGCGCCAATTCGAACGCGAATTTTCGATTTCGAGCGAGTTTCCGTTGATTTCGGGCGAACTTTCGTTGATTGCGGCTTGAATTCGATCACTCAAGGGATGATCACCTCGCCGATTAGCCGAAGGATTGCTGAGAGCACGGAGATCCCGCCGATCCACTCGTTGGTTCACGGTTTTGGGCATCGAAACGAGGTTTGTCCACTTCTTTCCGTTCGTTCGTTTCGAGCAGTGCTTTCAGTTGCGACGACACCTGTGCGGCGATCGTCGACACGAAGGCGCGTCGAGTGCTGGCGGCCGAGCGGCTCTCGTTCCCGCGCTCGCAGTCCGCCCTGCACGGGATCTCGCCCCGAGTGGCGGCCGAGAATCATCGCGCGAACGTCGACCGGCTGGTCGACGAGTGCGTCCGGCGGGCGGGCGTTCGGCTCGCCGATTTGGACGCGATCGCCGCCACGACGACGCCCGGACTCGTGATCGCGCTGAAGGTCGGAGCGGACAAGGCGCTCGCTTTGTGTAGGTAACCGGCCACCCGATTGCTCCGCTCTTCACATCGGGATTGCAGGGACTACCGCCGCCCCTTCCTCGCCGTCCACCACATGCGAGCACACGCGCTCGTGGTGCGGCTGTGCGAGCCGGAGGTCCGCTTCCCGTTCGTCGCCCTCTTGATCTCCGGCGCCCACTCGATCGTTTGCGTCGTGCGGTCGGCCGTCGACTTCGTGCTGCTCGGCGAGTCCGCGAACATCAGCCCGGGCGGCGCCATCGACAAGGTCGCCCGGGAGGCCGGGCATTCAAGCGGACGTTCACTACGGGGCGGCCGTCGAGGAGCTCGCGAAGCAGTGAGTCTTCCCTTCAATGTCCTTCTATTGTCCTCGTTCGTTTAGATCGACCTCGGCTGACCCGCTGCGCTACGTGAGTCGCGTCCCGCACGTCGACGGGAGCGGACTTCGACTTTCTCGCCATCAAACACACGTTCACGGCGGTGCTGGAGCGGCGCGCGGACGTGAACGTGGCGGATTTGTGCCGAAATCTTCAGGTTTGCCCTTTCCACCTCACTCATTCGAGTTCGTTGCTTGCAGCTGATCGTGGCCGGCCACTTGTGTCAACGGTTGGACGTCGCGCTTCGCTACGCGCTCCAAACCGACGACTTCCGCGCATCGGCCGGGCGCCGCTCGCTCGTCGTGGCCGGCGGCGTTGCGGCGAACGCGTTCATTGGCGACGCCCTCCGCAAGCTGGCCGCCCACCACGACTTCGACGCGCACTTCCCGCCCCGTCGGCTCGTCACGGACAACGCGGAGATGATCGCGTGGACGGGCGGCGAGATGCTCGCCGAAGAGTTCGTCCATTCGCCTTCTCCCACCCACCCACCCACTCGCTTCTTTCAGTCCGCACTGTGCAATCCCGTTCGCTCAACTGCCGCCGTCCGTCTACGTGCACGCCCGCACGCCGATCGGCCGCAGCCAACAGGCGGAAGTGCGCCGCTTCGCCGAACAGACGGCCGCCGATCGGCCGCGACTGCGGATCTCCTCGCTGATGCCCGACGACCCGCGGCCGCTCTTTCGGCCGCCTTTCGTTGAACACGAGGAATAAACACACTTCTATCCCCGCTTCTTCCTTCAGCTTCATTCACTTCGTTCCCGACAATCCGAACAATTTTTATCGCAATACGCCGAAACAACTCCAATAAATGTAGTGAGGGAGGGAGGAGGGTGGATGGAGGAGAGGGAGGAGTGCGCGGTGAATGTGGGAAGGAGGGAGGGGAGTTAGGGGGACAAATAGGTGCTCATTTACGGTGAATTTTGTTCATAAATAGACGGAAACAATACGGAATAGAGAGGGACGGGGAAAGGGAGTGGAGTATTGTGTTGATTCTTTATCGTTGATCATTCCCATCGCTTCCGCTCG
This sequence comes from Aphelenchoides fujianensis, assembly GCA_024699865.1. Classification (NCBI taxonomy): domain Eukaryota; kingdom Metazoa; phylum Nematoda; class Chromadorea; order Rhabditida; family Aphelenchoididae; genus Aphelenchoides; species Aphelenchoides fujianensis. Next base: position 29,705 of record JAMPIO010000099.1, read on the forward strand.
CTTTCGACTCAAATGTCATCGATGTCCAGCTCCTCGCCGTTCTCGGTCTTGATCACGGAGCTCGCCGCGGCGGCCGGGGCGGCCGTTCCGTTCGCCTTCGCGGCGGCCGGCTTCTTCTCGACGATCGTCGTGCCGATGACGCGCGAGCGATCGTCGAAGTCCACGGCCACGTCGTCCTCGTCCTCCGACTCGGTCTCCTCTTCGGCCTCCTTCAGCCAGGTGACGAACTGCTCGCATTGGGCGATGATGTCGCGCGCCAGGTCCTTCTTCACGTACTTGGACGAGGGCTGCAATCCGAGGGGATGATCGGAGCTCGCTCCTTCTTCCACTCACCTTGGCGGCCCAGGCCAGGATCGCCTCCTCCTCGCACAGGTCGTTGTCGTAGAGGGCCTTGATCACGTGGGCGGCGCGGGGCAACAGCTCGGGGTTCTTTTGGATGAGCTGCTCGATGCCGCCCAGCAGGTAGCGCTGGGCGCGCTTGTCGCCGATGGTGAAGCGGAGGAAGATGGTGCGGTAGGTCTTCAGCTCCTTGACCACGTCCTTCGTCAGCAGCACATCGACGAGCAGCAGCGCCGCTTTGGTCTTCAGCTCGAGGCGTTCGGCCTCGTTGAGCAGCTGCTTGCCGTCGCCCAGGTCGCCCTCCTTCTTCTCCTTCAAGAAGTACTGGTGCAGCCTGCAAACGAACGGGAGGATCAATGGAAGTCGAATGGAAAGGAGTGCTCACATGTCCAGGCGATCCTCGATGGACTTCTCCAGGTCGTTGTCGATGACCAGCTTGCCCACTTGCGCGCTCAGCTTCTCCTGCTCGGTGAGCGGCTCGGGCGCCCAATCGTCGTCCTCCTCGTCGTCGTCCGCCGAGCCCGCCTTGCCGTTCGCCTCGCCGTTCGTCCCGTTCAGGCCGAACTCCTCGGTGGGCGAGCCGCCGTCCTGGCGTTCTTCTGCAAACGATCGGTGAGGGAAGGAGAGGGAAGGATCAGAGGGGCTCACTGTTCTCGGCGCTCGCCTCCACCGGCGGCGGGTTCTTGAGGATGAACGTGGCGATCTTGTGCTTGTTGTCGATGTTGAACGCGTGGCCGCACGCCTTGCACTTGCTGTGGATCACGTTGCGCCGCACCACCCACGCCGTCTCCGGATTCTCGCACGCCGGACAGAGCACGAACTTGCGGATGAAACCGTCGAGGATGTCCTGAAGATGGCAGGAAGGATTGATTGGAAGCTGAAGGACAGGAGGGAACTCACTTGCAACTTGTTCGCGTCATGCTCGCCGTTCACGATGTAGCGATCGTTCTTCAGGTCGAAGTTGGTCTGGGCGCCCAGCTCGCAGCCGAAGTACTTCGTGGGGTCTGCAACTCACGAGTGAATGGAAGAAGGTGGCGAAGGAGGAGAACTCACAGGTCGGCGGACGGGCCAACGCCTTCGCAACCTCGGACATGTTGACGATCACCGTCTTGATGCCGTTGCCCTTGCCCTCGACCTTGGCGTAGATGCGCGGCATCTTGTAGCGGTAGTAGGGGTCCTGCACGCCGCGGTTCACGTTCACGAAGGACGCCATCGTTGCGCTTGTCGTCGATACAATTGGGGGTGAGAAGAAGGGAAAGAGGGGAGAGAGGTTGGAGAACAATGAAATTGCAGACGAATCCAACTGCAATGCCAACGGTGAGACTTCTGCGGTGGGAACGCCCATGCACTTGCAGCCGCCCACTCGAACGAAATGAACGGGGCGGAAAGCAGACGAGACGGTCGGTTGGGCCCCAAAATGCAAAAGTTTTGCCCGAATTCGCCCCCGCTCGTGAGTCAACTCTTTCCGCCCCGCTCGTCGATCGATTTCTGTCGAAATCCCCCGCTCCGCCGTTGCCCCGCTGCTCACCTGCTTAAATCGAGGATGAAATTCGCTTCCTGTCCGTTGAGTCGTGCCCTGTGGCCTGTCGGTGGACCGAGCGGCCGGGTTACGAGTCGGGGCCGGTTAGCGGCTGTATGACTGCAAACGGCGAGCAATAGGGGAAGGATTCAAAGGGATGAAGGGGACTCACTTTGATCAACCGATCTGAACGGATCGGCGCGGCGAGCTTCGGGTTTCGTTGCGCAGCAAATGGCGACAGCGAAGTGGAGCCCAATGAGCATACGTTGCTCGAATTCGTGCGACGCGTGCTGGAGCGAAAGTTGGAGCCGTCGAGCTCACTGACTTTCTTCAACTTCTTTCGTTTGCGAGACAACCTGCCTGCAATTAGGAGGAGGGCATCAATTAACTGCAAGGAAGGGCAAAGGAAACGTACTGAGAAGGCTGTCAACCATACAAAAGCTTGGCCTTGTTTCGGAGCGACTTGGCATGCACCTGAGGAGTGTGCGACGGGGTGGGATCCTCAACGAACCGTCCGGATTGTTCTGCAAGCAAACCAATCGATAAATTCGGGCGAGCAGGCAGGCAGCGAGCGAGAGGCGAAAGAACACGAGCGAGCGAGCGAGCAGCGGTGCGGATTCCCCACTGAACGGAACGGGGAACACTCCGCAGCAGAAAGCGGTGGCCTAAACGACGACGACGAGCGAAGCGGAGCGGGGGGGATGACGCCGCGTGGGGGAGGAGGAGGGAGGACCGCCGACAATTCGACGAGCGCCGCGCGGCGGTCGATAACGATTAAAAACATGACCAACCCGACCGACCGGCCGGCCTGCGGGAACGTTCGACGAAACAGCGCGGCAAGAAGCAGCCGGCCGGCCGGCGGGTGGGCAGGCGGCAGCGGGGTGAAGAGGGAGGGCGGACACGACGAGGCGGGCGGCACATTCGAGCGGACGGGCGCACATTTCGTGGACGAAAGCCGCCCGTTCCGCCTCGTCGCCTTCCTCCCACTTCCAGCCGACGTCCGTGACGACAAGCCCGGCCGGGCGGCCGGTGGACGAAACGAAGAGAAATGGGCGAAACACACGCCTGTCCGTCCGTCGGCGTTCCATCGACTGCCGCCTCGCCCGGGCAGCGACGAAAGCGGGCGGGCGAGTGGTGCGGACAGCCGGGCGGTTGGAATCGCTGCAGCAACAACTCGCCGGTCGTCTCGTCAGCCAGCGGCGACACGGAAGGGAGGCAGAAGAATGGAAGGGGAAGCAGGGGGGGAGCGAAGGGGAGCATGCGGGAGAAAAACGCCGATGGACGGGCGCCAGTGGAAAGCGGACGGAGCGGAGCGGTTGGGCGGTTGGAGGGGGCGACCTGTTTGCTGGCTTTCACAACCGCTCGCCCGGTTGTGCGCACCGCTCGGACGCACTCGCCGCTCGTCTCCTCGCTCGTTTCAAGCGGCGGGGCGCACAACTCGTCGGCCCTTTTTATCACCAACCGAACCGGCGAAGAGACGAACACTTTCGTAATTCCTTCGGTTTATGCGAATCGATTGCATCGTGTGCAGGAAGGGAGGGATGCTCGTTTATTTCATCGGGAAGTGAACAAAACGGAAACGAATGGAATGTTCGGGGATTCACGGCGAAAGAAAGAAAGAAGGAAGAGAACGTCGAAGAACACCCGCCTACGAGCGAGCGAGTGATTTCCATCGATTGATCGGTTGGGGGTGAACTGAACTCGTGATTGATTGTTTGAAGGAGAGTGAGTGAGTGAGCGAAGGGATGCGGAGGGAGGGACCGTTGGGTTGTTGGGTTGCTTGAGATGCGCGACGGAATGCCGGAATGAAGGATTAGAAGACGTCATCGTCCGTCAAGTAGGCCTTGACCAAGAAGCCGAACTGAAATTAAAGCGAGATGGTTCATTGAATGCTCGTGGATTGAACGCACCTCGTCGAAGTCGATCACGCCGTCCGAATCGACGTCGAACTCCTGGAACAGCTCGTCTAAACCACCAGTTATTCGACTGACACTTTCAGCCCAACTCGCCCATGAGCGTCGAGTTGTCGATGTGGCCGAGTTCGCGCAAGATGAACTCAAAGTCCTTGCGCGTGATCACGCCCGTCTCGTTCCGATCGAAGACCGTGAAGCAGTCGCGAATCACTTCGTTCCACGACTTCGTCTTCTCGCTCATCGTCTTCATCACTTCGCAGAACTGAACGGAAGGATTGAGACTTAGCATCCTGATAGAAGGAACGGACCTCATCGAAGTCGATCTGATTGTTGTTTGCGGCGATCGGCCTCTTTGATCAACGCCTGCAGGTCCACTTGCTTGGGGTCCATGCCGAGGTTGATGATCGCGTTCTCCATTTCGTCCAGCCCGATGGCCCCCGAGCGGTCCGCATCGAACACGTTGAAGACCAGGCGGTATTCCTTGAGATTCGTGGGTGATCGGAGGACAAAGGAAGTGAACAAACCTTCAGTTCTTCAGCGGAGTACTTGTCCAGCTTCGTGATCAGCGGCGCCGAACCGCCATCCTCGGAGTTCTGGTCTTGACTCCCGAATTTTGCCTAAAGAACGGGGAGAATCAAGTGGATTGATGGTGGAGGGAACCTGAAGCATGGGCGGAAGATGGGATCTCCCGAAAAGCAGGTGGAGTTGACTCGAATTTCGCCGAAACTCGCGATCCGTTCGCCGCACAACGCTGCGCTCGCCCACCGTCAGCTTCAGATTGGGCGGTCTGGACGTGACGCCGCTGCCGTGGCCGCCGCCGCTGCTGTTGGGGAGGAGGTTTGGGGTCGGGGAGGCGCCAGCTGTCATAATCAAAGGTCGTCCCCGCCCCGCCGCCGCCGCCCGCTTTGCTCGTGGAGCTCACGCGAAGTTCGGAGGTCGAGCCGCCGATCGGAACGGCGAGTTTGTTGCCGCTGCCCGCTTTCGCCGCCGCCGCCGCCTGCTCGTTTGCGGGCGTTTGACTCAGCATGGCGGAGAGAAAAGGAGGGGAAGCTGCTGGACGCCAGTTTGACGTCGTCGGCGATCTTCCGAACGCAAGAAGATCGCCGTGAATGTGGGCGCTAATGAGCGGGTGGGCGCGTGGGAACGACCGGGGGCGCGGAAATGAAGGCCCGTCGGGAGCGAGGGGGGTGCGAAACCCAAAGGTTACGCAAATAGGCGAGTGACTTTCGCTTCGCTTCGAGTCGACGGCCTCCTTCAAGACGCTCGCCCGGCCCGAATGTGCTCGTTTGGCGGCCGGGCCGGCAATCGGCGGACGTCGACGGACGAGCGGGCGAATCGTTTACGCAGTCGTTTGGACGTCCGAATGGCCCAAACACGTCCGCACCGGAGGCGGGCGGACAGGCGGCTTTTGTTTCCGCACGTCTTCGGCGGCGCGGCAGCCGCCCGCCGGTTATGCATTACCGGAATCCCGAATGCTCGCCGAAATACCCGCTTTTTCGCACGCTTCTTCGTTTCTTCCGCATTCATCAGCGGGCGGCGGAACACGGCGGCGAACAGCCGAGAACAAAAGGCGGCATCTTCTTCCGTTTCCACGCACTCGAAGCAACCTGAAGAACCCCTCGGTTCACGGCTCTTTCGGTGGGAGAAACAAAAGAATTTCTAATGAGCCTTGGAAACAAACAGGAGGTCAGAAGAAACGACCTCCCCGAAATCCCCGACTTTTGCTCCCCAACAGCAGCAGCAGCAGCAGCAGACAGACAACCGCGCACGTCCAGCCCGAATTTCCCCGAATGCTCGCGAGAAATTCGAAGACGGAAGCGAGGAGTTGGACGCCGAATTCCGCGAATTTCGTTCCATTTGACGAGCAAACGGACAGAAGGTGGAACAAGAGGCCGAAGGACGAGGTCGAAACACGTCCGCCTTCATTGTCAAGAAGGGAAAGCATAAGCTTTCTGTCCGCCTTCCGGTCTTCCCTCGTCCAGCACGGCCCAAAGACCAATGGTCCTCCTCCTGTTCGCACGAACATTTGCGGCCGGTAACTCAATCGTGACGTCCTTCCCCGAAGGCGGGAATCAGGCGACTCGAGAAGGAAGGAGGGGGGAACGGAGAGACTAAATGCGGCCATCCAAACCGACTCGGCAGTACGCGGAGTTTGTGCAGGCCGGCGAGGAGGCGGTCGATTCATGACCTCCCCTTCTCCGTAATGAAGCGTGACGAAACGCCCCGCCGAAATTAATATTTTCGTTTGACCAACGACCGAAACGAACGAACGCTTCTTTTCGTTCGGCGCTCCGTCCGTCCCGCTCGTCATTAACGAACGAGGGGAAGAAGGAGAGGAAGGAAGAAGACGGGGAATGCGGGAGAAGAAGGCGGTTTTTGAGGCGGAAAACGCGGAAGTTCGCCGACCGCCCGGCCGATGGCCGCCGCCCGTTCGTTCCACTCGGCCAACCGTCGAGTTCAACCCGTGCAGGTTCACTGCTCAAGGGGGCGGCTAATTAGCTTCGATTCATGCGCAAAGGAGTGTGCAACGACGAGAACATTCCGTTGACTCCACACCACAAACGGCGGGCGGGGTTGTGCAGCGAACGGGTCCAATTACTCGCTTATTGTTTGGTGGAAACAGTTTGGGGTTTGCAGAGATCTCAGTTCACTTGAATGTTGGCGAAAGTAGTCGCTCGTATCTGGGAAACGCAACCAGCTCGTTGAATGCACTTTCGTACATGAACTAACGGCGATGAGCAAACGGCTTTTGAGTTCTTTTTTAGGGTACGGTAAAGCGATAGTAGAAAGCAGTTTTGCGAACGTCTTTGTTTACATTACTTTCTTGATCACAATTGAGACAAATTGTCAAGGACGTCCTTTGAGTCAACTCCATCCCACGAATCAAACGGAAAAAGAGAAGAGAACTTACTCGGAAGGTGGAGCTGAAGATGTTCGTGCGCCCACTGCCGCCGCCCGAGTTCGGCTTCTTGGCGGCGACGTTGCTGAGGCGGCCGGAAGGACATCTGCCCCGCAGCCAAGCGTCCGCTCATCTCGTTTCGTCGTTGCCACAAGGGAGGAGCGCGTCGAAGAGCGTCGAGGACTTGGATTTCGGCCCGCACCGCCCGGCAGTGGGGTGCGCGGCGGAACTGCAAGATCGTTCGAATTGGAGCGGAGGGCGGCGATCGCTCGTGGCTGCGGCATGGACATCGGGCCGACCGCTGACCGTGGGGATCATTCCGAGGTTGCGGTGGAGCGAGCGAGCCGACGGGAGGGATTCGGGCGGGAAGACCGCAAGTGGCGAATGAGAACAAACGGAAGATTTGTTCGTTAGGGGATCGTCCCCCCGCCCTCCCGCCGTCCGGTCGGCCACTGGGTCGGTCGGTGTGGCCGCGGGCGTGTTTTCACGAGGGCAAACGCCACTTTTATGACACGAGAGGATCATTCATTCCGCCACACGTCCGTCCGCCCGCCCGAGCCACCGACCGACCGGACGCGATTAAACGAAGCCGGCCGGGAGGAAGCCGGGCGGCCATTAGAACGCCCAAACGAGCGCCCGAACATCCGCGAAGCGAACGCGTGCCGGCGGAGCGGAGGGCGGAGGTCACGGACGAGCGGCTGATCGATCGCTCGATCGCTCACTGCTCGCTCGTCATGTGCGTGCGTGGGTGCTAGTGATGTTTTTGGCCCCCGGAGTTGCCGAAAGAAAAGCGAGGAACGAAAGGATCCCAGTGATTAGTCACTCTCTCGAACCCCAGTGATTAAAGCGAAACACGAACGGGGGCGGAAGTCAGGGGTCTACTGCGAGTGAGTGAGCCAACGAGACGGCCGAGAAAACGCGGAACTTTGGGCTCCGCACGGCGGCCGCCGCCCCGCTCCATTCATGTGCATATCATCGCATTGGACTTCATTCACTCCGCTCGACGACTCGACCCCCACCCCGACAACAACGAGGAGGACGACGAAGACGTGTGTGTGTCGGGCGGACATCAAACGGGCGCCCTCCTCCTCGTCGCTCCTCTTTGCTCCCGTCCGCGCGCGCTTTGTGCCCGGGCGAGAAATCTCCGCCCGGCTTCATTCGGCCGCCCTTCTCGCCCCCCCCCGACTACTCACTTCCGTCCGGCCGCTCCCTCCCTCGCTATTCGGCCGAGTGCTCGGTTTCCAGTGGCGACCGCTCGATCCCCTCACCGGCCGGCCGCTCGATCGGCCCCCGTAATGCGCGTGCGTGTTTCGCAACGAATGGAAGCGACTTACGGAGCATCGCGCTGCGAGTGAAGCGGAGTGGATTTGTGGAAGGAATGACGAGTGCGGAGCTTCACGAAGCGAAGAGGAATGTTCGAAGTCAACGAATGTGCGAAGAGGATTGTGTCGCCTTAAATACGCACTCGATTACTCCCCTGAACTCGCCGACCGACCGACCGGACGGCCCAAACAAACGACCGCGAGAGCAATTGGCGGCACAACGACGACCAGGAGCCGCAGCGGCATCCCGCCCGAACCATTCGGAGCGAAACACCCGGAAATAATTTGCTCTACCGCTCGAGTGAATGGATGGACGGACGGCGGGCAGTTCATTGACGATGAGGGCGCCACTTTGCCCTCAATTGTTTCCAATTGACGAAAGGAGGAAGTTGTTGGTCACAACGAGAGTTTATTCCCAGGATTTTTAAATTAACTCCATAGATTTGTGGCTATTTCTGTTCGAAGAATCGGGGGAGAGGGGACTGTTCGTTTCGGTGGAGGCGAAATCAAAAGAAGCTGGCTGAAGGGGGCACTACGAGAAAGGAAGAGTGTGAGGGAGCAGAGCGAACGGTCGAACGAACGGGAAGGAAGGCACTTAAGAATTAACATCAAAAGAAATGAGCCGTCCGGAGCACGAACGGCGGTCGGGACGGGGTGGAAGGCGGAGTTCGAACGAACAGAAGGCGGCTGAAGGCGAGTGGAGGAGTCCGCAACGAACGGACGAACGGAAGAGGGCGGGTTGATTCGGAGGGCTTTCGAAACAAAAGAAGACGGCCGGCAAATTCGATGCGCAAGAGGGGGATGAGGACCCGTCGTGGTGGTGGGCGCGCGTTCACAGGCGTTGGTGGGACATCAGGTCGGATTTGATGGCCTTCTCGTCCAGATCGCTCAGGATCGCTCGCTTGCACCTGCATTAGCGACTCCACGCCCAGCGTCGACTTGAGCGCCTTCACCGACGACGCGTAGATCATCCGCTTGCGCACCGGTGCACCGTCGGGGCAGCTGCAAAGCAAGTGGATTGAACGACGAAGTCCTCTACATCAAGAGTGCTCACTATTGCACGAAGATCACTTTGTTCAACTTCGACGCCCCGTCGGCGCCCTGACGCTGGACGGTCACCTCGACGTCGACGGCCGCGTAGCGACACTCCTGGCCGCTGCCGCAGGTCTTCTCGATCTCCTGCAAACTCCCCACTAATTCCTTCTTCTTTCGATCGAGGACGAACCGAAACGAACTCGGAGTACGGCGACTTCTTGTCGCCCTTCTTCTCAACGACGATCGTGGTCAAGTCGTCGGAGACTGCAACAAGCGGAGGTGATTGGAGGAAAGGAAGAAAGAGAACGAACTGCGGAAGATGATGTACGAGTGGAGGTGCTTGCCGTGGAGGTCGTCGTACGCCTGCTTGCAGCCGGGATCCACTTTCACTCCGGAGGCCTGAAACGGAGAGATTTTCGTCGTTTTGAGATCTGATTGCTCACCATTGTTCAACGAGAGCGGTTGATTGATTGGAGAGATGAGGTTCCTGAAAGCAGCTAATGAGTTGGAGTTCTAATGAGAAGGCGATTGATCGCGACCGGGTGGTCACAAAAACGGAACACGAAACAACGAATGTGCAGGGATTAGTGGAACAAGCAGAGCGCGAAGAGGATAACAAAGATGAACACACATAATGCCATCCACTCCAGACTCCCTCCAATTGTTTCCTCCTCTACTCCCACCCACGACTGATGACCGCCGCTGGCCGCAGGCCGGAGAGCCGAGAGGCTGCCGGCCGGCGGGGTCGATCGGCCCGATCGGACGGCAGAACGAAGAGAGCGGCGAGTGAGTGGGGAGTGCGAAGAGGAGCGGAGAATGGCGCCCGATGGCCCGTCCGGCTGCTCGGCCCGATCGTTTTGTTTTGCCGGCCGACCCGCCGGCCGGGCGCCGTTTCGCAATTCGCTCGAAATTCGTGTGGAAATCCGTGATGACAAAAGAAAAACGTCTGGAGCTCCGCCGAATTTCGCACATGCGATCGTAAAGGAGGGCAGAGACAGACTGAGAGATGACTGCCAATGACTCATTTGAAATCTTTCTGCCGAAATCAAAGCGTAAAGTGGAAGAGAGTTTGATCTAATCCCGTTCGTTTGATCCACTTCTAGTACAAGAAAGAGGTCAAGAAGAAGCGTCGGGTAATTCGAAACTGCCATCCACCCACGCAGACGGCGAAGAGGATGCGTGGGCGTGTCTCTGGATTTCAAGCTCTTAAAACGACTCGAAGATTCCAGGAGGAATATCTTGGTTGGCCGTCGAATCGATCGACCTCTCGCGATAAACTAAAAGGATTCGCGCAATGCCCGAACACGAGGAACGAGAAGCAGAAGCCCCAAACAAGAACAAGCGACTTCAACACGCTCGCTCGAGTGTTTTCGAAGCCGAGCGTCTGGAAGTGTTGATTATTTACCGACGAGATCGTTCGATTCGAGCGGCCGGCGGGCAGCCGAGCGGCCGAGCGGGCGGACAATGAAGAAATGGCCGCGGATCCGCGAAGGAGGAGAGGTCGGGGGAGGGCCGGAGGTGAGTGGAGGGTCGAAAACAAGCCGACCGCCTGTTCTTCCGGCCGGCCACCCGCCCGCCCGTCCGTCCGCTCTCGTCCCGACCGACCGGCTGCCGATCGGAGCGGCCGGCCGTTCGACGCAAACCGGCGGCCGGCCTGAAATCTCCGGGCGGATCCACCCGCCGGCTGGCCGCCGCTGTGGGCCGAGGGCTGGGCGTCCGGAGAGGTCCGCCGGGTCGCTTTTTTCGATCAGCCGCCCGCCCGCCCGCCTTCTTTTCTTCCCGACTGATCCGCCCGCCCGCGCTCGTCCTCCGGGCGGCCAAGCAGTAGCGCCTGATCTCTCGGCCGGCCGGGCGGATCTCTCGCGTTGCCCGGCGGATGTTCTCTTCGTTTCGTTTCGTTTGTTCGGGTTTCGCTTCGAACTGATTTGAATCGAAGAAGCGGGTGGATGTGATGAAACGTGGAAGGGATGAGTCATCGCGGTGATTAGAGGTTGAGAAAGGATACCTGGTGATGTGTCGGTAAACAAAAAGTAATAGAGAGTGGAAACACGTGTCTACCGCCTAAACTTGCAATGCAGTCAACAATCAAGTCGAGTATCCCAATCATTTTCGCCCGTTCAATCCCCGTCCACCAATAACCGAATGAAACAAAGACGATTGAATCACGACCCGAGGGGCAAAAAAGAAGTGGCCGTTGTCCGCACCCAACGGCCGGCCAGCCGACAGGTGAAGCGGGCGGAAAGAACGGCGCGCCTGACCGCCCGACTGGCACCCGGCGATCGTCCCGCTCGTCCCCCTGGTTGTCAACTGGTGTTTTGCCGCTTCTTTTGCGTCCGCCCGCCCGTCCGCCGAGTTGGCACGAGGCAAACGATTGGATTGCTTGCGGTCTCGTTCCCCCTTCGTGGATCAAATCGCCACCCACTTGCTCGTTGGCTCACGTACCGCCGGTTTGGTTCGAATTCGATCCCGGCGGTCGGTCGTCGCATGAGCCGCGTCGAGCCGAGCCGAGTGACCAGTTGGCCGCTTTTTCATCTCTCGCATCGTAAAAAGCGAATTATTTTGCCGTTTGATGCGGCCCTGGCCGCTCCCTTTCGGGGCCGCCGGTGGCGGTGCGGATTGATCCGCCGGCCATTCGATTCGATTTGAGCGGGGCGAGTGCCCGCCCGCCCGCCCGCGTGTTTGAATCAAACCGCTTCGTTTCAATTTGCTTTGATTTCGTGCGGATTGTCATCTCCGCTTTCGATTTGAAGGCGGGGACATGACCACCGAACTGCCGCCCCGACCGTTGAGTTTGAGCCCGCAGCCGTCGAACATCAGCGAGCGGCGCTCTCCGTACTTCCGCACGCACACGCCGCTTTCGTCGTACGAGTCCAGTGAGTTCCCTCTTTTTTTCATTCTTCCACCGGATTGCTGGAGATCACGAGACGGTGCTGCGAAGGGAACGCGACTCGCCGACGCTCGCCGAAACGCACCTGATTTGCAACGAGGGAAGTCGCGACGAGAACTTCAGCGAAGAGCACTGGCATTCGGAAGTCCTCTCGTTCATCACGCCGTCGGCCCCGAAGTTCCTCGAGGTTTCTTCGCTCACTTCTTTCATCTGTAATCCGTTGTTTGCAGGTGATCAAGCCGTGCCGGGTTCATCCGGCCGTCCCGTTCACGCTCTCCGTTCGCGTCCAAAGCGACCCGCCCGCCTCCTTCCTTTGGGGCTTCAACGACCGGCCGGTCGCGCAGGAACCTGCCCGGTTTCGTGGTTAGAACGGCGATCAACTCGACGGCTTTGATCGTCCAACGACCGCAAGAGGGCGTCTACTCGCTGGCCGCGAAAAACCCCGCAGGCGTGTCGCGAATCTACGGACACGTGACCCTCGAATGTAAGGGAAGAAAGAACAAGAAACTGTGGGGGTTGCTCTTTGTTGTTCAGAATAGTGAGTAAAAAAGACGGTTGCCTTGCCTTCTGATTCACTTTCGTTCATCCACCTACAGAGCAACGCACCTCTGAATTCCTCTAAATCTTCACTCACATTGTTTGCAGCCCCAACGGCCCCGACGTCTCCAACGCCCCGAATGGAAACCGAGAAGATGGACGTGATGCGGTGGAGTGGCTTCAGCGAACTCTCGGGTTCGTTCCCCGTTCCAGAACGAAAGAAAGAAGACTTCACTGGTTGCAGACGGACCGATCGCCTTCCCAACCTCCCGCGGATCATCGGCAGTGCGTCCGGCTTGTCGTCGCCGCTCTCCTCGTCCTCCCGCTCGACCTCGCGCCGCTCGTCGGCCGGCGGCCAACGGTTTCCGCAGAAGCCCGTCTTTCTGCAAGTGCCCTCGCTGACGCAATCCCTCACCCTCGCCGATGGGCAGCCGTTGATCGCCAACGTGTGCGTGATGGCGAACCCACCGGCCGAATTCCAGTTCTTCTTCAACAATTTCGAGCTGAGACCGTCGGATGTGATCGCCATCCGGCAGCCCGCACCGAACGCCGCCACGTTGACCCACCGGCGACCGCCCAGCGGCGTCTACAAAATCGTGGCCGCGAACGCGCACGGCCGCGCCACGTACGCGATGCGAATCCAATCGAACATCGTCGACGGGGCGGCGAACTTTCGGAATCGCCGCGCGCAACGCTCCGAGGACGAGTCGGGAAGCGAATCGACGGCAACGACGGCGACCGGCGGCACGGGAACGACCGCAACGATCGGAGAGCGACGACGAGGATTCTCGGGGAATTCGCGACGATTTCCCAAACCTCCGACGATCCTCAACGACCTGCCGCCGTTGCTGCACGTGCGCGAAGACGAAACGCTCGTGCTGGACGTGCGCGCGGAAGCCGAACCGGCCGCCTCGTTCCTCTGGCTGCAGAACAACTTCGAGCTGAAGGACGGCGTGGCGGAGGTTCGAATTGAAGCGCCCGAACGCAACGCTTCTCGTTTGGTGGTCAGCCGGCCGGTGGAGGGCAAATACGAGGTGATCGCCGAGAATCCGCTCGGTCGGTCCGCTCGCCACACGAAAGTGGTGATCGAGTACGCGAATCAATCCGAAAAGGCGCCCCTCCCTCCGCCCAACACCCGCCTTCTCCCGCCTGCTGCCCGCCCAGCTGCAGCCACGGAGCCGAGGGAATCGAAGTGGAGGTGCGGGCGAACGAGGCGGGCGTGTTCCGGTGGTTCGCCGACGGGCGGCCGGTGGCGAGCGGAGTGACCACTCGCTCGTCGGCCGGCCTCCACCACTCCGCCTTGAAGTTCGCCGCAAAGCCGAAGGCGGGAGTCACGTACGCGGTGGAGTTCGCGAACTCGAGCGGAAGCATCCGCTCGCAGTGCACCATCGAAGGGGAGGAGCCGAAGATCCCGCCGATCGGTGAGTTCTTCTTCGAGTTCCATCGATTGATCGCCTGTTTCGCTTGAAGTCCCGCCCAAGAAGTTCAAACTGCGAGAGGTGGCCGCTCCAGCCGAACGGCGTGAACAAGCGAGAAACGAGTGGGATTGACCGTCGATCGCCGAGCGGAGGACTTCAACGAAACCTCCGAGTTGAAGAAGAAAAGGAAGGTTTGTTTGCTGGCATGCACGAGAATTCACTATTCTTTTCGTTCGATTTGCAGAGAGCTACGCCCTGTTGGTCAAAGTCTGTTGTCACCTACGATCCCCCATATTGATTGCAATTTTCGTTGCAGGTCTCCGAATCCCTCGCCGAGCAACTGACGGCGAGGATCATGATCGACTCGCTGCGGGAAGCCGCCCACCGGCTCAGTCTGATGGTTCCGTCCAGCGAGGAGGAAGAAGAGGAGGATTCGATTTCCGTCATCGACATGAGCCAACGCCTTCCTCCGCCGAACGAAGAAGAAGCGAGGATTGGAGTGGAGATCGCGATTCGCGCACCAGAACGCGCCAACCAGACGGTCGAGGTCGTGATCGCCGAGGAGGTCTTCGAACTCCTGACGTTCACCATTTCGGAGGACATCGAAATCAACGCCCTGCTCTTCCTGAACGCGAAGAGCAGCAAGAAGCCGGGCCGGAACTCCAGCGGTGATCGTCGACACGAAAGAAGCGGCGCCGCTCGTCCGGAAGCCCCGACCGCCGCCCGTGCCGCCCCGCCGCAATTCCGCAGCCAAAATCAAGCTGGTCGCGAGCGGAAGCGAATGAAGCGAAGGGATCTGAAGCGAAGATTGAGGCGATTCCGCAGAACGGCGAGAAAGCGAAAAAGACCGACCGTTGATGTAACCCAAGAGGACGTTCTCCAGCAATCCACCGCCTACTCGATCAGTCGCCGTTCCGAAGGAGAGGAGCAACCGCGTGAAGAAGCGGCCCCTCTTCGTCCAGAAGCTGCCAATCCAACGACCTCCGATCTTCCGCCCGCTTCTCCGCAAGCGAAGAACAAAATCCGACGGAGAAGTGGAGCGCCAGCTGAACGTCGAGATTGCGGACGAATCGGCGCCCTCGACCCACGACTCGCTCGCCCACTCGCCCGACCCGGACGCCTCCGAATCGCTCCAGTCGGCCTCGTTGGGCGTTTCGTTGGCCCAAAACGAGTTCGCTTTCGCTCGTGACGCGAACGAACTGATGAACTCGGAGGGAAGCGCCGCCAAATCGGTCGTTGATGGAGGACTCGGGCATCTTCCTGCGATCCACGGAATCCGACCCCTCCGCCGCCCAGAAGACGGCCGCGATGATCGTGGGCGGTGGCATCGTGGACGAGCTGCTGGGATCGACCAGCCTGATGGAAGCAGCGCGGGAGGATGCTGGAAGGGACGAGAGACTGGAACTGGCGAGGCGGCTGCAATCGGTGGAAAGGATGGCTTCTACTGGACCGGGCGAGAAAGAAGTTGCCGGGACTCGCACGGAGAAGCCGGAAAGAAGACGGTCGAACAACCAAGAAGCAAGCAACGACCGAAGGGGCGAGAGTGGCATTCGTGAGACGGCAGCCACCAATCCAGACGACAACTCGGGCGAATCCCTGATGACAAAGCGGCAAGCGGAGAGGAACCGCTGCAGAAGAGAAGTTCGTTCCACCATCCTCCAATTGTTTCAATCCCTGTTTGCAGACCCGCTTCTTCCGACTTGTCGGCGAGTGTTTGGGCCGAGTTGTTGGCCAAAGGTTGGCGGTGAGTGTCATCCGTTTATTGGATCATAATTCGGGCGGTATTGGGCGGCAATCGGGGGAGCAGTGGGGGAGCGGCCCGCTTGTCCGTCGGCCCATCAAACAAAGCGGCGGTCAAGCGGGCGGCCGATCAACAGGTGATTCGAGCGGCCGTCCCCGGCCGCCGCCTTCTTTTCTCTCGTTTGTGCTCGAGCTCATGGACGGGCGGGTTTTTTGAAGATCGGGGCGCCGCTTTTTCCCACTCGTTTCGCAAAAAAGAAGCCGGCGGGCGGGCGGCTTGCTGCCAATCCCGCCCGCCCGCTTTGTTGCTTGTCCCCCACAATCGATCGGTCGGTAGAGCTCTCGTTTGCATTTTCTTCCACTTTCGGCACGTGTTAGGGATTCCCCTCTTCTCGAGCTTCCGTTGGGCACTGTCGATTGGGGGGATCACTTGCATTCTATTCTTTCTTTATCTCCATTAAATTGTTTGCAGAGAACGAAAGCCGACGCTCGTTTTCGGCGGCCGACTCGTTGGAAATCCCGCTGCCGCGCCGGTGCCGTCGGCGGGCGAGTGCACGAGCAGCAAGCGGCGCGATTTGCGCTCCAAGTCGCGCTCGCCGAGTCCGCGACGATCGAAGGCGGGCGCGCGTTCCGGTGCGGGCGCGCGCCATGGACGGCCTCCACCATTGGTACGAGCGGAACATCGGCGGGAAGCTGCGGCGAATTCAGGAGCGCCGCAGCGTCTCGCGCACGACCCCCCGCTCGCGCTCCTCGCAGCCCGCCCCGTTCGGCGCACCGGAGATGGCCGAAGGAATCAGTCGGCGGACGAGAATCCCGACCGCTCGTTCTTTTCGCATTCCAGCGAGCAGCAGCAGCAGCAGCAGTCGGCCGACTACCTGAGCACCCGCTACTACGACTCGCCGTTCGGACCCTCGCAGCCGAACGCTCGTGCTCCGGGCGATCGTCGGGCTTCGTTCCTCCACGCCTCCGCCTCCGAGCCGGTCGAGTATTTCTACAACGAGCACGCCGTTGCGTCGACGGAGACGATCCGCCAATTCGGGCCAAACGGACGGCGCGCCGCCGAGTCCCGTGCCGAAGTACGTGGACGCCCTGTTCGGCCTCGACGACCTCATCGATTGGACGGCCATTGACGAGGGACTCCGCGAACGACGAGCGGCGGCGAGAAGCGAGCGGGCGGAAAGCGGCGGAGAGCCCGTGGGAAGCCGCGCCGCCCTCCCCGAGCGGCCGCCTCGACGATTCGATTCGGCGGCTGGTGGACCGCGAGGAAGCGAGCAGCCGACCGGAGGCGCCGCCCCGCCTTGAAGCCGGCAGGAAGCGGCCGAGCAGCCCGAAGAAGCCGCCCGGCCGGGTCGCCTGCATGGGCGCGTCTTCCCGCTGACCGAAGCGACCTCCCCCGCCCCCTACCTGCTGCGGACGAACAGCACGTGCCGCTCGTCGCGCGTCTCGGACATCACGCAGGAGTGGGCGTTGCTCAAGGAGCCGCTGCACGGCAAATCGGAGGCCTTCTTTTACCCGTTCGAGCGAACGCAAACCGACTTTCGGATTCGCGAGCCGAAACCCCCGACGCCCGTCGCCCCGCCGCCGCCGGCCGCCGTCTCGCCGAAAGCCGACCGCCTGGCCGACGGCCGCCCGCTGATCGACCGCGAGACCCAGAACGACGCCCCAAGCGCCCCTCTTCATGATCCAACAGCAACAAACCACCTACCTGGACGGCCGCCTCTTCCCCTGTGGATCAACAGCAGCAGCAGCGATTGGTGCGATTGGACGGTTTCGACCAGCAGCCGATGCCTCCGCTTCAGCACCACCAGCCGATCCAACAGCCGATCCAGCAACAAACGCTTCAACAGCCAGCCGATCCAGCAGCAACCACTTCAGCAGTCCCTCCAGCCGAAGCCCCTTCAACAAGCAACCCCAGTTCCAGAACAACCGCTGTTGAACGAGCGGCAATTTCCAAACGCTGCCGGCCAGACGAACGCAAACGGAGGCCGCCGACTCGCAGCTGATCGCCCGCACGATTCCGCGAAGTGGAGAACGAGGCGCACGATTCGCGCCGCCGCTTCCACAAGACGGTGAGCGAGGACGCGCTTCGAATCGAGCGGACGATCTTCGAGGTTTCCGAAGAGCTCGCGCCCGGCGGGGCCCCGTCTCGCGCGCCCAAGCGATGGCCAGCGAGGAGCTGCTGCGAACGCGAATCGCCGAGGCGATCCTGAATTTGAACCCCACCGAGGAACTCGTCCGGACGCCCACCTACACGCCGATCGAGGCCGAAGCGAGTCCGGGAGAGAAGTCCGCAGAAAGAGAGGAGCCCGACGAAGGTGAGGAGCCAACCGTTGGCCGCTTCTCGGACGCCTCCATCGCCTCCACCGCCTCCTCCGCATGTCGAGGAGGAGCCGGAAGAGGAGGATCCGCTGGAGAAGGTGGACATCCTCCGCGATCCGATCAACTCGCTCAAATCAAAGCTGCAGCGGTTGGAGGAGAAGCTGATTCCACGACGAGGAGCGACAAATCCGCGAGGAGTTGCGCGAAATCAACGTGCGGTCGGCGGACAACCGGCGGGCGCACGAGCGACGCGACGAGGTAAAGCGGCGATCGGACGGCGTCGCCCGAATGACGCCGTTGATCGTTTTGGCGCGCAACAAACTCGCTTCGTTGGACGCCGCAATCGAGCGGAAGGCGGCGGCGTCGCCCACCCCCCGCCGGCTGCACGTTCGAACGGCCGACGCCGCCGCCCTTCGACAACACCCGCTCCATCCACCGCCTGCTGCTCAACATTGCCGAGGAGATCGGCGAGATGCACGAACTCACGAAAGCGAACGGGCAGATCGAGAGCGTCAACCTCGTCGTCGGGGTGATCAGTCGCGTGTGCACCGCAATCGACGGGATCCTCGAGGCGTTCCAGCAGGAGGACGAGCTCTCCGAAGCGACGACCGTCTCCAGCGCTCAGTCGGGAGTCGTGGAGCACGTTTCGGTGAATCTGAAGCGACGACCCGAAGCCGAGGAAACGAACACGCTCCTGATGTTCTGGAGCGAAGCGGACGAAACCTCGACGTTGTCCACGCAGCTGAACGCCCGCATCGACGCTCCACCGCAACAGTCGATCACGCGCGCCACCGTTCGCGTCTACGAGTTCGCGCACGTCGCCCTCCGATTGAAAGCCGCCCCGCGGAAGCGGAAGGAAGCGTCTCGAGAGCGGAGGAAACGCCCCAGATGGTCGAGAAGCCAAAGCGAGTGGACGGAGCAGAAGCCGAAGGGAGGGCAGCAGCCGAAGGAATTGGAGCAGAAGCTGCAAAAAGTCGAGGAGAAGCCGAGAGAACGCAGGCGAGAAGGAGCCGCTCGCCGTGGACGTCCCGCAAATCCAACTCGTCGCTCCCGCGTTGTCGCCGCGCCGCTCGGAGGTCCGCACCGAGGTGGCGGTCAGCCTGCGGCATCGCGCTGAGCATCGCGAAGCGGACGTCGCGCTGCAGCGCGAGTTCGACGCGAACGCCCGCTCTAGCGCCCAAATCGCCGCACCGACGGCGAGCGGCGGCGGCGACGCGCAGCCGGCGGTCCTGCGGCGCAAAAACGCGGCCGCTTCCCGCGCGGCGGCTCCAGCGCAACGACCGCAGCCCGTCCGGCTGGACGAGTCGCTCACGAGAAGTCAGGACGACGAGCAGTCGTGTGCGGACGACGTGCCGATCCTCTTCGCTCGCCGGCGCTCGCTGCTCACACCCGACACGCCGCGCGAGACGGCGATCCTCTCCAGCGACGACGAGGAGCGCTCCAACTTGATGGTCGTCAACGTGCGCAACTCGTGCATCGAAACGTTCAAACTGAAGAAACATCGACGGAACTACAAGGTTTGCAGCGAGATTGTGAAGCAAGAAATCAATGCGGGGTTGCTTGCAGGTGAACGCGTTCGTCTATCCGGCGGTCGGTGCACGCGCAACGGCGAACATCGTGGGCGACGAGGTTCAAGGTTCGTCCTTCCTTTCATTTACAACAACATTCCATTGCTCTTGCTGCAGTGGACGTGGACGTGGAGCCGGACGAGACGTGGCGCGACTCGGTCGTCGTGTTGACTTCTTCGTGGACGATGACCGAAGCGTTCATTCCGGGCAACACCGCCGCCGATCGGAGCGGAGCAGGAGGACTCGGTGGAGCGGGACGTGATGAGCGAGGAGATCTCCGCCTTCTCCTCGTCCAACGCCCGCATGTCGATTTCGATCAACGCGCGCTCGATGAACGACAACGTGGCCGCCTTGTTGGAGGAGGTCCTCTGGAGCGACGTCTCGTTGACCGTCCCGCACGAGCTCCGCATCGACCACTTCAGCGAGGGCCGCAACAGCGGCCACTTCAACGTCACCGTTTCGGAGAATCAGGACGAGGCGAAGTCCGCCCGTTCGCAGTACTCGTCGCATCGTTCGTCGAAGAACTCGCTCGCGATCTCCGAGCAGTTCAGCCAGCAGTCGGTCGATGTGCCCACGTACATCATCAAGCAGGGATCGATCGCGTCGATCACCTGCGAGCTGAACGCCTTCGTCCCCAACTCGGCCCAAATCGAGTGGTGGTGCGGGCGGCAGCACGTGACGATGAATGCGTTCAATTCGAAGTACTCGAGGGTACGGGGAACTCATTTGATCCTCCTCATTCGTCCATTGGTTGCAGGTACGAGACGACCACTTGGAGGTGCTCGTGATCCAGAACGTGCAGCCGGCGGACAGCGAGCTCTATTCGATCACCGTTGACAAGGAGGTCGGTCTTCCTTTCGTGAATTCGCTCACATTTCTTTTCGTTCAGATCTACCCGGTCGCCTACCTGATCGTGGAGGACACCCAGTCGTTGAAAGACGCCCCTTCGTTTGCAAGTCCCCGCCGCAAACGATGTTCGTCATGGAGGTGAGCGCTTCTGCTGCAACGGGCATCCGGGCAGGCACCGACCGCTGATTTGTTCGTTGAATCGTTCGCTCTTCAACTGCTTTCGCAAGCCAGGCAATGGACGCTTCTTTTTGGGGTTCTGCCGGCTGCTCAGGTTCCAACTGTTCTGCTCGTATCAAGCCCCGGAATTCACAACACGAAGCATTCAATCGCTTGTTTGCAGGGCCAAACGGCGATCCTGTCGTGTCGCTCGAACCCGAACGCGCCGACCACGTGGTTCTACAACGACGACGTGGTCGAAGAGGACGAGCGGCACTACTTCCAGCAGACGCCCGACGGTTGGAATCGAGTGATCATCGAGCAGGTGAACGTGGACGATGCGGGGGCGTAAGTCCTTCCAGCTTCTTCCCCTCTCAATCCTTCCTTTCATTGCAGCTACTACGCGCTGAGCGAAGAAACGATGACCGCGATCTCGTTGGTGGTGGAAGAGATGATCGCCGAAAAGGAGGTCCAAGTGTCGAATGCCGAGACGGAGGACGAGGAGCTCAGCGACTACCTCGTGCCGCTCCTGGCGACCGCAACGATCGCCTGCGAGCTGGACGTCACCGACCGACTGGAGGAGTTGATTTGGCAGAAGAACGGCCGACCGATCGAGTTGGGCGGCCAGAGCAAGTTCGAGCACGTCGTGAACGGCCCCACGCCACTACCTCGTGATCCACCAGGCCGAGGAGGCGGACAGCGGCATCTACTCCGTGATGATCAACGGCCTCGTCTTCAAGGTCGCGCAGATCACGATCGGCGACGGCTTCCAAATGGCCGGCAGTCGCATCAAACAGATTTCCACCTCTTCGATTTGTATTTGAACCGCCTTTTTTTTCTTTTGTCTTGTATTGTACACTTGTTTGCTCGTTCGTTCGTTTGGTTCCTGTTTGATAAACGAAAGATATTCGTCGGAACGGACCAAAGAAACTTGTTGTTGCTGGGGTGGACGCAAATTATTCGGTGCAAAAAGCGAGGTAGACAAAGGGAATTGGAGGAATTGGCGCCGACCTTTAAGAAACGTTCGATTCGATTCTCTTTGTACATATCCTGCTTCAACCGATGACTTTCCTTGTCCATTTGAGGCCATTCCCTCCCGCAAACAACCAACTTCCGCGACTGCCAAGCCGCGCAGAGGCGAGCGGCAAGCGGGCGAAACGCCACGACGCCAAAAAGAAGCGCGGCATTTCGTGGCAACGAGGCGACGCCGACCGACTGGCCGGCCGCCTTTCGCAACGCACGCGCCAATCGACCGGCCGCTGTTTTCCGTCGGTTCCTCCGCTCGACTTTCGTTGGATTCGCGATTCCTCCGGATTTCGTAGAATGGAGCCCGTGAAGCGCCCGCCGAGCGGCGATCCGTTCACGCCGCCCGCGCGCAAGGCGGCCGCCTCCGGAAGCGCGCCCTTCCGCTGCCCGATGACCGGAGAAATTCGTGAGTTTCCGTTTGATTTCTTTTGAATTTCCTCCGGTTTCTCCTCCATTTTAGGCCCGAATCTCCCGCTCAACAGGACGCACGTGACGGGCCCGCGCCTGCCCAACTTCACGCCCACCCAAGTGCAGTCGATTGGACCCGTTCGTGACCCTTGGGCCTTCCCGAACGCGTCCGCGACATCTACGGCGAGGTGCGGGACATCCGCGAGCTCTACGGTTCGTCCACTTCCTCCGCGTTTGCTCGTGATCCACTCGTTTCGTTTGCAGACTGGCAAGAAGGAATGCCTGGCCGGACCCGAGGCTGCTCAAGGGCTCCAACTTCATCCTCTCGCTGCCGACGGGCGCGGGCAAAACGCTGGTCGCCGAGCTGCTGATGCTCCGCTGCCTGCTCCAGCACTTCCAGGACGCCATCCTGATTCTTCCGTTCGTCGCCATCGTCCAGGAGAAGGTGCCCTTCTTTCTTTCCATTCATTTGTTGACCTTCGGCCACGTGTTCAGGCGGTCTCGCTCGCCAAGTTCGAAGAGCTGCTCGGCTTCACGATCGAGGAGTACGCGGGCAGTCGGGGCCGCGTGCCGGTGCCGAAGCGACGCAAAGCCCGCCTGTTCATTTGCACGATCGAGAAGGCGAACATCCTGATCAATTCGCTGATCACCGAGAAGCGCCTGCACGAGATCGGGCTCGTGATCGTCGACGAGCTGCACATGCTCGGCGAGCGGCGGCGCGGCACCGTGCTGGAGCAGTGCCTCACGAAGCTCATGGTCGTGAACTCGGGCATCCAAGTGGTGGGCATGTCCGCCACGCTGAGCAGCCTGCCGCAACTCCAGAAGTTCCTCAAGGCGGGCGTCTACTCGACGAACTTCCGCCCGCTGCCGCTGAAGGAGTTCGTCGCGCTTCAACGAGCAAATCTTCGACTACGACCCGGAGACGCACGAGTGCTCAAACCCGCAGCCGGCGAAGCGAATGGTGAGTTCCTCCTCGCCTTTCTACCGCTTGTTTCATCGCTTCGTTTGCAGCTCAAGAACGGGCTCGATGAAGACGGCGTGATCGGGCTGCTCGATGGCCTGATCCCCGAGAAATCGGCCCTCGTCTTCTGCCCCTCCCGTTCGAATGCCGAGAACATCTGCAACGTGATGGCCCGGAACGCGCCGAAGACCCTCTTCGAGCATCGGGCCGCCGAAAAGGCGACGATGATCGCCCAGATTCGAGGAGTCGAACGAGGGCGCCATCTGCCCGATCATGAAGCGCGGCATCAAGGCGGGCATCATCTACCACCACTCGGGCCTCACCCGCGAGGAGCGCGTGATCGTCGAGCAGGGCTTCAAGGTGAGTCCCTTCCATTTGTTCGTCCTTTCATTTGTTTCCTTTCGCTCGCTTCCAGGACGGCGTCCTCTGCGTGATCTGCGCCACGTCCACGCTGGCGGCGGGCGTGAACCTGCCGGCGAGGCGCGTGATCGTGAAGCGCTTCCAAATCGGCCGTGACGTCCTCTCGAAGGCCTCCTACCTGCAGATGATCGGCCGGGCGGGTCGAGCGGGCTTCGACACGGAGGGCGAGGCGTACGTGATCCTCGCCGATCTCAAGGACAAGGAGAACGTGAGTGCGGGGATCACGGGGATGAGCGGGAGAATTTGGCGGGATCTTTCTGGAGTTGCTGCTCGTTTCTTCGTGTCCTTCCCTACATCTCCGTTCCTCCTTCGATCGCTCCTTCTTTTTCGAACTACCGACCACTCGTTGCTTTCAGTTCGGCCGCATTCGAGCCGCCGAGATGCCGGCGATCTCCAGCGGGATGCTCGACGCCAACTGCCTGGAGGCGTTCGTTCTCGACCTCTTCGTCCTGGAGGTGAGTCCCGTTTGCTTTCCGCTCTTCCGTTCACTCCATTTGTTTGTGTTTAGATCGCCCGGAAACGAGGACGAGGTGCAGCACACGCTTCGGCACTCGATGTTCGAGCATGTGAGCCAGGACAGGGAGACGGCCGTCCAGGCGGCGATCGCCAAGCTGTTGGAGCGGCGGATGGTCAAGCCGAAGGACGAGAACTACCTGGAGGCGACGCCCTTCGGCCGCGCCACGTCCAACGGTGATTTCCGGCTTCAATCCTTCTTTCTTCCGCTCTTCCTTGTGTTCAATCCAATCACCTACCGCTCGTTTCAGGCGGCTTCCTGCCCGTGCACGCGCAGGACATCCACGACCAGCTGCTGCAGACGCTGGAGTCGGGTGAGTGGCCGATCTTTCCTTCTCGTCCACTCGTTCTTTCGCCTTTAGGCCTCATCCTCTCCTCTCACTTCCACCTGCTTTCGATGATCGTCCCCTACGACATCGACGTTCCGGCCTTCAACTGGGAGTTCTGCTACCAGCGGGTGAGTTCCCCTCCATCGCCTTCCTCCTCCTCATCTCTCCCGTTGCAGTACCGACAGCTGTCCGAAGCGGAGAAGCGGTTGCTGAAGGAGCTGGGGAATGCCCGAGTTCCGGCTGGAGAGCTACACGCGGGATCTCTCGCGATTCGTGAGTTTCCCTCGTCCTCTTCTTCGTTCAACCGTTGGGCTGTTGCAGGACACCTGGCAGCCGCCAATCGCGCGTCTACCTGGCGATGATCCTGAAGATGCTCTGGGAGCAGGAGACGCTCACCACCATCGCCGAGAAGTTCAGGGTTTCGCGCGGTTGGGTGGCGAACCTCGTGACGTCGTCCTGCGCGCACGCCAATCAGCTCGTCCGTTTCACGACGGTGAGTGACCGCTTCGTTCTTTCGCTGGTTGATTGCTCGTCGTCGATTGCAGGAGATCCCCGCCTTTTGGGCCTTCCAGAAGCTCCTCCCCGACCTGCTCCAACAGATGTACGCGGCGGCGCAAGCCCTCCTTTTCCCAACTCCTGCAAATCGACTGCGTGCGGCGCAAGCGAGCGGAGCAGCTCTACAAGGCGGGCTTCAAGAACGTGGGCGCCGTCGCGCGCGCCACCCCCGAGCAGCTCATGGATCAAATCCCCCTGCTGGGGCAAGCCGCAGGCGGCGCGCATCGTCGCTTCGGCCAAGGTGACTCGTCCATCATTCTGTTCATTCCTGTTCACGCGCCTGTTGCTTTCAGTTCCTCCTCCGCTACCTCGTGGACGAGAAGACCGAAGAGTTGGAGGAGTTGGGCGTGGACGCGCCGCCGGACGACTCGACGCCCGCCCACTCGCCGCCGATCGGCCGCCTTCAGCTGGGCGACTCGTGAGCGCTTGCCTCCTTCCGTTCGGCCTCGTCCTCACGCTGCACCTCAAGCGATCCTCGTTTTCTGGTCTTTCGATTTCCCCGGGTTGTGCTTTCGTTCGTTGGTTTGATGTGGCGTGTGTTTGATGTGGCGTGTCGTTATTTTGTGTTTATGTGTGTTCAAAAGTAGATTGTGGCGGATAAATACCAACATTCGTTGATTGTGGGAAGGTTGAGGATGTCGGGAGATGGATGAAGGAAAGGAGGTGGTCCCTTTGGAGAATTGGCAGCCTTCTCTCAATTCAACTCAAGTAGCAAATGTTTGTTCTCCTTAGCACGCGTGGGTCGAGTGCAAAAAGAGCGAATGGATCGCAGCAAGTGCGGTCAGTTAGGGCAGAAACAAATGATTGTCATTGTCTTATTCGGTTTCAATCTGCAAATCAGGAATATAAAACCAAATGAAAGGGGGGCCTTTGAAAAGAAGAAGCGGCGAACTCAAAAGGAAATCAGTGGGTATCGGCACCATTTGTCGCATGGCGAAACGCGAGCAAACTGCGTCTCTCGAACATAGCGGCGACTCCACGATTCCGGGCAGGTTTTGGCCAAAAGCAGTCAACGGTTCGAATCGCCCTGCGTCTTTGATCTTCGTCCAGCACAACGGGCGAAGCGTGAAGGGTTTGCTGCAAGACGGAAGTGAGCCTTCGCTTTCAACTCCTCCTGCAATCGCTTGCCTGCAGCAGAAACGGAGAACCCCGTACGAAATCCAAAACGCGTCCGAACGTTTGGACGAACAGAATCCCGCCGTCTTCGTCGAAGCTCGGATTCCAGGACGACAAAAAGAGAGCCCATCCACGGGAACAATGAAAAGCGGCGAG
Source organism: Aphelenchoides fujianensis (assembly GCA_024699865.1). Lineage (NCBI taxonomy): Eukaryota > Metazoa > Nematoda > Chromadorea > Rhabditida > Aphelenchoididae > Aphelenchoides > Aphelenchoides fujianensis. Next base: position 55,690 of record JAMPIO010000099.1, read on the forward strand.
CGCGGAGGTCGAACGCAAAGATGCGCGGCGGAACGCCGTCCCACGTTTTGTTCGTCACAAAGAACACGTGCTGCGACGCCCACGAACTCGAGGCAACCGTTTGAAGGGTCAACTAAACGAAACGAAGTGGTGATCAAGAAGACCAGTCAACCTACGGGCGGCACGTCGTGAGTGGGGAAGCCGACGGTCGTTTCCCAACGATCCGTGAGGCGCGTTCGCGTGTTGTGGACCACGACCGTCGTCCAATCGATCACTCCGCGTTCGTTCGTTGAAATGCACGCGAGTTGTTGGTCGAAGAGTTGCGGGAGAACGGCGCCGCGAGGAAGCGAGGCCATCGTCTCCAATTGCAGCGTCGCCTCGCCGTCGAAGCGACAAACGAGAACGTCCGTGTGGAGCGGCGAGAGCGCAACGTCCAAACGGAGGAAACGCGGCGAGTTCGGCCGATTCGCGAACGAAGAGGAGCGCGCGGGCGGCAGTGGGGGAGCGTTGAGGAGCAGCTGGACGGCCGTCCAGTCAAACGCCCACTCCAAACGGAATGAGAACCACGTGGAAGCGAGCGTCTTCCGGCGCCTCGCCCTCACGAACGACGGCGATCAGCTCGTGGTCGCTCCACGCGCCAAAATTCACGACCGTCCCGCCCCACAACGCCCGGCTGCGTTCGGCCGGCGCGATCACGAAGTTCTTGAGAATTCTGAACGAGGACAACGAGGTCGAAAGCAGAAGAAGGGGGGCAATCCCCAACCTGTGGACGTTGAATCGCGTGTCAAACACGAACACTCCCTTCAACCCGTCCACTTGGAACAGAAAGCGGCCGCACGGCGAGAAACGAGTGGGCTTTTCGGTCTGTCGGCAATTGGGCAGCAGTTTGGACTTCGGAGAGGGAACTCACCGTGTTGGCGGAGAGCCACAAAGCCGGCGGCTCGGCACAGCGGTGGCCACGATTGCGAAACGAATCGGGATCGCCCAGGATGGCCCTCTCGAGGGGCTCCAGCCAGAAGCGGGCGGTGTTCAACACGACGCTTTGCACAAGCCCCATGATCGGTAGCGTGGGTGGTACGAATGACTGCCACCCTTGCCTCTTCCGCAGCTCCCGCACCGCCTACCGCGACCGCCGGTTTCACAACGAATCGATCGGTTTGCCCTCGCAGTCATCAGTATGGGCGGGCGGTGAGTTGTCGTTTGAGCTGCCCGTTGGAGAAATCAATGATTGCCCGCTTGCCAGTCCACCGACCGCATGGCGAGTGCTCCGAACGGGTGGTTGAACGGACGGCTTTGAAGCCCTTTCCTTCCATCAACAAGGAGAACTCGATGAATCGAATTTATTCTTTTGAACACAAACGAAAGAACTCCCCTTTTCAACGGGGAACAAACAGGGAGAACAGGAAGGGAGAACAAATGAACAGGAAACGAGGCGAGCGGTCACTTGTGGGCCCACTTCTTCTTCTTGCCCGCCTTCGTGCCGCCCTTCTGCAAGCCAAAAAGGGATGAGTGGAGAAGGAGGAGGACTCACGGGCGGCTTCCCCGCCTGGCCGACCACGACCGCCGGCCCGTAGAGCGTGTTGCTGGCGGGCGTCTGCGTGGTGGGCGTTCCGTAGAGACTTCCGGCCGCCGTGTTGCCCGGCGTTCCGTACGCGCTGCGGGTTTGCGTTTGGTCGGCCTCCGTGCGCGTGGTGAAGCCGCCGACGGTCGTCTGCTCGGCCGTCTGGTCCGGGGCGCGTCCGCGATTTCGCTCCTTGGCTTTCGGCTTCGGCTTGCCCTTTCGCTTTGGCCGCCTTCTTCTTCTTCTTCAGCACGAAGAAGACGAGCGCGAACACGAGACTGATCAGGAGCAGGAGCAGAAGCAGGCAGCCACTGAAAGAAGAGCGGATGCGAAGGAGGGGAGGGGAGACGCACCATATCAACCCGATCATCCAATCGCTCAGCCCGCCCTTTCGCTCCCTTCGCCTTTGAGTCGCCGGTACCGCGTCTTTCGCACCAGGATGGGGCGGTTGGGCGGAGCAGGCCGCCGGCCAGCGGATCGGCGGCGGTCGTCGTTGGGGCACGAGTAGTGGTGGTGGTCGTCTTTGACGTCGTGGTGGTGGTCTGCAAAGAGACGAGTGGAAATAGAGAGGAATGTGAAGCGAGTGGCCGCTTACGCGGTAGTTGGGAGTAGTCGTGGTCAAGGATAGTAAAGTAAGGTCAGTGGAGCTTACAGTGGTTGTAACGTAGTCGGTAGACGTGCTCGTCGTTGTACTGGTCGAAGTCGAAGTTGAGGTCGAAGTCGAAGGGCTCGTGCTGGTGGACGACTCCGAGGTCGTGGCCAGCGCGCTCGTCGTGCTCGGGACGTGGTCGGCAGGCTGCAGTGGGAACGGCGGCGGAGTTTCGATGGGCTATGGCGGATCTCACACAAGTACCGTTTGCAATCCAATTACAGCGCGTTTAGCTCTACAAACTAGCCGCTCGACAGAATTTGTCCGAGGTTCGACGTAGAAGTCTATGAACGTCGCCCGATTGCCATGAACTGAATGCGCGTCCACCAGTTGCAGTTGTTGATGACTCGTTCCGCAGGACTCGTGGTCCGCTGCAGAAGGTGGTAGGTGGCGAAGGCACCCTTCAAGATGAGCTGCCCGTCCATCCTTCAGGTTCAAGATGGACGCGCCGGGTGAACATGTTGGTGCCCTCTGTAAACGGCAACAGCAATCAGGTGAAATTCATTTGGATTCGACGAGACTCACCAACTTTCAAGAAAGCCGCCGTTCCCGCAGGTCTGTACAGTCAAGGTGAAGCGTGCACACGCCTGGTTCAAGGTCACGTTGAAGCTGCGAACCAGGGGATGAGTGAAGGAAGCTAAGAAACCACTCACCTTCCACTCTTCTCGGACGAGACGATCTCATATTAGAAGTGGTCCTGCCTTCATCCAGCTCCACACGCAACATGCCACGATTGCAGTCCCTCAAGGCCTCTGCAAAAGAGGCGATAGGAAGGGAGTAAGGGGGATACATCCGGCTTACAGCTCCGTAGCCCCATTCGCCGTGTTCACGTCGTTAATGCGTCAAAGCAGGCCGGGATATTGGGCGTGAACGCACGCCGATCCAAAGAGCACGACGCCGCCGCAGAGGGCGAAGGCGAGCAGCGGCCAACGCATATCGCCGACCGACAGCAGCGACGAGGCGAATGAGCGGGAGAGCGGGACGAAAGGAAGCCGGCAGCACACGCGAAGGTTGGAAGGAGCAAATGCGACGAGCTGCTCGTTCTTCCGCCTTTCTGCCGCGAGTGGAAGAAATTTGCATCGTTGTTCGCAATTCCTTTGCACGCAAAGAGAACCATTCGTTGCCCGCAGAAGGCTTCGGAGTTGCCGTGAGAGTCATGGACAAGGGCACTAGTCGGTAGAACGGCTGTTTAGTCCTCTCCAGTTCCGTACACCAACCCGCCTTCAGCCCTTCCACAATCAATGGACAGGAGTATGCGGAAAGAGTTTATTGTCGGGATAATGCGGGGGCGGGGAGGACCGGTAATGAGTGGGCGGAAACCGATGAATGGACGGGCGGGACCCATGAAGACAAACGAAACGAGAGGCGGAGATCAACGGGGGAGGAAACGGCGGACGGGGCGCTCAATACTGGACGGCTTTCTTTCGAGCGTGACTCAAGAACGTCGTGACGGCGATGAGGACCGTCGAGAGGGCGGCGAACGTGATCCACAGGAGCGGCTGCAAGACGGCGAACGGATGAGAGCGATCGGGAAGTGAGCGGGAGGACGAACCCGCAGCATGGGATCACTCGCGAGTCCCGGCGCGTCCGTCCAGTCGCTGCGCACAGTCGAGGTTCACCGTCTCGCACACGCACCACGTGACGTACGTGATGCAGAGGTGGAAGAGCTGCAATGAGCCAGCGAGAACATTCTTTGCTTCGTTCCTCCCACTCACCTGATGCCCGTAGCCGACGAGGTCGAAGCGGCCCGGCGCGCAGCACTCGGGGAAGTTGGCGCCCATGAAGAAGCCGGCGGCGAGCAGGAAGTGGAAGCCGCGGTTGTGCAACGCCAGCGACGCGTCCGAACTGCTCGCCGGGAACTGAAGAAGGAAAGAGACGAGGGTGGAGTTGCCGAGACCGTCGCCGCCCGAGCCACCGCCATCAGCTGCTCCCATGCACTTGCCAGGTAGCGGTCGTAGAGCGGCAGGTAAATCCAGAAGGCGACGGCGCCGCACGAGAGAATCCGAATGGCGTGGCGCGTCTTCCAAAACGGCCAAATCACGAAGAAGCCGCACGTCGTCAGGTACTGCAGCAGGATGATCGAAGCCAGACCCGGCACGTAGATCTGAACGAGCGGATGAGGAGGGAAGAAGGATGAGCAGAGGGGACGAACACTCGTGAAGAGCGGCGAGTTCTCCGCGCGGCAGGCGAAACGCGTGACGCCCACGCTCAGCGAAAACAACGCGATGCCCGAGAAGTCCACGAGCAGCCAGAACACGTGGTCGAGGGGCGAACGGGAGTGCTTCAACCATCAGGATAAAGAGGAAGGATGAGGGAGGAACGAACCATGAGATGAGTGACCGCCGAGCAGAGGAACAAACACGAGACGCCCGCGTAGCCGAACAGAACGGTCGCTCGGGGACGTTCGGCGGACAGTTCGGGCAGGATTTGAAGCACAAGAAGATCAGGAGTCGAACGGAGAAGAAGAGGGGAGAACCCACGTAGAAGAGGTAGAGCCCAATGAGGGGCACAAAATGCGTCCAGAAGTTCACGAGCTCGTTGTGCCACGTGAACGCCGACGAGACGTAGTAGCGAAGCGAGCGGTGCAACGGCCGATAGCCGTGCCTCACGTACGAGCGCCGCAGCAGGACCGGCACGTCCAACTCGTGCAGCATGTCGGGCGGCGATTTGGGCGCCCAGCTGCGGCGGCGAAAGGCGTGGATCGTCTGAAACAAGCGGGGATTAATTCGGCTAAGGAGATTCTGCACGTGAATTTTGTGCCATCTGGTGCCCAGTTTGTTCGCATGATTGCTGAAGATTGGGGTGCAAAAGAGGGCGGAAGCCGAGAGGAACGGCGCCCCGTTCGTCAAACAATCCCAACGGACTCACGATTCGAAAATTGCGGCCGCTTTTCGTCGTTGCCGTTCGGCCGCCGCCGCCGCTCGCCGCCGCCGTCCGGCCCGAAGTTCGAAGGGCGCGAGCGGAATCCCTCGCAGGTCATGAAGACGGCCGCAAAAGAAGGACGACGACGAAGCGGAAGGAAGGCGTCGATTTCCGCCGCCCGTTCGCCAAAGAAAGCCCCGATGAAGGCGTAGGGAAGGACGACCCACCCACCCACTTCCTTCCCTTCGACCCGCACCGCCCGCCCGCCCGCCCAGACGACTCGCTTTTGGGATCGCCGGTGCGGGCGGACGGGCGGAAGAGCGAGCGGAAGAATGGGGCGGAGATGATCCCCTCCACCGCCTTCGAATGACACACTCACGCGTGCTGCACCCACCCACCCACCTCGTGCCGATGATCCGTCGTCTCCAGTTCGCATTTGGACGCCCGCAGAAACGAAGTGGAGAACTCGTGGCCCATCGGCAGAGCGAGGCGGAGGATCGAAAGCGGCAACTCGGCGGCGGGGATTCGAATTTTAAACCGCCGCTCTGGCCGCCCGCCCGACCGCCGGCTCGTTGCGGAGCGAAACGAAACGAAGCGAAACGTTCAGCTGTCGACACAAACGGCGACCAGCGGGGGGCGGGCGGGCGCGTGCGAAGCGATTCGCACCTCCAGGAGCGTTAGCGGGCGGGCGGGCGGGCGGAAGAGCGCAAAGATTGTCGGAAACACGTGAAAGACGAAGAAGATCCCCGCGATTTGAACACCTGCCCGCTGGAGAGCCGCGAAAGTCGCTCCTGCTTGGAGTTGGAGGCGAAGCGAGGCGACGAGCTGCGAGATTTGACACACCCGGCCGGCCGTTCGCCCTCGACGAAACGTTCGGGGCAAACGACGAAAAAGAACAAAGCGTGAACTTTTGCTTAATTGGAAACCAAACCCTTTGATTGATGGAAAGACGTTGCGGAGGGGCGGGAAACCCTGACCATGGAAAAAGATGTTGTGGAAGTTGAGTGAACGTAAAGGAAGCACATTAGTGACAATTTGCCCGACCCTTTCCCCCTTGACCTCCGTCCAGTTTGCCCTGAACCCACCCGCCCGACTCACCTCCATGGACGAACGGGAATGAGCGAAATGAGCGCGAGCCGCATTTCCGGTCGGCATTTCAACGAGCGGCTGCCCACCGATTCAAAACCGAGTGGAATGAAGCAAGGCGAGGTGCTTCAGCGATCCCGTCGTCGGGTCGTTGAAGCGCGGGGCTCGAAGAGGGCCAAATCCTTGCTTGGTATGCAGTCCGGCATTTCTTTGTTCCTTTCAGCGATCGGGAGATTCAACCTCGACGATCCTTACGATCGCTGTCGGCCCCCTTTGGCGGCTTTGGACTCGTTTCTTCCGCGCCCTCCTCGCTCGCGTCCAGCGGTTCGAGATCCGACGAGGGCATTGCGTTCGCGAGAGGCGAAACGATGCAAACAGCGGCGAGCGCTCCAGTTTTATTAAATAGGTGTTTATTGAAATTAATAACCAGGTGGAAAGAAGTGGGATGTCATTTGAGGTAACGAACGAGTGGCAACCGCTGAACAGAACACTTTTGGATCAAAGCTGTCTGTACGCGTAGCAGGAGACTTGGTTGGCGGCGGCGTGTTGGCAGAAGAGCTCCGTGTTGCTCAGGTAGGAGAAGTCGTTCTGCGAGCAGATGACGTCGAAACGACCGCCGAACTTCGCCTCGCTGGCGATTTGAATCAACCGCTTCGAAGTGTTCAAATCGTCGCTGATGTTTTGTTCGATGATCTCGCGGAGGTCCTGCAATCACAGCGGAGAACTCCTGTCGTTCAACCTCGCGAGAACCCACCTCCGAATTGCACTCGGTGTCGTTCGTGAGCTTCAGGAGCGAAATGTCGATCGGGCGGCGTCGGCTCGTTGGCGGTCGCGTTCGCCGCCACCGCGCTGAGCTCGGCGCCGGCCGCCGTTTCGGCGTCTTCGACGACGGCGAGCCGTCCGCCCGCTGCTGCGGCCGCTCCGGTGCCCTCGTTGTATTGGCCCTCCTTTTGGATGGCGGACGGGTTCACCTGCTCGTACTGCGTGCCGGAGCCCGCGTAGTTCGAGGGTGGCGGGGGCGGCGGAGGAGGGGCGGCGCGCTTCCGTAGGCCGAGGCCGACGGAGCGGGTGCAGGAACGGGCGGGATGTACGAAGGGGCAGGCGCGGAGTTCGCGTAACCAACGGCCGAAGGCGCGCAGTACACGGGTGCGGGAACGGGGGCCGAGTAGGAGGGGACAGGCGCTTGGGGCTGCACGTAGCCGCCGCCGGATTGCTGCGGGGCGCTCACGTAGCGAACGGCCTGGGGTTGTTGAGCGTAAGCGGTGCTCGCCTGCCGCGTAGCCCTGCGAAGTAGCCGCCTCCGCCTCCACCGCCTCCGTAGTAACTCGAGCCGCCTCCATACGAACCGCCGCCGTACGAACCGCAAGAGGAGGCGCACGGCGCTGCAAACACGGGAGTTTCCTTTCGGTTCGTTCAAGTGGACACTCACGGGCGAGCGGCGCGCAAGCCGGCGCTCCACCTCCGCAACAACAACCGCCTCCGCCTCCTGGAACGAGCGTAAAGAAACGAGTGAAAACCGGAGGACTCACCGGTCGGGAAGCCGAGCGAGTTGGCGGCCAACGGGAGGAGCAGGAGCACGAAAGCGGTGCGGGACATTGGGGATTTCTGCAACGAGGATGGGATGGAAAAAAGTCGTGAGTGTTGTGGTTGGAGTGTTTATAAACCCGCCCGACCGCCCCCCCCCGCTGCCGCTCGTCCACTTCGATCGAACCTCAAAGCGGCGGCGAGTGATAAAAGACGATCGACGAGCGAGGGCGCGCATCCGCCAGTCGTCGTCGTTGGCATCCGCCCGCCCGCCAAACGGCACGTCTTTTCGTTTCGCTCGTCGTCGCGGCGCATCGTTCCGGTTATTCGCGCCGCCCTTTCGCCCTTCGCCCTTTGATCCAGCTAGCTGGAGCTGGAATTAACTCCGCGCCCGCCCGCCCGCCCGTTCATCTTCTTCTTCCGTCCGATCCGCCGGCTTGTGTTTGTGTTGGAGGCGATCGGAAGGGCGGGCGGGCGGTCGAAACTCGTTCCGCTCGCTCGTGCGTTCGGCATGCCGTCTTTTCGCCGGCGGCGCGGGCGCCTTCTTGATTTCTTCCGAGTGCCGTCCGTCCGTCCGGCGGCGCGTGAGTAAAAACGAAGACGACAGCCGGCGGATTACCGTGCGGGTTTCGATTGATTGACGACCGGCGGGGATGATCGGGCGGAAAGCAAAGCGTTTACTCTCGCTAATCCCAACCGAAACGAAGCAAAGCGAAGAGTTCATTCATGGATCAACCGAAGTGGGGCACTTGGATCTGCGTGCTCATGTGCGCGTAGGTGGTGGGCGGGATGGTGTCCGTGTTCAGCGTCCACTTGTTCTCCTTGGAGCCCGCCGCGAGCTGCGCGTCCCGCTCGAGGACCGGTGGTCGAGCAGAACGGGTACGAGAGGCCCATGCGCACCAAATCGTTCAGAGTGCGCGGCAGATCCGTGCGGCCTCAACAGAGCGGAAGTGAGGAGGAAGGGAACACTTCGAGGCTCCCCCACCTTGGGGCATGACGAACGATGGCGTCGATGGAGGGCGCGTGGGCGACCACGAGAACGACGCTGTTCGCGTGATTCACGACCATTTCGAGGATGTTGTCCGTGACGGCCTTCAGGCGCTCGTACGTGTCGGCCGGCGTCTTTTCCTGCAATTCCCCGGCAATAATCACCACTCGACCATCGGGGCGGCACTCACTTTGAAGAGGTTCGCTTGGAGGTGCTCGAACGTGACGATCGGCTGGTAGTTTTCGTCCACGTTGTAGCCGAAGGCGCGCATCTGCTCGACGGTGAGGAACTTCGGCAGGTGGTCCTTCCAGTAGAAGGGGAGCGGCTCGAAGAGGCCCGGCTCCACGCAAATGGGCACCGGCGCCTCCTGCTGTTGCACGATCGGCACGCACGATTGGAGGCAGCGGAGGGCCGGCGAGCAGAAGACCGCCGAAATCGTCAACTTGCGCTGCCGCAACGCGTGGCCGATGAACTGCGCGGTGATCGTGCCGAGCTGCAAGCCGAGCGGAGTGAGCGGAAGCTGTCCGGTCTGGCGGGAACTCACCGCAGTCAGCGGGGCGTCGTTCTTGAAGGCGTCCGCCCCGCCCGGACGGCGCAGCATCCGCGCGGGCTGGTTGAGGTCGCACAGGCGGTAGTGCTCGTCGTCCGGAAAGGATTTGAAGTGCCACGTGTGCTGGACGCGATCCATCGGCTCGCCGTTGCGCACGAGGATCACGCGCGTCTTGCCGGCGGTCACGTGGTGGGTGGCCGAGCGACAACGGGCACCATCGCCTCGTCCTGCACGCTCCGCTCCTTCGATTTGGTCGTCATCCTTCGAACGAACGAACGAAGGAGGAGAGAGCGAGAAGGGAGAGCAACCGACCGGCGGCACGTGCTCGAATCGAAACAAACGGAATGAATGAACGACCGCTTCGTGGGTCGCCCGTTGACGAGATCGCCGTTTATTCAAATTAGCAGCAAGTGACCGGGTAAACCGCTACAAACAGGCAAGAAACAACTGGATCAAGGAACGGAAGGCAATCGGACAATCAAGGAAGAAACAATCAGGAGATCCAATCGGGGTTTCGTTTCAATCAATCCAAAGGATGTCGTCGTCGTCCTCGTTCGGCGCTTCCCTTCGGCTCGACCGGCTCCTTGGCGGGCTCTCGACCGGCGGCTGTTTCACTCGTTCCCTGTGCGGCTCCTTAGCGGCGGCCGTCGGGGCTTCGAGTCGCGTATAGGAGGGCAGTTGGACGGCGCGCCTGTCGAGGTAGTCGAGGAAAATCGTGGCCGTACGCCAAACAAACGCGCATCATCGCCACGCAGTCGTCGTAGGCGTGATGCGCGGCAAACTCGCCGTTGAAGATCTCTGCAATCGGCAAAAGGATTGGAAACGAATGGACGGAGAAGCTCACCGTTGTAGAGTGTGCCGAGTTTGAAGTGACCGCGCGTGAAGAAGTGCTGGTTGGCCGTTCCCTCTTGCGAACTTCCAGTCGCCTTCTTCACTTCGTCTGCAATCAGCCGACGAGGTCGAATCAAATCAGAAAGAAAGCTAAGGGGCTCACTGGAAGTAGGTGGGAGACAATCGGCGTCGTTTGGCGGGCGACCACGAGTCCGTCCGAAGAAATTTGAGCGGATTGGCGGCTTCGAAGTCGGCGGCCGGTCGCTTTCCGCTGCAATTCGGGGGCATCAATCAAACGAAACGCAAACGACGTAGAACTCACGACAATCGAGCGGGCGCCGACTGACAGCCGACGGCCGGCGGCGGAGCGTTCGCCTCGTTTGGCGGCGGAGTCGCCTGCCGCACGCGGGAGGGCGGTCGTTGGAGGATGCGGGCGGCCTTCTCCGAATCGGTCAGTTCTTCCTCGTAGTACACCTCGCCGCTGTCGATGATCGGCCGTCGATCTCCGGCGGCTTCGCCATCCGCTTGCCGCACTTCTTGTTCGCTGGACTTCAGCGAGCTGCTCGGCCGCCTTCCGTTGCGCCGCCCGTTCGTGGTCGAGCTTCGAGACGGCGAGCTCCGTGACTGAAGAAATAAAGAAAGAATCAACAATGTGAATGAGCGGAAAGAACTCACTCAGCTTCCAATCCACCAATCCCATCGCTCCTTCGACTTCCTTATGGTATCGCTTCTCCAGGTCCGAGCGAGGCGACGTACGAGTCGGCGAAGAAGATGGCGGGCGGGAAGCGCTGCTCGTGGGTCGACTCCAGTCGCTGCAGCTCGGCGAGGAGGACCCGGTAGTCGAAGCGGATTCCTGCAATCACCTTCTGTTCATTCCATTCTTCCTAATCGTGCAAGGCCGACCGTTGTGCGCGACGATGACGACGGGCGGCGGGAGGGACTCCAAGTAGGCGCGAATTTCGGGCCACACCTTTGGGAATTTCGGTTGCGGGAGGAGGTCCAGCTTCCGCAAGTGCATCCCTGCAATCCGGAGGGTAGAACCGAACAGGAATCATTGGCCGGAAATTACCGTCGCACTGCTGCTGTCGTTGCTCGTAGGCGTCCCACTCGGCGTCGGTAAGGTCGGGGTTGATTTGGCGCACGTACGACGAGCAGGCGACGTGAACGAAGAGGTCGGTGGCGCCGGGCGCCGCTTCGGCTTGTTTGGAGGCGACTCGTTCGATTCCTGCAACCGATCGGATGCAAGAGAGGAAGAACGAAACGAACGAACCGTCCACGTACAGCGCGCGCGGTAGCGAGACCATCGCGAACTCGGTGATGCGCGGCAGGACGACCTCCCGGCTGTCGTCGACTGCAAAACGAAAAGGAACCGATTGTATGGCCGGAGGAAGAACTCACTCTTGTCCGCGAAAGAGCTGGAAGACGTGCGCGAGGTCCCGCTTCTCGCCGGGCAGCCAGCGGCCGGGCGCCTGCGCGCTCAAGAGTTCGCTGATGCCGATGAGGCCCGTCGTTTCGAGGTCGAGGAAGCAGATGGTTTCGAACTGCTGCCGAGTCGCTCCCGCCGCCTCTCCGGCCGCCATCTCCTTCAAACCACGGGAAATGATGAACAACGTGGAGTCTAAGCCAAAATAAACGTTCAGGTGTGAACACGGCGCTAATCAACCTCAACCAATTCAACAACCGACAACCAAGAGTTAAAAGACCTCTTTATTTTCCTAATACAAAGCACAATCGATTCCTTCGACTACTAACTGCCGGCTAGAGCGGGGAGAACACATGAGCGAAACAAATGGGGGGAAGCCTAAAGATCGAGCAGGATGGTGGCCGGATCCTCCACGCCCTCCTTGATTTTGCGCAGGAAGAGGACGGCCTCTCGTCCGTCGATGAGGCGATGATCGTAGGTCAGCGCCAGGTACATCATGGGGCGAATCTTCACCTCGCCGTTCACCGCCACCGGCCGCTCCACGATCGAGTGCATGCCGAGGATGGCGGACTGGGGCGGGTTGATGATCGGGGTGCCTGGAAGACGAGAGAACGTGGGATAGAAACAATCGCAATAAATGGGAGGAAACTCACCGTACAACGAGCCGAACACTCCGCCGTTGCTGATCGTGAACGTGCCGCCCTGCATGTCTTCGATGGCGATCTTGCCGTCGCGCGCCTTCGCGCCCAGCTCGGCCAGCGTTTTCTCGATGCCCGAGTAGCCCATGGCCTGCAAACGAGTCGAATAGAAATCGATTGGAATCAAAGAATGGGAGTGCTCACCTCGACGTTGCGAATCACGGGCACGACCAATCCCTTCGGGGTGGCGACGGCGACCGAAATGTCCACGTAGTTGCGGTAGACCATCTCCTCGCCTTCGATCACTGAAATGCGGGAGAAGTGAACAGAAGAATTGAGTGGAGAAAACGCACCCGCATTCACCACGGGCTGATCCTGGAGGGCCAACGCGGCGGCGCGGATGAACGGCGACATGAGGCCAAGTTTGATGCCGTGCTTCTTCACGAACGCTTCCTGGTACTTCTTGCGGAGGCCCATGATGTTCCTAGAATGCAAACAAGCAGCAAATAGAAAGCAAACGAAGGGGAACTCACGACATGTCGACCTCGTTGAAGGTGGTGAGCATCGCGTTCACGTTCTGCGCCTCCTTCAAGCGCTGCGCAATTCGCTGCCGCATTCGGTTCATCTTGACGCGCGTCTCCGTGCGATCGCCCGTGATCGGGTTCTTGCCGTCGGCCGGAGCTAAACGAGAGGAATTTCAAAAGGATTGGCTGAATGGAAGAGTTTACCGCGCAATCCCGACGTGGAGGTGGAAATTTCGGAGGTCGGCTGCGAGCTCATCGGTTTGGACGGCGGCTTCGGAACCTGCGGCAACGACGAGGGGATCGCTGCAATTCAGATCGAATAGAAACGGAAAGGAGATAGAAGGGAACTCACGTCCGGCATGCGACTTGTCGTCTTTGGTCTTCGGGGCATTGGCTCCACGATCGCCGTAGCCCGACGACTGCTGCGGCTTTTCGCTGGATTTGTCGCCCGATTTGTCGCCCGGTTTGTCCGTGGGTTTGAGCGCCGGCTTCTCGACCTCCTGCTTCTCTTCGTTGGGCTTCTCGTGTTGCGTCTCGGGCGGCTTCAGCTCGTCGCCCGACTTGGCCTGCTTGCCGCCACCGCCGCCCTCGCCCTTCTGCAGTTTGTAGAGCTTCTGCTTGGCGCCGACCTTCTCGCCGTCGGCCGACCAGCAACTCGACGATGGTGCCGGCGAACGGCGCCGGGACCTCGACGGAAGTCTGAAGAAATCGAGAGAATTCAGGGGGATGAAAGGGGGGAAAGAACCTACCTTGTCCGTCTCGATTTCCGCCACCAGCTCGTCGCTGTTGACGAAATCGCCCTTTTCTGTAAGCGGAGTGATGAAATCAGGCAAAAGGCGGGTGTACTCACGCTTCAACCATCGAATGTCGCCCTCGGTGATGGACTCGGCGAAGGCGGGGCCCTCAACCTCCACCACTTCGTTGCCTGAACGGAAGGAAGCGGAGATGGAGGTGGAGAAAGCTGGAAACGAACGAACGGAGCAGAGCGGACGTGTGGATCCAGCGAGCGTACGGGACCACGAGGTTGTTAATCGAAACGGTCGGGCCGACTCGCCGGCAGCAGGACGGCCGAGCGGCTGCCGAACGAGCGGGACACGCCGCCGAGTTGCTGCAACGGGAAACGCGGAGATTTGCGGAAATTCGAGCGAATTTCGCCGCCTACCGATTTGCGCGCGGATTTCGCGCATTCCTGACGAATTCGAGCGTAAAAGTGCCGACTGAACATCGCGGACGAAGCGGACAGCAACAGACGGCGAAACGGAGCGGAACAACCGAGCGGTTGGCGATCGCGCACAATCGAAAACAAGCAGAAGAAAGCGGCCGGGTGTTCTTCGATCCTCGCCCAACCGAAAGCGCGTCAAGTGTTCCCTTCGAGGCCACCGCTTCGACTCAACACTTGGCACACACGTGGCGACCGGCGAGTCACCGTACTCAAAACAGGCGAGCGTGGAATTCGGCGCCGCTTGCTGGAAGTTCGAACATGTGGCGTCCATTGTTGTGCGTCATTCAAACCATTCGATGGAAGATGGGTTCTGAATTCCTCATCGATTCGGACTTCAAGTCGATTGGTGCCTCGTTCGGGCCGCCTTTTCTGCTGCCCTTATTGCCCACTTGTTCCCGTCAATCCCAACCACCCATTCCTTCTTTCGATCGCAATCAAGCAACATGCCAGGGCCAGTTCCGAAGTGGTGTTTATTGCATAGCACTCTTTTTTGTTCTCAATGAATGATTGTACTCGTCGGATACAGAGTAGAAGGAGAGTATTTACATCGTATGTACAAATAGTAAAGAGGAGGAACCGCGTAGATGATTGGCAAAAGAAGTCGAACAAAAAAGAGGAGGATCGGGAGGTCGTAGACCAAACGGTATCGAAAGCGAATTGCGGCCTAATCGGGGTGGGAGAAGACGGGGGGAATGTGAGCAGAAAGAAGTGAAATCGGGGCGAGGAAATGCAGAGGAATCGGGGGCCGTCTAGTTGCAACAGACGGCGGGCGTCAACTCGGTCTCCTGGACGAGGGAGAAGCGGCGCGCTTCGGCGAGGTCCTGCTTCAGGAGCTCCTCGGCGGCCGGCTTGATCATGGCGCCGCGCGCTGGGCGTGTCGCTCGAACTCCGTCCGATCGTAGTTGTAGAACTCGAGGTTGGGGAAGAGGGCGGAGAGGCGTTCGCGGGGCGCCTCCATCAGGCCGATGAGCTCGAGGCGTTGGAGGGACTCCAGAAGCGGCTTCACCGGGCCGAGGGCGGGCGCCACAATCGGCGATCCCTTCTGCATCGTCAGGCGCAACGAGCGGACGCCGCACTGGCGGAGCATGAAGAGCGTCGGGTTGCGCGTCATCTCGAAGCCCGTGAAGCAGGTGAACGAGAGGTGCGTGAACGTGGCGCCGAGGCCGCCGAGGCGGCGGATGCAATCGCGGGAGCGCTGCTCCACCAGCGGGTGTTCCAGTTCGCCCGCATCAACAAGGTCGAAGTTCATCAGCGACAAACGCTCGAGGTGGATCTAAAATTAGAGAAATGAGTGATGAAATCCGAAGGGACGAGGAAGTAGCGGCAGCCCCCGCGTGCCCGAAGGCCAGTCGGCCGGCAGCTCCGCAAACAACACGGAAAAAGCGCTCACCTTTTCGTTGAAGCCGTGGACGGCCTCCGACAAGCCGATGCGCCCGACGATTCGCAGCGAGTCGGCGTTCTGGGCGATCAGGTCCGCCAGAAGGTCGATGCGCTGGCCGACGTAACGCCGACGCACTTTCAGGACCTCCAGCCGGACGTTCTCCGCATCGAGCAGCTTCTCGATGAGCGCCTCGACTTCTTTGGTGCTCGACGTCTCGACGTTGAGGTGGAGGATTGCGGACGGCGCGCATGTGCTGCAGCAGGTAACTCAAGGCGATCGAGTGCCTTCTCCAGCGAGTCCATCTCGAAGCCCTGGAGTTTGATGGAGGCCTCGGATTTGCGGTCCGCTCCGTAGAGCACGTCGATGGCGATCTGGTCGCTGTGGAAGAGGGCGTAGTCGGTGGCACGGCCGACCTCCATGGCGGGGACGCAAAGCCAACGCTTGACTGTTCATTTCGTTGTGTTGAATGGGAGGGTGCGTTCTGAAACGAAAGCGAAGGAATTAGACACGAGCAGACAGACGGGCGGGAGTTGTTTGTGTGGCCCGAAGTCACGAGGAAGCGAGCGCGCGGAGCCGGCCGGGCAGCCAGTTGGGAAAACAAGCGGCCCGGCCCGGCTGGTCGGCGAGCGGCGAAGACGCGGAAGAAAGAGCGGGAAAACACCCGAATTACATCCCCTTCGCCTCCCTTCCTCGCCCCCCTTCGCCCCGCTACTGCCGGCCGGCCGACCGCAAAGCACGAGGCGGCGGCCGGCCGCCCTTCCCAAAGCGAAGGCCGCCGGACTGACGAATTGGGACGAGCGGAACACGCGGTTTTATTCCCCCAAAAGGCGGTCGGCGGGGAGGAGCGAGTGGAGGCGTGCTGCGCTAATCGGCCGCTGATAAGCGCGACCGGGAAGAACGTCAATCGAAGCGAACGAGGAAGTACGCGGAAAGAGGGTCCAATCCTCCGAAACAATCGAACGAACGCCCGTCTGTTCGCCACAGAGTTTCCGCGTTGCGGGCGGCCATAAGGGCCGACCGGGTACGGGGAATTTCCGCGTGTTTGCGGGAAGAAGCGGTCCGACGGGATGAGCGGCGGAGTTCGAGCAATTGAACGCAACGTCTGGGAATTCAATTGAGCGCATCAAAAATCAATCACAAGCGGCCATTCCGCCCTTCCGCTTCGCTCATTGCGGCGGGCGGCCGGCCGACTGACGAAATGCGGGCGGGCGGTTGGCAGCCGACGAGGGGCAGCGACCAGGCGGCGGGGATGAGTCGCTTTTATTCGGGCCGCTCGCTCCGCCCCGACGCGGCGAGCAGCACGTGGCTTTCGGGGGGACTTTGACCGCTCCACAACGGGGCGTTGTTTACGTGTCACGGGAGACGGCCGGCCGTCGAGCGGACCGCCCCGCCGGCAGCTCCCGAAAGAATCAACGGCGGGAAACGTGATCAAAGAGCACGCGCGCGAGCCGCTCGTCGATCAACGAAGACGGACGGCGCGAGCGAGCGAGTGAGTGGTGGAAAGAAGAAGAAGAAAGTTTAAAGTGTGTCGTCGTCGATGTTCGCGTTTCCTTTTGTGTTTCGCCGGCGACCTTTGAACGTGCGCGACCGATTGCGGTCGGTCGGGATGTTGAAAGACGGAAGTTGTGGCGTCAATTGAGGAATTTTCACGCCCGTTCCGGGAATCCAATGAAATTTGATGTTGGATCATCAAAACTCGAATCGAATTGATTGAACTTTCGGCTATCAGTCGGCTGGCCGGCAGTTCGAACGAGCGATCATAACAAAAGGGCAAGAGTCTCAACTCGTTCGTTCCTCATTGGTTTGGTTTGATGATTTGGTGATAATGAGCGAGAGGAAGGAAGGAAGAAGGGGGAGTTCCTTCCCGTTCGATCGTTCACTCTTTGTGATTGCATTGGTTCTGGGAATCGAACGTGATGGTGGGTTCCCGACCGTCCGTTCGTCCGTCGTCTCCCGGTGGTTATTTTCGTTCGTTGAAGTGCGCCGTCCATCCATCTTCTCTTTGTTTTCAATCGGTGGTATTGAATGAACGTGTGGAACGGCCGGTACCGCGCCGTCGAGTGTAAACTGTGTGTTGATGTCCGAAAGGCAGAAGACCAGAAGAGAAATGAGCAACAAGTGAGCAGTCAGCCGGTCGCGCGCCGAAGGTCACAAGACGCGCGAGCGAGCGTGCAGCCGAGCGGGCGGCCTGCAGAATCGAAAACACGATCGCCGGGCGCTCCAAAAATCGCCGCCCGTTCGCGAAATTTCTTCCGGCTTTTGCGAAAGCGGCCGCCCGGCCCGACCGTTGATACGCGCTGCTCGACGCTTGCAGTTGATCCTCGACGGAACTAATCGGCCGCTCGTCTTCTTCTTCTTCCTTGCTCGTTGCTCGAAGCAAACGGAAAGCGGCTTACGATCGAAACTCGACGCGTAGCGCCAGATCTTCCGCATTGCTTTCAAAATTTTGTTTCCTTTTCGGGAATCTCCAGTTGATTCCCTCGATGAGTGGGCAACGAACATACTTGTTTGCGATCCTTCGTACGAACTGCTCACAAGCAAGCAAGCAACGACAAACAACTTCGTTTTCCGTGCTTCCTGTTGTTGGTTGGAACGACCCCAGAGCCCCTCCGGCCCGGCCGGCTTATCAGTCGGAAGCCAACGGACGGCAAGAGTGGATGCCGCCGATCGCCGGCGAAAACAACGGAAGTCGGCGAGGGCGAGACGGTCGGTGATCATCGCGCCCTGTCGTGCCCCGCCGATCAACACCTGATGCCCGCTTGTTTGCATTCGGGAGGTCCAAAGTCGCCCGCTCGCCGCTCGGCGTCGTCACTCGCCGCCGCCGATCCACGAGGCGCCGGGCGGCCGGCAACGTGGCGGCGGCGGCGGGGTCGGGGCGAACCCGACGGCATTCCGGCCGGCCGGGGGATCACGGCGAGGGCAAACGAGCGCGCGGTGAGGACGTAATCCGACCGGAAGGATCCGCGTGCTCTTGTTCGTCGGATCCTGACGAGCAGCCGGGCGGGCGGCTTGTTTGTTCGGAATTCCGGCGGTGCTCTTTGGACGTCCGGCCGCCGTTGTTCGCTCGGGAACACGAGGATTTCGAACCAACAGAAAGAGCCGAGCAGCAAGAAGTGCAAACAATCGATCGACGCCCGCAAATTAACGATTAAAATTCGAATTCGCCGCTCCAAATTTGGAGTCGACCGCCTGCTCGTTGATTTTCGATTCGCTGCAAACGCTCGTGGATTAGCGAGCGTTCTTTTGCAGCCCCTCGAGGGTTGACGGCGATCGCTATCAGAAGAGCGGCGACGACGAATTTCGTTGCAGTTCTGCAGCGCCCCTCATCGATTCGTAAAGTCCACAGATGATTCCGGAGGCGAGCGAGGGATCACCGGGCGAAGAAGCGAGTCGTTTTGCAATCGAGCGCTCCGCTCGCCCGCTTATCAACCGGCCGACCGCCCCCTCATTTGGGCCTCCGCAATTCACGCCCGCTGCACATGTGCGGGCGGAAGAAAAACAATCCGCTCACTCCGTCGCTCGCTGACTCCAACCACCAACCGACCGACCAACTTGTGCGTCGAGAATTACGAAAGACACCGCCGACCGAATTGAAGGGGGTTTATTTCGAAAAGGGAACGGAGAGAGAGAAGAGAATAAAGTACGAAGTTTGGATTTCGAATTGAAATCAACGCAACGAAGAATGGGGAGAAGGAGGAATGAGGAGTGAAATGCCGTCGCCGTCCGCCAAGTAACCAAGAAGAACGCGGGAGAAGAGGAGGAGGTGGAGGAATGCCGCTCGCCCCAAGTCGGTCGATTGAATCCGTCGTCATCGAAACAGAAGGAAGAGGAGGGAGAAGAGAAGAGAATACAGCCCATTGCAGAGAGTTCCCATGGATCGATCGATTGTGCGCTCATTGAAGCAGGTGCTCCAGCTCGGCGTTCGGCGAGCCGCCGGCCGACCGCTTGCCCGGCTGCACGCGGGCGATCTCCTCCAT
This sequence comes from Aphelenchoides fujianensis, assembly GCA_024699865.1. Lineage (NCBI taxonomy): Eukaryota > Metazoa > Nematoda > Chromadorea > Rhabditida > Aphelenchoididae > Aphelenchoides > Aphelenchoides fujianensis. Next base: position 74,885 of record JAMPIO010000099.1, read on the forward strand.
CACCGGGACGGGCCCAGCGGTGGGAGAGATGCGGTGCGTTCCGACGAGCTTGGCCGGCGTGATCTTGAAGCGGGTTGCGGTCGCCGGATAGATTTGCGGCGGCTCGTTCGGCGTGTTGTCTTCGGAGACGAACGGCAGCCGTTTGGACGAGCCGAACACGTGGCCGCAGGTGGGGACGATCAGCGAAAAGGCCAACAGTCCCGCACCGACGGCGAAGACGACGAAGCCGGCGACCTTCCACTCGTGCAGCGGATCTTGGAGGAGGTCCTTGAAGCGGTCCGGCGGGATGTAGAAGCTGCAATCAAACGAACAAATTGAATCTCTGTTCTTTCCCTTCGTTCACTCACTTTCCTTCCTCGTCCTGGTCGATGGAGATGCGCAGCAAGGTGTCCTCGATGTTCGTGTTCGGGTGGAACGTGTACGCGAAGACGATGAGGCCCGCACCGGCCAACAGCAACAGGAGGCCGACCAGAGTGATGCAACGGCAAACGTACACGGAGAACCGTTGTGCCGGCGGCGGCGGCAGCAGGTACCTGCAATTTACGCGATTAATTGATTGAATTGGAGCCGAACGAACCAAGCAGCCGGGTTGTCGACCTCCTCGATGGTGGGCGAGTAGAACTGCTTGAGGTACGAGCGAACGCCGAAATGCTTCCGCTCGCCCTCAACCACCGCATCAACGACGCCCATCTCGTCGTCCAGCGGCTCGTGGTCGCCGCGTTTGGGCCAAAGGCGAAGCGAAAAGCGTTTCATCGTCGCCCAACGGTGAGGAAGTGGCGGCCGAAACGAAGCGATCAATGGAGCATGAACACCACCGGCTTGAGGCTGCTCGACCTGCGAGTGGTGCTCGTTAGTAAAGGGTCGGTGAGTATAGGAAAAACACAAGGCAACACGGAATGTCGCTTGAATCAAGCCGAAGAGAAGAGCGAATGTCAACAAGTTTGATGCTCTCAAGCAAAAGAAGCTCACAGCCAAAAGAAGTTCCCGACAGAGAGGAGCTCTCCATGTGCCGGAATACTCGAAAGAAGATCCTCTTCCCACTTCAACCCCCGAATCCCATCGAATCTCCGCCCGCCCCGTCCAATGGTCGAAAGGAACCAAGAATCGTGCAAAAAGCGAGCGGAAGCCGGTGGAATCATCGACGAAATGCCGCGAATGAGGGCCGCGGGCGGAGGCGAAATCCCCCCACTCGTCACGTTAATCTGCCGCCCGCCCGCCCGCTCCATGACAACCGACCGGCCGACTGCACGCGTCTTCGCATCACTTCCGGCCGGTCGGCCGGCTGATTCGATTTCCGGCTCCCTCGAACCAGCAGGTGCAGAGAGATCGGCGAGATCGCGGTGACGTTCGTCCGGTTGTTTTGGACTCGAACTTGCGAGAAACACCCACGTTCGTTCCAATCCGCTCCTCGATTCATCAGAAATCAAACCCAAATCCCGGCGGACGGCGAGCGGAAGCAAGCGGATGAAAAGAAGAAGAGGCGGCCGGCCGGCGAACGGCGCGGATTTCGGCGGAATGCCGACCGACCGACCGACCGAGCGGCCGCCGTTGACGACGACACACGAACGACGGAACGAACGAAGCGGTCGGCATGACATCACGTGGGGACGACGACGAGCGGGCGGCGGCGGACCGTGCGGCCGTCCGGCCCGAAGGCACGTCGACAATTCGGCGCGGGCGCCCGCAAAAGACGGCCGGACGCCCGCGGCCGAATGCGCACTCACTCGTTTCCAATTCACGGCCCTCCACATCCGCCCGCTCTCGCCGGTTGGGTTGCCCGTTGCGTACACTCGCCCCGTCCTGTCCGTCCGTTCTCGTCGTCGTCGTCGTCCGGCCGATTACTCGTTGCCGGCGGCATTTCTTTCGCATTCGGGCGGCGGCGGGAGGAATGCGCGAATGAAACGGACGGCCGGACGGGTGGGGAGACAAAAGTGAGGAGAAACGAGTGAGTGAGTGGCATGAGAGCGGCCGGGCGGTGGATGGGCGGAAGCCCACGAATTGGACGGTCGTATACGATGGCCGCCCGCCCCAACTGTTGGCTGACCGTTGGGCGGCCGGCCGGTCGGTCGGCTTAATTGGACGCGAGAACCCAAAGGTCGTCGGCCTACGAACCGCCGGCCCGCACGCACGCCTTTGCAGCCGAGGGATGAAAACACGTGCCCTCGGTTGCCCTGTGGAGATCCGGCCTTATTATTTCCGAAGCCTGTAAACAGCTGCCTGCCGTGCAACGGAAATACCCGCCTCGCCCACACGCGACTACCGGGGAACGTAATAAAGTGTCTCTGTAGAGCTTCTCGTTCTTTACGGAAGGCAAACAAGCCGCTTCTCTTGCATCGAGAACTGATGAGAATCTGGAAACTGCAAACGTCACTGCCGTTCCATTACGAAGGACTCTTGTCAACAACAGCCGTTCTTACGGCAGACAGAAAACGCGTTAGGAAGGACGAAAGCTGAGAAGAGTGCGAATGCCCTTCTTCCTATTGTTCTTGTGATAATCCATTCGTCAGTTTCCGACATTCATTGTGTTCGTTGGATTAACTTATGGGGTTCAGCGATGCGTTGATGGCCGCGTGATGAGTAGGTGGATAACCTCTTTGTTGCAAGTTGAGAAACGCCATCAGCTAAAGCAAGCCGTTCAACTCCTGGCGCTTCTTTGTCCCTCAAACTCTCAACCAACGAAACCAATGCATTTGAAACAGCTGAAGTCCCTCGTGCTTTGTTTCGTTCTTTTTCCGGTGGCTTCGAACGAACTACGAAAAGAAGAAGACGGGAAGTGATCCAATTTGCAAACAAAATAATTGCATTGCGTCTCGTCCGCTCGTCTTCGCGGTGTTCTTTGGACCGCCCGGCCGGCCGGTCGATCGTTTGTTTCTGTTCGTTTGCATCCGATGAATAAAATAGGCGACGATCCGATCATAATCGAACGTAGTTATTGTCGCATAAAAGTTGGGCATAAAAATCGCGAACGACTCACCCGCAAGCACCGAGCGAACGGCCGGGGAACGAGCGAACGTTCGTCGCTTTCGCTCCGTTGATTCGAGCGAGAACGTTCGGGGGAGCGAGCGAGCGGCCCGCGGGAGGATTTGGGAATCGGCGGGAGTTCTTTTTGTTTGCGTTTTGATCGCAACGAACGACCATTGCGCACACTTCACCGTTGCGCGGCAAGAGCAGCGGGCGAAATGTGGGCGGCTTTCCTCCTGCTTGCGGTCTATCAAGCCGGCGGACTTCCGTTGGCCCGGAAGGCGCCGATCCCCGAGCAGATTCACTTGGCGCTGGGCGATCGAGCGGGCGAATGGCGCGTCCATTGGGTCACGATGCAGCCCGTTGCGGACGGCGAAGCGGAAGTCCAGTTCGGGACGCAAAAGAACGCCCTCAATCGACGCTCCGCGGCGAGGACGGTCGTGTTTGAATGCGACGGCGTGACTCGTTTCATGCACACGGCCGTCATGCGCGATCTGCCGCCTTCTACTCCGCACTGTGAGCTTGCTTCTTATCGATCAATCCATTGAGTTCTTTCTTGTTCGAAGACTACCGAGTGGGTTCGCCGTCGGCCTTCAGCGACGTCTTCGAATTCCGCACGTTTCCGCCGGGTTCTGACTTTCCGCTTCGAGTTTGTGTCTTCGGTTCGTCTCTCCACTCAATCCAGCAATGAACGGAACGCTTGAAGGCGACTTGGGAGTGGACAACGGCGTCTCGCTGGTCCACTTGCAGCGAGCGGCGGAGCGCGGCGAGTTCGATCTTGTGATTCACGTCGGGTGAGTTCTCTTCGTTCATCTCATTCGTTTGTTGGTTTGCAGAGATCTTGCTTACGACTTGCACAAGGAGAACGGGACGATTGGGGACATCTTCATGAATTCAATCCAACCGATCGCTACGAGAGTTCCTTACATGGTCATTGCTGGCATGTGCACTCGTTCTCCCTCGATCCAAACCAATCGGTTGCAGGAAATCACGAGGAGTACAAGAATTTCACGCACTACCGCCATCGCTTCCCGTCGCCCCCAAACGACGCGTTCGGCGACTCTCAATCGTACTCCTTCGACTTGGGGCCTGTGCATTTTATTGGGTTATCTACAGAGTACTACGGGTCAGTTAGCGAGCGAGCGAACGGCTGCTCATGTTGTCTCTTTTGCGTCGATGAAGTGGATGAGTAGCCGTTCAGTTAATGGCTATTCCTTGCTTTGTGTCGTTTGCTCGCTTGACCAGAGAGTCTAGATGCCAACCACCGCTGCTTGCAGTTTCTTCTACGAGTACGGCAAGCATACAGTGAAGCGGCAAGACGAGTGGCTGCGGGCAGATCTCGAGGTGAACAAGAGCAAAGAGAAACGATCAACGCGTTCTTGTTGCAGCGAGCGAACTCCAATCGAAAAGAGCGACCGTTCATCATCGCCTACATGCATCGGCCCTTTCACTGTTCGAATACCAACAGCTTTGAGTGCGAGTCCTTTGAGAACACACTCGTTAGTCGTTCTCATCGATTGCTTTGATCATTTGAATCCTGCAGGTCCGCACGGGATTCGAAGGACATGCCCGGACTGGAGGAGCATTTCGTTCGCTACGGCGTGGACATTGGATTCCAAGGGCACGAGCACAGGTGGGTGGATGAATCAACAGAAAAGACTTCATTGTTGTTCGTGTTCAGTTACGAGAGATTCTACCCGATTGCGGAACGGAGGATCTACAATCTGTCCAGAGATCCCTATCACAACCCGCCTGCTCCAACGTAGAGAACTCTTCGGTTGCAACAAAGGAGATAGTCGAGTGCTTTTAGCTACGTGATCACTGGGTCTGCCGGATGGTGAGTGGGTTCTTTCCAACTAAAGCATCGCCAGCAGACATTCCTCCAATTGCTTCTCCCTCCCATCCCCACTTCATTCGCCCTCTTCCAGTCACACGCCGCACGCGGGCTTCAACGAGGAGACCCCGACGCCCGGCTCGGCCTCTCGATCCACCGATTACGGCTACACGCTGATGCACGTGCTCAATCGAACGACCATCTACGTGGAGCAAATTTCCATCGAGCAGAACCTGAAGCCGATCGATTCGTTCTGGTTGATCAAAGACGCTCCTCACTCGAGCCCGTCCAAACGCTCCATCCAACACCCGTTCGTTCCCTTTCCGCCGATGATCGAAAGCCAAGAGTGCCGGCTGGAAGATCCCCGCTGCCGGGTGAAACGAGACCGCGGACTCTTACAATTAGATTTGTCTCGTGACTCGTCTGGTGAATAAAGCGGGCATTCTTTGTGTTCTGACGGCAGTTGGAGTTTATTTCCGGGTGTAAATGCAGAAGAACTTTGATTACAAGGGAATTTTAGCGAGAATGAAGTGAGTGAGTGCAACGTGGTTGAGTGCGATCTACAGGAAACTACTTGGTGCAAGCGGGCGGCATCTTGTAAACCTTTCATCGTTGTGTTGATGGACCTTCCGCTCAAGGCAGAAAGCGATCAGAGCGAGCGAAGAACGTTCTAGAAACAACTCGAGTAAAGCAGGAGTCAACTGAAAGCAAACGAACCGGTACAGAAGAGCGGTGATCGCAGCACCGAGCAGGGGACCAACCCAGTAGATATCTGAAGCACGCAGTCATTCATTTCTAATCACTTTGTTTGCTTACAATGGTAATTCCAGATTAAATTCTGGTTGGGGTTTGAGATGAAGAGGGCGGCCGAGACGCACGGGCCGAGCGAACGGGCGGGGTTCATGCTGGCCCCGCTCACCGAGCCCAGCCCGAAAATGCAGAGCGTCAGAGAAAAGCCGATCGCAAGCGGCGCCAGCGTGTTCCCTTGGTCCATGGCGCTGTTCACGATGACGAAGGTCAGGATGGCCGTGAGGATCGTCTCCGCGATCAGCCCCTGATGCCAGAGATCGTCCGGCGCCAGGATCGTGCAGCCGCCCGAGATGCTGTTGTATTCGCTTTGCTGAGTCACTGCCTAAACGAACGATTGGAGGAGAGGAAAACAAGTCAGAAGGACGTACTCGGACGAGACATCCGCCGACAAAGCCCCCCAGTAGCTGAACGATCGCGTACGGGATCAGGAGGTACGGATGCAGCTTTCCGGCGAGGGCGGCCATGAAGGAGACCGCCGGATTGAAATGGCCGCCGCTGACGTGCCCAAGGGAGTTCACCTCAAATCAGTCCATCGATGAGAAGGAGTGGACAATGGGGACGAACCATAACGAAGATCACAATTCCGTGCGCAAAGGCGGCATGAGTGATCACGTTCTCCGGCGTCGATTTCAGCGTGCTGAGTGATCCTTGAATAGCGATGGTGAATGTCCGGACATCAACGATTGCCTACCGATGAACACGAGAAGCATAGGGCCGATGAACTCGGCAACGAGTTTCGAGGCAAGCGAGTACGGCCGGTCGGCGATCGGCGTGCCCATCACGATCGGGTCAACGGCGGTTTCTTTGGCGAGAACCTGAAGATGGCGCAAAAATTCGATTGAAACGAACGAAAAGGTGATGTGTTTTGCGACGAACGGCGAGCAAACGTCACCTTGATTCTTTCAATTACGGTAGTCATTCCGCCCGTTCAGCAAACAACTCGAAGGACTACGAGAAGGATTTGAGGGGATCGAGCAAACGAAGCAGCAGCTCGGGACAATTACGGAAGACGAGTGAGGAGCAAGACGGTGAGTAGTGAGTGTGTTTTCGAGTGTTCTGTTCAATTCTTCCGAGTAATTTCGATTGTTCGAACCCGACAAAAAACGCGCCGCCCGCCTCCTTTCAAGGGCAATTTCGCGAACACAAAAAACCATTGAAAAGAAAGACGAGCGCCGCTGCGAGCGGGTGGAAAGGCGAGAGTGAGCGAGCACGCGCGAAGAAGAAAGGCGCCAAGTTTGCAAACGATGAGCACGCCTCCGTACGCGAGGGAGGCTCGTGGCAGCGAAGAAGTTGGAGCGGCCAAATCGGTCGGTCGGTGCGTGTGGACCCAGCCGGCGGCCGGCGCGGTTCAATCGACCGTAAGCGAACGAAAACTTCCGGTCTGTACGCGGGCCGGACGGATGGCGGTTGTTTCGACCCCGGCAAACTGCCGCCTTTCGTTTGAAGAAATCCACGTACTTCTTTCGACAAAACGAAACGAAAGCTCGCCTGCTTGCTCGTTTTAGGTGGATTCCAGAAAGAACTTTCTCGTTTTCGTCGACCACAAACACGAGCGCCCGATCTACTCGAAGCACGGCGATGCGAAACGAAAGCGAAGTGAACAAACAGAAGAACGAAAAGAGATTGATGCAGGAAGCGGATTACCACCGCGTTCTACTCTGCCTGGGTTGTTCGGGGTTCATTGCTGGGCAGCATCTCCTTGTAAGCCATCCGCCAAAAACGGGTAGACCAGTGGTTGATTCCCGTTGCTCGATCCCCCGCTTTTGCGCCCATCAAATCCCCCACTTACATCGCCCAAGTCCAGCCTCACAGCCCAGCGGCACATCTTTCCGTTGAGTTCAACGAGATGCAAACGGTCCACAAGCGGAGTCATCATCAACGCAAATTGAATGCTTTAAATAAAACCCGCCCAAATCCCCAGATTCCGCTCGATTTCCGCTGACGACATCACTTGTTCCGGCATTGATCTTCGGGGCGCGCCCATTTCTAATCGTTCCCATGGGGCGATCACTTCATTTTCACCTCCATTTGGACGCCCAACGTCCCGCGCCCCGTCATCAAAATCAACAAACAAAACCCGGAGGTGCAAAGCGGGCGGGCGGGCGCGCGGCTCAAAACGAAGCGGCGATCAAAATTTCCCTCGAACGAAGCGAGCTAGTGGCAGAATCGGACCCAAGGGACTCACGTCCTCGGGGTGAGTTTGCCACGGACGGAATGCGGGAGTCGAGGCGGTGGGCGACGAGACGGCGGGTTCAACTTCGATCGTGCTCATCGAACGGAGGCTCCGATCAATCGATTAGTGTTCCACTCGTCTTCTCCTCGTCAACGGGCAGACAGACCGGGAGGCGGGCAGGTGAGCGAGTGAGCGAGTGCGACGGCCACAGCGGGAGTTCGCAACTGAAATCATCGGCGACATTAAACGGCGACGAGGAACATTTTGGTTTGTTCGTCCTCCCGTCGATTCAATCAATTCCTTTCGCTCGTCCCCTCGCGTGCAACAAACGAAACAAATCGGAGGCGGCAGTTGGTTGCACGTCAAGCAAACCGCTGTCGCCATCGTTCGCTTATCTTTCGGGGCGGATTCGCAAATTCGTTCTCATTTCTGATGCACTTGGCCGGCCGCTCGATAAGCGGCCGAATTGCGAAGAAGTTGCTCGGAATTCGGACCCTCGGCTGTAGCCGCTCGACGCCCTCGAAATTGTCATCCTTTCTGCTCGATTGCTTGAACAATCCCTTCCACCTTTCTTCCCTCGTCTCTGTTCCTACTCCTTCTTACTCGTTCTTTGCTTTGAATTCCAAGGATCATAAACGGTCTGGAGGGTGTGCCCTTGTTCTCGAACGTGTTCCCGCCGTCTCTCGTCTGTTTGCCCTCAACTTTTTTGCGTTCCACAAGGACTCTATCAATCGTTTCGATCTTCTTTTCGAGACGAACCCGAAGGAAAGCAATTTCGATCGCCTAGTCGGTCGTCGTGTAAGCGGAAGCAACACTAAAAGTAACTGCGCATTGACCGTCACGGAAAGAAAAGTTAATAGAACCCACAAATAACATTCCACCGACCATCCGGCCCGCGCACATCCACAATGTCAGTGGTCGAGTTGATCGCTCACTCGCACGCCGAGTGGGAGCCTCCAAACGGAGACTGTGAACGAACGAGTAGTAGTCCGGCTGGATTCGGTCGCAGTTGGCCGTGTAGACGTCCTGCGGCACGGTGATAATCGCGATTCAGGCGTGCACGCACGATCTAGTGCGGCAAGGAGATTGAGAATTGGTGGGTTCCTTTCATTCTTCTGCTGATCGCTCCTGTTCAGGTCTTTGTGGGCAAAACGAAGCGCTTATGTTTGTTCTTCGTCAAAACGGAAGGATTCGCGCCGCAGTCGTCCAATGTGCCGACCACCGCCGCCTTCGGCTACTGAACGGCCGGACGAGCGGGCCGACGGGCGGAAGAAGCCGAATCAAATGTTCCAGTCAGTAGTTGAGTAACTCCTTCTGTTTAACCCTTTCCTTCCGTTGTTGACGTGGTTTCCCGTATAAACTTCCTTTTTGTCGCTGGTGGTCGTCGATCAGAAAAGGAGAAGGCGAGGATGCAGTCGGGAAGCCGCCGCCGCTTTTCGTTTGAGGGCGGAGGGGACTTTCTTCGCCTTGCTTCGGATTTTCCTTTCGCTTGGTCGGTGTGGATCGGAAGCGGGATAGAGAGAAGTGCAAAACGTGATACGTCGCTAAAAGTTTTTTGTTCATCGTAGAGCAGGAAAAGCAAAAATCGCCCCCGCCCCGAGTAAACGCAAATTTGGTCGGAGTCATTAGGAGACGATGGGCAGAACAACGGGCTGTTTGTTGCCGGACAACGTGCTCAAAACATCTGACGTTTAGAAACCTTAAGTGAACGATTTGAATGATCGACTCCGCCGTTCTCCTCTACCCTTTCCATCAAGCACCCATTAAAAACGAGAGCAAGGGGGATGGAGTCCGGGGATTTAAAGAGCATGACTGTTCTCCGGCTTGTTCCCGTCGCCCGGCCGCTCCGTGGGGCGCGAAGGCGCCAGCCGGTCGATCGAAACAAAGGGCAACCGGCTGGGTGGACGGTCGGGCGGACTGTTCGCTCCCCATTTCGTTCTTTTCGTGTCCGAGGACGTGCGATCAATCGTCTTTCTTTCCTTCTTTCCATTTCAACGATCGACTTTCTTTGAACGAGCTGTTTTAACTGCTTGTCCACGACTATCGTAACCGGGTTCTTTCTCGCTACTTGTTTCGCCTTCAGTTCTCGAATCTTCCGCATGGATTGGGCACGGATGGAAATGGAAGAGAATTGGCCGGAGGAGGAACTCCGTTTCTGAAGGAGGAGACGAGGATTACGTGCCTGGAGAAGAGGAGCGAGGAAAGCGACGGAAGCGACGAGTCTGTGGATGGTCGGCAGAAAATGAAACCAACGAACGTTCGTCCGCCGCTCGACCACAAGGCGGACAAAAGTTCGACGTTCCGATTTCCGCTACCTTCCTTTGTCCCAACTTGCTTTTTTAGTTCCGTTGCTCCTTTTGCGGCACCAGCTGAATTCGACGGCCAACCTGAAGCGGCACGAACTCGTCCACGCGCAAACGAGCGGACGCCAGTGCTCGATTTGCGGCGTCTTCTTGGGCCGAAAGACTCGGGGTTTGCACGAACGGCGGGTGCACCATTTCGTTCGGCATTCGGCGGACAACAGGCGCCGAGCGGCGGTGAAGATTCGCAAGGTGAGGTCAATGGACGGTTTTTACCCTAATTTTGCTTTTTTTAGTCCCAGCTCCGCTCTCTGTTCAAATTTCCTTCTTCGAACGCGCGGGCGGCGTCGGCCGCGACTCGCCGTCTGGCGCAAATGAGCGGCGATTTTGGTCTTTCCTGTCCGTTTAAACGCTTTTCGGACCCAACAACGTTGGCAAGCAACAAGCTGCATCGAATCCGCAATTTTTTTTCCTTCTTTTCCCTCTTTTTCCCTCCCTCCTTCCCGACGCGCTCGCGCCCGACACCGCCGCCTTCGAACGGGGAAGGAATTTGGGACACCCTGTACAATGTTGGCTTCAAGCTGGTTGAAATCCAACAGAACGCCCTCCCGTCGGCCGCTCCTCGAAACGGAGACGAGGACGCAACGATGACGAGCTGCAGCCCTCGTAGACGGGAATCCTTGTCGCTCGGCAGCCTTGATCGTGTTCTTTCCATTTTACTCGCTTATTTTCTTCATACCGCTTGCACGGTCTGCGGCCTCCAATCGTTTGCGCACCAAGGAGCCGCCGACAAACACGCGGCGCTGCACAAGAAGAAGACGGGCTACGCGTGCAGCTTTTGCGGAATCCGAATGACACGAGGGACCAATCGGAACACGCATGAGAAAAGAACACATGGATACCAGCGCCCTTCGGTCGATGCGGGGCGAAAGGAAGCGATTCGAATTGGCGTGGTGAGTTGTTTGCACGCTTCCTTTTCTTTTATCCTCGTGTTCAGGAGTCCCGCGCGGCGTTCTTTCAAGTCGGGACGAACGTCGAAGATGTCCAGCGAGCGGCCGTTCTGAGCAAAACGAACAGCGATCACTTCACGCCGGCGGTCTTTCGACAAACGAAAGGGGCAAAAGATAGAAGGCGAGCAAGAACCGCTGGATCGCAAGCCTCCCGCTGTCGACAAGCCGGCCCTCCGATCGCCCTCCAGAGGAAGCGGCCGCTCGAGTGAAAAGCGAATCGAGTGGGGGGACGAAGAGCGCGAAGAGCCGCCCCAAATCACCGCCCTTCCCTGACTGCTGCCGATCGTGCCGCCCGTCAGTCCGCCGCTTTCCCTTCAGCCAGTGGTTGATGAGCAGCCGGCGGAGTCCCGAGCGAGTCGCCTGATGGAAACGCCCTGTTGAAACGACCGCAGTTCCTCTTCTACGACCATAAAGAAGTGAGTTCTTCACACATCCACTCGCTTCTGCCGTTTGCAGTTGAACTGGCGAGTTCAACGTGCTGCCCGTGAGGATTTGGGCGAACTGGACTGCTTCCACGTTCCTGCTGCTGCGACTTTCGACCGACGAGTGGCGGGAGAACGTTCCGCTGCCCCCGGCCGCCCTCTCGTTCACGCTCGCTGATGAGTTCGGGCACTTTCTTGCTGTTCAGCAAGACGGAAGGTCGGGCGTTCGTTGAAGGGACTGCGATAGATTCTCGCGCAGGATTCCACCTTCCGACAGTTGATGAAGGTGATTGCCCTGCTCGGATCTTCGTTCCTTCTTGTTTGTGGGCAACGAATTGCAGGGTGAGTTCTTCTTTCAAGCAACGACTGAAAGTCTGCTCTTTTGCAGCTGCCTGCCTTCAAAATCTTCAATCCGACAATTTCGATGTCCTTTGATGATCGGCAGGACTTGATTTTTTGGTGTCGATATCTTGACTGTAAATCTGACATCCTTCCGCCCCTTTTGAAGAAAGAAGACGGCGAGCGGTATCGCGGTTGGCTTGCCGGCACTACGCGCTAAAAAAAGCTCCTGCTCGACGCAAGCCACCAACAAGTCGACGAGAAGCATTCGAGGAATTTGAGACCTTCACTGCTGAACTACACGGCGGCCACGTCGAGGTGCACTCGAGCGAGTACGACGGCCAGTCGACCTCCGTCATCCGCTTGCTCGTCACTCGAATGGCGGCTGATCCGACGCCGCTTCGCCAGCCGTCAAAGTGGTTACAACGCGCCCAAGTCCCTACGCAGGGGACGCCCGGAACGAGAGTGATCAGCAGTACGTTCTGCGGTTTTGTCCAGCTCGAGTGGTTCTAGCTACGCCTCCAACTGCGTCTCGTTTCGTTCTTCCCGCTTTATGCTCTGCCCGAAAGGTTTCCCCAATCGATTGCTTGTCGTTTCTTTGCTTCCCGATTGCCTTTTCGAAGCGTAAATACTTCATTTTTTGCGAGCGAAAGAACTCGTTAGGGTGGAAGGCTTTGCGCAGCTTGTTCTTGCCTTCCTCCGAACGACACCCTGTTTTATTTCGACACGGAACGGGAAGACGGGAGGAAGGGGAGTTCATTTCGGGGCGGGCGTGTCGACGGTCGTGGCCGCCTGCTCGACGGTTCCGGTGGCCGACGGACCGGCGGCGGGCTTCGGGTTGGGCGTCGCCGACTCGCAGAGGTCCTCCGTGCACGATTTGAGGAGGGTTGTGGGCGAAGGGGCAGTCTTGGCGGCATTGTCCAGCCAGAGGTCGCGGTGCGTTTCGGCCGTTCTGCTGGGTGGCCGCAACGCGCTCGCTGGCCGCCTTCTTTTCGCCCGCCAGCTTCTTGCACTCGTCCTTGAGGCGGTCCGAGTGCTTCTGGGCGCACTCCACTTCCGCGTCGGCCGCCTTGGACTCCTTCTGCGCTTGAGCGATGGCCTTCCGCTGGCTGTCCTTCTTTCCCGAAACCTTCTTATTCCGGTGTCTGGAGAGGAAACAAACGGAGTTTACTCGAGCAGACGGAGGGGTTCAACGTACTTGCGGGCGCGACGACTCTTTGGCCTCCTTCTTGTAGTGGGCGGCGAGAGCGGGCGCCAGGCGCTCGAAGTCCGGATCGGTAGTGGGAGTGGCCGCCTCCGTGGTGGCGTCCGTAGTGGGCTTCGTGCGCGCCGTGTACTCCGCCACGGGTAGCCGGCTTGACCGTGTTCGGGTCGTCCTCCACGACGGGCGGGACGAACGGCGGCAGTTGGGGAGCCTTGCGGCGACCGCACGCGCCCGCCTTCGTCTTGTCCTTTGAGTGGAGGGCTTGGATGGGCTGAACGACCGGCGGCTTGGCCTGCAATCGGAGAAGTGAATCGAAGGGAAATTGAAGAAGCGGAAACTCGCCTTGCGGCACTTGCGGTACCAGACCACGAAGACGACCGCCGCGACCAGTCCGAGCAGCCTGAAAGGGACGAGGTTAGCGGTGAAGGGAATGGCAGGGAACACACCGCGATGGCCGCCAGAACGATTAGGATGATCGCCCAGGTGGCCAACGCGCCGCCCGGGTTGGTCAAAGAAGCGTTCACCTGAAAGCAGAGGTGATGACGAGCGACGAGGAGAGAGGACTTACGAAGGTGATGCCAGAGGTTTGAGGGCGTCATTGCCCGTGTAGTTGACCGCGATCTTGAAGGCGCCGCCGCCCGTCGGTTCGAAGTGAGGGCTGGCAGGAGAAGGTCAGCAGGCTTTTCTGGTTTTTGTCCTTCACGCTGGTTTTGCCCTGCTTAGCGAAGGCTCCGCAGATGGGAAGTGGTAGCCGGTGGAGTCTGAAGAGGGCGATTGGGACGAGTCCAGCAGTACTGAGAACGCCTACCGATCTCCAGCTTGGAAGTGCCGTTCATCAGCACAATGACCGAACCGCTAATCGTGGCCCCACCAACTTCCAGAGCGATGCTAAAAACGGAAATCGGTTAGCAGAGAGGCACGCTTGAGGGGCGCACCTTCTTCGGCGACAACGTGTTGTTCGAGTTGTACTTCACGTCATCTTGATTTCGAGGCGGGCCTCTGAGGAACAGCACCGCCTCGCCGGAACAAGCGCCGTTTAGTTGCCTGCAAAGGGCGAGAACGGTCAGTGGAGAGAGGGACGGGAGAACCCACACGTCCGAGCCCGAGGTCGTGAAGCATTTGTTGCCACTCTGGAGCACGGGCGCTCCTCCGCAGCCCTTCAACGTCGCGAGCAGCAGCCCGATGATCACCGCCTTGGCGAACAGGGCGGACGGCGGCGGCTTGCGTGCGCGGGCACGAGTGGAGCGGCGGCAGTGGGAGTGGAGCGAACGGAGCGGCTTCCCATCGGCGAGCTGGCGAGCGGGCCCGATCGGCATCAGAGAGCGAGAAGAGCGGAATAAATTGCCGCCATCCCGAACGAGTGGACGACAACCCGAGTGGCGAGTCGGAAGCGAACGGATCGACTTTTTCGAGCGGCCGGACGAGTCGGTCGGCGGCATGCAAATTCGCGCTGCACGAACATGAGAAAACGACAAAGAATGGTGAATCTGAATTCGCTCGCCGCTCGCATCGACCGTCGGTTCTTTTGGCGGGAGGTGTTCGGATGGCGGCTTCTTTTTTGTACGCAGCTCACCAGACCAGGCGCAAAGTCGCCGTTCGATGGAGGCGGCCGGTTGTTCTCTTTTGCTTTCCTTCTGCTCGGCGGATGATCGGTGGCATTGAGAGCAAGCGATGAGTTCACTAGTTGCTCGCTTCATTGCTCCTTCCACTGCTCGTGCAGCAACCGCGAGATGCTCAACCGGAGCTGGAGCGCGTGGAGCAGCCAACCGAGTTTCGGGCGAAGCGGAACGAACTCGCGCATTTTGCCGTCCTGCTGCGTCTCGTGCGTCTGCCTGGGCGCCAACTCGTGGGCCGAACACACGAACTACCGCTCCGTCCTCGCCCCCTCACTCCCGCAGATGCAGCTGCTCGACGGTGCGGCCCTACGCCAGCTGAACGACGGGGGCGCTCGTTCAGACCGAGCCTGCCCGCTTCTTCGCGTTGAGTCTGTCGATCATTCGAAATAAACGAGAGCTGACGAAGGAGTGCATCGATTTTCCTTCGTGCTCGTTGCAAAAAGCGGAAGTCGATGGGATCGATCGATCTTCGTTTCATTAAAACGCCGACCTTTTGAGAACGTCGCCGAATACTCTTTCGCAGCTCTCCAACGAATGAAATCAGATGGCTTCAGCAGAAATAAACGACTTCGCAGACCCCGCAGATCGGCGACGTGAATTCGATCGGTCCACACGCGGGCCTGTCCTTCTCGTTGTCCTTCCGTTGGTCGGTCGGCTCCTTGCCAGTCGGTGAAGAAGAAGGCAAAAGAAAAAGCAACTCGCAGTTTGTAAAGGAAGTTAGGTGAAATGAACGCCCGGATGTGCCACCGTTGATCAATGCACGCGTGTGCCGACCGACTTTGATTGTCCACGGCGGTCGCTTCGTTCCTCAAACTCCCTATTGGTGCGGTGACGCGGAGGACGTCGTCCTGGCCGCAGCCCAGAACCGACGGTCTTCGTTCCACACAGGCGGCCCGCCCGTTCAAAACGCGTTTTGTTCGCTTTGAAGGGCGCCAGATGGCGCGCTCAACTGCGCGGGCGTTTCGCCGTCGGGCTTTTGAGCGGGAAAAGACACCCAAACGAACGCTCCCGCTTTGGGGCGATCGAGTCGAAGGTCAGACGGCCGCCTGTAGGTGAACAGGAGCCCCCCACAACTCGAGTGCATGCAACACCGTCTGCAACCGATCAAACACTCAGGCTCAGCGGCCTTTGTTAAAACAAGGCCCTTGTGGTTTGCGTCAGTTTTTCTTCCTTGGAGATCGAATGAGAACGACACCCCCTTACACATTTCATCTGTTTATTCGGTAGGGGGAAAGAAGGAGGAACACTTGGGGGACGCTTACTGAGCCGACGAGGTGGCGGGCGTCTCGGTCGGAGTGGTGGGCGCCGCGCGGTCGGCATCAATCGAAGGGACCCCCTCGATCGTGCGGCCATGATAGCTGCACGGCGCATGCGGCGGGCAGCAACCGGGAAAACCCGCGTCGAGCACAGCCTCCGATTTGGGGCACTTGTTGCGGCGGGCGGCGGAACACGGTGAACGGCCCGATCGACGAGGTCGAAGAATCCCGCTTCTTGGCGCCTTTGCGGCTGCCCTTCGGCTTGGCGGCGGCAGCGGGCTTCGCGTCCACCTGAACGAACGAACATGAGGAGTGCGTGGAAGGAGGCGGGCGGGAGAAGCCACCTTCTGGACGGGCGGCTCCATCTCATGAGTGGGGGCCCGCTCCGCATTCATGCCGTCCGTCTGAATGAACACCAGAGTGTTGTGCGGAGAAAGGGGAGAACTCACGAGAACGTCGTCCTTGGTGGCGGGCGACTTGACGCGCGTTTTCTTCGGCTTCTCCTCCTTCTCCTCTTTCTTGCTCGGATCTCGCTCGGCGTTCAGGTCATCTAACTGAACGGGCAGAAGAGTGACGTGTGGAGAGGACGGGGAGAACTCACGGTGGGGTAGTCCGTCGCCTTGAGGCCCGCCTTTTCGGCTTCTTCGGCTTCGCCGGCTTCGTCTCCTTCTTGCTGGGGTCCCTTTCGGCATTCAACTCGTACTGCTCGTCCTCCTGCGGATCGAAAAAGTGAGAGATTTGTTGAATGGGAGGGGAAAACTCACGTCCAGCGTGGGGTATTCCCCGCCCGAGCTCTTCTCTTTGTTGGCCGCCTTTCTTGCACGCCTTCGGCAGTTTGATCGCGTTCTCCTTCGCCTTCTCCGACTTGGATTTGGGCTTGGACTTGGGCTTCGGTTTGGGGAGCAGGGGCGCGAGGGCGCGAGCACGGGAAGTTGGCGCGGGAGCCGGCTGCGGCTGGACCTCCGCTTGCGGTTTGGCCGCCTGCCCGCGCTCCGCATCGCGCACGGCGGCCCCCTTTTTGTGCTTCCAGTAGAAGAAGACGCCGCCGCCCGCCTGCGATCACTCCGAGCAGGCTGGAAGGGAGTGGGTTTCGCGGGAGGAAAGGAGCGGGCAGAACTCACGCGATGGTCGCCAGAACGATGGGCCACAATCGCCCAACGTCGCCAACGCGCGCCGTTCGGCGGGTTCAACGAGGCGTTCACCTGAAGAGCAGGGCTGCAATGAGCGGCGAAGGGAAAGAGGGCCTACGAAAGTGATCGTGAGCGCTCCCAGCCCGGAGTCGCCCTTGTAGATGACGGCGATCGTGTACGTTCCGTTCTGTTGCTTGAACGTGGGCGAGAAGTCGAAGGGGAGCGGTCCTTCCTTTGACGTCTTTCAGGTTGGCCTTGCCCCTCCTTGACCACGTTCCGCTGATCGGGAAGCCGTAGTTCGACTTGACTGAAACAAATTTGATAGAGAACCGTACGCCTCCTAGGAATTACCGATTTTGTGGACGTCAGAAGTGTCCTGTCGGCGTCCACGCCCACCTCCGTTGAGCGTGGCCCCTCCAACGTCCCAGGCTGATGCTTAAAAGAAGATCGTACGTTAGACGGAGAAGAAAACCTTTACGAGTCCACCTCGTTTCGACGCCAACGGAGGTCCTTCAAATCGTATTCCATCTTGACTTCGAGACGGGCGCTCTCCACGAACAGGACGGCCTCGCGGTAGCAGGCGCCGTTCAGCATCCTGCAAAGGCGGAGACGGTCAGTGGGAGGAAAGAGAAAGACGAGAACTCACACGTTCGAGCTCCCGAAGGTCGTGAAGCATTTGTTGCCACTTTGGAGCACGGGCGATCCTCCGCAGCCGTCCAACGTGGCGAGCAGCAGGCCGAAGATCGCCGCCTTGGCGAACAGCGCGGACGGCGACTTCGACTTGGGCGGACGGCCACGAACCGAGCGGCGGCCAGCGGGAGTGGAGCGAATGGGGCGGCTTCCCATCGGCGAGCAGCTGGCGGCGGGAGCCCGAGCGACCGATCGAGAGCAAGCGAGAGGAGCGAAAAAGGATTGCCGCCATCCCGGAACGAAGTGGACGAGAACTCGAGTGACGAGTCGGAGCGAACGGGTCGACTTTTGCGACCGGCCGGGCAAGTCGATCGGCGGCATGCAAATTCGATTCAAACAAACCACGAGAAAGATGGCAGGGCGAACTCCCTTTCGCCATTCGAATCGGCAGTTCGCTTCGGCGAGTGGTCGGTTCTTCTCTTCCGGTCGGAAGTGCGCGATGGCGGCCTCTCTTCTGCCCGGAGCTCGCGAGGAAGGCCGGAGGTGCCGCTCGTGGCGTCCGCTTGCGTCTCCGTCGCGCTGCTCTTGCTGTTCGGTGTGATCGGTGGCGTGCGGGCGGACGGCAAGTGTTTCACGAAAGAAGGAAGCGACATGTGTGTCCTCTTCCCCATCCACACATCTCATAATCTTCCGCTTCTGTTCCAGCCGCCTGAACGGCGATTGCGCCAAGGACAGTGCGGTGCTTGCCGTGCCGGAGCAGGTGCTCAAGTTCGAATTTCGTCCTATTCGAAAAACGCCGTCACGTTGCCGAATGAGTGCGTAAGATCCCCGATTTGCTGCCCGTTCATCCGCCTTGTTAGGTTCACGCACGCTGGTGGACAACGGCGGCTCGCGACTCGTTCAGCAGCGTCCTGATCGTGGGCAGCAACACAACTTTCGGTAAGCTAGGTCCGATCGCTTGCTTTCAATCTGTTCTGATGTCCAGGCCAAAGTTTTCGACTTTCCCGCCTTGGGAACGGCGGACCAAGAAAGGCCTTCAGCTTGAGGCGCCCGTTCAGAAGGACTATCCTCCACTGCGCCCACCTTCGACTCCGTATTCAAAGGGTTCAAAGATCGCCGTCGAGTTCATGGGACATCCAGAGCTTGAAGGACTTGTGATCGTTCCTCTTCGTGAGTTCCCTTTACTTTTTTTTCACTCCTCTTCGTCTTTTAGAAGGATGCCGTTCTGTTCGACGCCGCAAGAAGAGGGCAAGTCCAGCTCTCTGATGGATCGCCGGCCTACGTCATCGGCGGCCTTCTGTGAGTCCATTCTTTCCATTTTTCCTGTTTCCGTTGGATTGCAGGCTGCTCGCTGCCGTCATCGCCGGCTGCATTGGATTCGCCATTTGGTGGTTCATGTGCAAGAAGCCGAAGGTGGGCGATTCTCGCTCGTTCTTCCCCTCACTGCTTCATTTCAGGCCACCTTCGAAGAACGGCAAGAAGCAACGCGATGTCGTGGCGAAGCCAAACGGCCGTTCCGATGAAGCCCGCTCCCAAACCGATAGTCCCGCTCGAGCAGAAGCCGCTGGTGTCTCCGGCCCAAAAGAAGACGCCCGTCGTGCCGTCCAAGGAGAAGGGGACGGGCGAGTCACCGACGCTCCCGTCTCTCGCCACCGCTTCGGGACGCCCCTTGTGAGTCGCCCGTCAGTCTCCTGCCTATTCACTCCCTTCCCGCTTGCAGGACCCCGCAACGCCTCGCTAAGATGAAGAAGCGAGAGGAGGAGGGCACCGAGCGCATGTGCCACAAAGTCTACGTGGGCACCATGGAGAAGCTCCGCGAAAAGTACGGGCCGGGCATCGCGGAGAAGGCGAAGACGCGCGCCATCGAGGCCCGCATCCGCGAGCAAGAGCGGGAGCTCGCGCAGCTCAAGCGCGAGCAGCCCCGGTGGCAGGCGGACGAGGCGGAGGCGAACGCCTACCTGCGCCAAATGGAGCAGCTGGCCGCCTCGGTCTCGCCGCCCAAGGAGCTCCCGCTGGACGCCACCCAGAAGACCACGGGCGGCACGACGGCGACCACGCGGACGGTGGAGGGCGCCCAGTCGGCGGAGACGATCGCCAGCAAGGAGCCGCTCGGCGGGAAGACGCGGGCAGACGGCGGAGACCCCAACCGCCGCCGGCTTCAAGTGGGAGCATGCGGGAAAAGCGATCGTCGCCGCGCTCTTCCATGGACGCTGATCCACCGGCTACAGTGTTCTCATTACTACCTTTGTTCTCGTCCACTGCTGATCCTTTTCTAATGTCTTTTGAAACAACCTTTTAATTTCTGACCGGTTTTCTATTGCATTCATGACTTTTGCTTCCCGTGTAAACGTTTGTGTGTGAAAGTTCGCCGCCCTTGCAACAAGAGCGTTCTGCAACCGCCGGCTTTGCATTCGATTTGCGGACGATCGGTTCGGATGGCGGCTGGAGAACAGCGGTGACGACGATCGACTCGTTCGAGGGCGGTATAAGTCAGCGAGCATTCACGAGGTTAAAATCGAACGCTTGACCGGTAAGTCGTGCCCTTACCTCGTCCTCTAGCTCGTGATCTTGGCTTCAGCCGCTGATCCGAAGAATGCTGACCCGCTGGGAGTCCGTCCGGCTGTGGACGATCTGCCTGATGATTTCGCTCGTCTGCAACTTCCCGCCGGGCGTGATGAACGCGGGGGTGAACACGGCGGTCCACGAGTTTCGCCGCTTCTTGCGCACGTCCTTCGGCGCGCGGGGGATCTCGCTGGAGGACGAACGGCGGGAAACGTGGGCGCGGAGCGGAGTGTTGAACGCGTGGTTCGTCGGCCAAACCGTTGGGTCGTTCGTTTCGCCGCCGCTGGCGGAGCGGTACGGCCGAAAGGGTGCGTGATCCCCAGCAGACTGTCCAATCCTTTTCGTTGAAGGCGCCTTTGCGATCTCGGTAGCCGCAATGGCCGCCGGCGCCTTCGCGCAGTTCGCGGCCGCCGTCCTCTCGTCGCCCGAACTGTTCGTCTTCGGCCGCTGCCTGGCCGCCTTCTTCTCGCCGCTGGCCGACCTCTGCATGATCACCTACTTTCAAGAGTGCACCCCGTTGCACCTGCGCGGCGCCTTGAGCTCGCTGTCGGGCGTCGGCTACGAGGCGATGTCCTCGCTGGGGATGCTGCTGGGCACGAGCGGCGTCCTGGGACACTCGTTCACGCTCCTCTTCGCCGTCCAATGGCCGCCCATTCTCCTCTCGCTGGTGTTCGTCTTCTTTCTGCCCGAAACGCCGAAATTTCTGGCTTGCATCCGGTGAGCACGATGCTTTTCGTCCATTCACTTCTTTCTTTGAAGCGGCGACCGGGAAGCGGCCCTTCGCTCGTTGACCTTTCTTCCAGGGGCGCCAACCGGAGCACAAGCAGCAGGTGGAGGAGTTCCTGCACGAAATGGAGGACACGGACGGAGAGGACGGTCGTTCGGCCGTCACGATTAAAGTGCGCCGATTCAAGAGTTCTCAACCTCTCGTTGTAGGAACTCTTCACGACGCCCGCCTTGCGGTTCTCGATGTTGTTGGCCTTGGCGGTCTTTGTGTTCGACCTTCCGTACTTCCCGCTCCTTCAATCCTCGACCTTCATCTTCGAGGCGACGGGAGTCGGCCGGGAGGCGGCCGAACTAACGTCCACCTTCATTTTTGTTTGCTTCACGGTCGGCGCCGTCGCCTCCTACTTTCTGCAGGAGCGCTACCCCCGGCGCCACCTGCTGCTGACTTCAACGGCCGTCACAGGCGCTTCGCTCTTCGCATTCGTGGTGTTCGCCGAATGTTCTCGGTGGTGGCCGCCGCTGCGCTATGCCGCGTTGGTCGCCGTTTCGGCGTTCGCATTCGTTTGGGGGTTCGTTCCCTCATTCATTGCTCTAATTAATGGTCGAGTTTCAGGGCGGTGGTCGGGCCGATGAGTTGGTTCATCGGGAGGCGCGTAAACGAATCGAATGGAAGTGAATGCTCGCCGATTGCAGCGAACTGGTGACCCAACGCTATCGCGGCCTCTGCTTCGGCGTGATCTTCGGCGTGTTCAACGTGTTGATCGCCGCCACGAACGGGGCGGCTTTGTTCGCCGTTGAGGTTCGTTTCGTTCTTCTTTCCTTTGATCCTTCGTGTGCTTCCAGCGATTCGGCCTCCTCTCGTTCGTCCCGTTGTTCCTCGTGCCGCACGTGCTGGTTTGGGAGTTCTTGCGGCGTTGCCTGCCCGAAACGCGCGGCCGCCCGCCGGTGGAGGTGGCCGCCGTCATTCGGCGCATGTGCGACGAGCGGACGAGCTTGAAGGCGACCGAAGAGAAGGAGCGAGCTTTTCGCACACGAGAAGCACGAGTTTGATTTGGCTGCGTATATTTCGACGTGAATAAACGGCCTGGGGAAGGAATGAAATGTTCGATGGAATTCAAAGCAACCAAAGAGAAAGAGGTTGAGCTGCTGGGTTTTTCTATTGCGTGGATCAAACTAGACACCGCTGGGGGAGTGGCCGGAAAAGCATGCGGACGCGGTCGGCAGTTTTCGGCAAGAAACGAGTCAGCACGTCATGAGACGAAAACGAAATCACAAACAACGACCGCTTGCCACCGGGGCATCAAAGCTCCAAACGACCGGCAGCAGAGAGGATGCGCTGAAGTGGGCGGTGGAGCTCCCAGCATACCGCTGGACTGACTGTACGCCGGCACTGACCGCTGCCACGTCTGCTCGTGAGTGTCTGCAGAGAAGAAAAGTGAATGGAAGGAACTTCGTTTCTGCCCGATTGCTTGAACAATCTTTGCTTGTTCCGTCACCTCCTTGCTTCCGCTGCCCCTTTGCCCATTGCTCTCTTCTTACTCGCCGTTCTTTGCTCGAATTCCGAGGATCATAAACGGTCTGGACGGAAGACGGAAAAGGGTGTGCTCTTGTTCTCGTACGTGTTCTCTCGCCTTGTCTCGTCTGTTTGCTCTCAACTTCTTTTCATTCCATTCGATTCGACTGGACGTTTCATGTAGTTGTTTTATTATGCAAACACAATTGGACTCTCGACCGGGGCGAGTGTCACGTCTAACAACAATCGATAAGAAGAAGTATGTACACGAGTAACAACAAACGAAAGAAAGAAGATTAAAGCTTTAGACCGGATGAACGCGTTGCTTGGAGTTCTTGCGGACGGACGACGGGCGGGAGATCGAGCGTTTGCTGCTGAGCGCGCGCTGCAGTTCGGGCGTCAGCCGGAGCGGCACCATGCGGCGGTAGAGACCGATCCAGGCGAAGAGGACGAGACCGATGGCACCGATTTCCATCAGCCACACGGCTTGTGGCCCGTACTTCACGTACAAGTAGCTTGCCCCAAGGGGACCGACCATTCGGGCGACGCCGCTCGACACCTGCAGCAGTCCCTGCTCCGTGCCCTGCAACCGATTGCGTTCAATTCAATCCCCGATGGTCGTTCACTCACCTGCTTGATGGGACCGAGGACCTTGGAGAAGAGCGAGTTCAACGAGATCGTGAGCATCGGGAAGGAGAGGCCGACGATCAGCGCGTACGAGCCGTAGTAGAGCCACACGGGAACGGCGGGCAAGTTGGCGCACCACGAGAAGCGTTTCGCATCACAGCCGACCGAGAGGTTCGACGACGGCGACGCCAACTGGACGGTGCTGGGCAGAAAGGGCCACGCGAACGTGATCAAATGGAAGGCCACGAGGCCGCAGAGGGCAGCGATGCAACCGAAGCGGAGTTTGATGCTGCAATCACGTGAATGAAGAGAAGGAATGGAGTGGGGGCACTCACAATCGCTCCAGGCGGAAGAAGATGTACAGCAGGTAGGTAGCAAAAGTCAAGCCGCCCAAGATGCCCGTTGCCCACGCATTATACGACTGAACGAGAGGAGTGAATCGACGCAATGAGAAGAAAAAACTTACGACAACTTCAGCTTCGCGTAGTGCGAAAACGGCCATTCCAAAGGGCGAGCCAATGGCTTCCAACGTGGAGCGGACCAACATGTCGATGAAGCGGGTGCAATAGCAGACGAACACGGCCAGGCGGTCGTACTTTGGAACCGCGGGAGTTGGAGGCGCCTCCGCATCGCCCGGCTTCTGCTCCTCAATGATCCCCGCGTAGTGCTCATTGAAGAGGAAGTACAAGGAGCAAGCAGCCCAGCGATGTTCATAAAAGCAGGCGCAGTAGGCGGGACCGGTGTACAGCGACAACGAGAGGACGTCGAATATCCGCACTCCTGCAACAAACGTTCGATTGAGTAGCCGGGAGATGAACGTACCGGGATGCTCCAGCTTCAGGAAGAGGATTTGGAAGACCGGACCGGAGACCATGCCGAGGGATTGGCCGAGCGTCACATAGGCAATGGCCTTCGTTCGATCGGCATTCGTGCTCGCCGTGGACGCGTAGGAGCGGAGAACGGAGACGTTGCCCGAGCCGGCGCCGGTGATGAAGCGGGCGAATGCGAGGATGAACCGCTTCGGGACGAAGTGGATCGCTTCCATTGAGATGTACGCCATGTTGCCGAGCAACATCAAAAGGAGGCCGACGATCAGCGGGGGTTGGACGCCCTTCCGATTGGACCACCAGCCGAACAG
The DNA here is from genome assembly GCA_024699865.1 of Aphelenchoides fujianensis. NCBI lineage: Eukaryota > Metazoa > Nematoda > Chromadorea > Rhabditida > Aphelenchoididae > Aphelenchoides > Aphelenchoides fujianensis. The sequence goes on from JAMPIO010000099.1 coordinate 99,136, forward strand.
CGGCGAACTGAGAATCTGCCCAATTGCGTAAATTGCGACGGTCGCTCCGAAGAACGTTTCGTTCATGCTCTAAACGGAATGATTAGATAGAAGAGCGAGTGGTGGCTTACTTTGTCCAATATCCGCACGTGGGGATAAATGGAGGACGCATAGAGCGAGAACTGGATGCTGCCGATAAAAGACAAGATTGAGGCCACCCAGATCGACGTCCACTCCGTGCGGGCCTCATCCTCCACCGACTGTTGGTCGTCCTGCTTGAGAATCTTCTTCTTGTCCGGGCTCATGTAATTCGGGTGTAGCCGCACGTACGAGGAGGATTTGCGAGTGGGAAACTGAAAGGTCGACATTTTGCAATCGACTGCGACGACGACGACGAAGAAGCGGCGAGTTGTGTGTTGGATGGAAATCCGCACGATCACACGAGCGGCGCGGTTTTATGCGATCGGCGGGAGGGCGGAGAGAAAACGAAGAGTTTGTTGATCGCCCAGCAAGCAAAAGATGGCGATCTTCACGTGCGCGACCACCCGCCCGCCCGCGCGATCTTCGATGATCGCCGAAGACGATAACACGACCACGGAAGGGGAGTGGGCGAAGATTGCGGCGCGCGTTGATTGTGGTTTGTGTGCGCAACACCGCGGCGAGTGACTGCGAGCAATCGAGCAAGCAGCGACGGCGAGAGATGCACGATGGGGAGTGTGCAGGAGAGGGGAGCAGCAGACGTGTGCGAAGGAGCATCTTCCCACCCCACCGCCCACCCACCCACTCGCCAAACGATCGCCCGCTTGTTGCCGAGCGGACCGCCCCGCCGCCGATCGTCTCGTTTGTTTTCGTCCCTCTCGCGCGCCGCCTTGCGAAATGCGACCTTTGAAGCGGTGCGAGAAGGCGAGTGGAGCAAAGTGTGCAGTACAGTAGGCGCTGCGGGAGTACGAAGCAAAGGAGAGCGAGCGCTGCCGGCCGGCTTTTAAATCGAAATGAACCGGAAGCAAATCCGCGGGGAAAGGAAAGAACGCGATCTAGCGGGCGGCCCAGATCGGTCGAGCGGCGGCGAGGGGCGGGCGTACGTGAGTTCCGAAGGGGAGGGAGTGAGTTCAAACGAAAAGGAGTGAGTGCAACGCAAGAGAAATGAGTGACTCGACGCGATTTGTTTGCCGTTCGCCGCGACAGTCGGGCGGAACGGCGCCGCGCAGTTCGGACGTTGATCGATCGACCGCTTCGGGTTCCATTTGAATCGGCAAACAAACGGCGAACGAATCTCGATGCTCATTAACAGAGGCGAATCGAATTGAATGCTTCGACCGGCCGAGCGGCGTAGTGCACTCACTTCGAACTCCAACCACTCGCCTTTTGTACTCACCCACTTCCGTTCCGATCGGGCGCGGCGATCACGAATCGACTTCGCAACCGAACGGACCGACGCGATGACGGTGCGCGAATGACGAACGTATCGGGGGATTCGAGTGCGTAAATGAACGAAATCAATTGGGCGGGAACTTTCGCAAGAAGAAAGGCGGGGGGAAACATTCGAATCCACCCGGCCGTGCAGCACAAGTGCACCGTTTTGTAATCGAACGCAGTGATCCACCCGGTTGCTTTCGCTTCGCCCAATACGCTGCCAATTACCGCCAATCGCTGCCGATCGATGGCTGGCTTATGGTGTGAGAAGTGAGGAGTGTAAAGTGTTTACTCTGGAGAGCGAATTGAACGTGATTATTGAACAAGCACGAAGGGAACAGAATGACGAGATGCAATGCGAAGGATGGAAAGAAGAAAGAAAGGAAGGAAGATGCACGATTGTTGTCGAAGAAACGGCGACGATCCAGCGGCGACAGCTCGAAAGCAAAGTGACGAATGACGAGTGACCGCCGGTTCTTGTTCTCTGATGCACTGACGGTCCGTCCGCCCGCCGGCGGGTCAACCCTCGAGCACTTCGCTGGTTTGATTCTCCAGCAGCTGCTGCTCCACCGATGGGTCGCCTGCAATGGAGGAGTGCGTGAATGCGGGTGATGATCAAACAAACAATCGCCCCTCGTCCCCGAGTGTCCCCTCCCGTCCTCACGTTCCATTCTTCCCCCAAACGAACCTTCCAGACCTGAAGAGGAGCGAACGTCTCACCGGCCGCCGGGTCACTTCCAGAACAATTCACCGCCAACAATTACTTGAGAAATGTTAATTAGAATATTAAAGATCAAGTTTAAAGTCGGTTAAGTTGGGCCACGCTGCTTGCCGGCCGCCAGAAGGTCGTGCAACCACGTGCGCAAGCCGTTGGCCTTTTTTTGTTTGCACTGTACCTCTTTGTTTACCTATTTTTGATTTGGTTGGCAGTGAACTGTTCTGGAAGTGAACCAAACGACACGGAAACGTCACGACTTGCCGAGCAGCCAGTGGGTGGTCAGGACGCCTGGAATGCACACAAACAACGTGGGTGACCAGTGATCACCTCCTCGAACCTTTTCCTTTGATGATGATCTCGCCTCTCGGTTGAGTGACGTAGCCGCCGATGACTTTTGTGAGGAAGTATTGGGTGTCGGCGGATATGTGGATTTTGTTCGCTGCAACGAGATGTGCGGAATCAGTGCGTTTGCTTCCGCGCGTGTTCAATGTCCACCCGGATTTTGATTGAGCACGCGATCGGGCGAGCGATCGGGCGAGCGAGCGAGCGGCTCGCGAACGGGAAGAAAGATCGGCTGGAGTTTGTGTTTCGATCGCGTGAACTTTTGACTTTTCGCTATGCGCGGCCGCTCGCCGCCGGTCGCCGCTTCGCGTTGCGCACGAAGCGCGCCGAGCGGAGCGGTTTGCAGCAAACCGACGAGCAGACCGGCGGGCGACACAAAAGGCGACCGTTGAGTTGCGAGAACAAAAGACGCCAGTCCGCCGGGGTGTAAATTCGAGCAGGTTTGTTTTAACGAAACGAATGCGGAAGCAGAACGCACGCTTTCCGTTGCTCTCCATCCTTGAGGCCGTGTTGATCGAGTCGCCGAAGAGGCAGTAGCGGAGGCATGGCCAGTCCCACTACCTGAAACGGAAGGATTGAGTTGCAGGACAGTAGAGAAGCTGGAGTGTACCCCAGCAACACAAGGGCCGGTGTGGATCCCGATGCGGAGTTTCATTTCTTCGCCGGGCAAATGCGGGATCGTAAAGTGGCGGATGGAACGGAGAAACGAGAGCGACATGTTCGCAATGTGCCGCGCGTGTTCGTTGCCGTTCCGATGCGGCAAGGCCGCTCACACACAAGTAGCTGCAAGAAAATTGGAATGATTCTCTCGCCCATTCCGGTTGCTCACCCGTCGCCGATCGTCTCGACCTAAAGCAGCGAACTAGGAAGAGGGCTGTAATTCCCTAAACTTGCCTTATAGGCATCGTTCTCCGCAATGATTGAGTCGAGGAAAGTGTAGAGGTCGTTTAGGAGGCTAAATGGTTCGGCTTATTCACTTGCAATCCTTTGTTTCTCACTTGACCACTTGGAGCGGAGTGCAGCGAGACGATAGGGTGGTGAACCCGACCTTAAACGGTTAGAATAGAGGGGCTAGAAGAGCTTTTCGACCCATGCCACATCGGAGAAAAAGATCGTAACAGATTCGAAGCTCTCCGGTTCGATGGATTGGCCGAGCTTCAACTTTTCGGCCACCTGCTTCGGGAGCATTCGGTACAAGAGGATATCGCTCTTCTTCTTCTCTTCCAACAGCTCTCGTGTGCGGTCTTCGATCTCCGACTCCAGGTTCTAAACCACGGCCGTTTCTTTCCTCCTACTCCTCTACGTACTCCAGCGTAATTCTCGAGCATCGCGAAGATGTGGTCCATCAGGTTGGACGAGCTGAACGAACGGCAAATGAGTGGTTTGTGGCCGCCGATTACCGTGAAGTGTTCATCGAACCCAGCAGTGTGTGGACGGTCTCGATTCGCGGTCGTTCCGATGGGTTCTCGGACCAGCAGTCGCGAACCAAATGTTGGAAGGCGGGCGAGAGATCCTGCGCGACCGGGTCGAGTGTGGGGACGGAGGGGATTGCGGCCGCCCTTTCTTGATCATGTACACGACATCTGAAGGGAAGTGACTCTAGGTAGAGTCAAATCCGACTTGCCTTCGACGTCCAGCTTCTGCTCGCTCTCGAACGGCGGCTTCATGTTCTAAACGACACGGCAGTGGAATTCTTAGGAAGAGAAGGACGAACGAGAATCTCGGAAGCGATGATCGCAAAGCTGTACACGTCGCCCGACTTCGACCCAACGAACTGGTTGTCGCGCAGCAGTTCGGGCGCCGTCCACAGCAAGTCGCCCGGCTGGCGGGGCTGCGCGTTTCGCAGGAATTTGAGGCCAAAGTCCGAGAGCTTGAACGAGTGGAAAGAATGATGGAAAGAGAACTGCAGTGCGTTCTGTCGCCCCACCTTGACCAGCCAACGGTCGTCGATCAGGCAGTTCCGGAGAGGTGAGATTCCCGTGCCATTGAACGCTGCTCGCCTGGATGTACTTGAGGCCATCGCAGATGTCCCGAACAAGCGAGTAGATAAAGAAGGCGTCCATGGTTGAAAGAAGGTATTTCCCATTGATCACGTCCTGCAATCAGGAGGTGAAAGTGGAAGGATGAGGTGAGTGGACTAACGCAAAGAGCGCCCTCGATTGCAGAAGCGCCACACGGAGATCGTTTCGGCCCCGCCGTTCACTGCCAAACCAATGAAACGGTTGACGTTGTCGTGGTCCATCGTTCGCATGGTCCGCATTTCGGCCATGTCGCTTGCGGCGATGCGGATTTGAGTGGGCGAGAGGTTGTGGTTGATGCCGATCACTCGCTCGCCGCCGTAAACGTACACCACGTAGTGCTTCGTTGATTTGATCGAATCGAACGTGAACTTCGTTGACGTGGTGCTGGGACCGCTGGTTATTGAGCGGGCGGACTCCATCGCTTTGTTCTTCAAACAATCAAGTGAATGAACGAAGAAGGAAGGGAAAGAGCGAACCTTGCTGGTCATTTGGACCAAATTCTGCATGTTGACCTGCCACAGTCGATTGCGAGCTTCGATATCTTTCATTCGCAGTCGAATGATGTACACAATGCCGCCGACGATTCCCAAGAATCAAGAAGACGCCGACCAAAATGGCGGCGATCATCTGCAAATGGGGCTTTCGACTCGGCTAAACGAATGGATTCCCGGGAACGAACGTAGCCGCGGTACTCGGTGAAGAAGTCGATCGGGCAGCCCTTGCCGTCGAAGCCGCCTGCAAGCAATCGTAAGAATTCAATCAATCGATCAAGAGGAACGAACACTTGGGTGTGGACGGCGGGTGGAAGCCGCCCCGCACTTCCCACATGGCGCTTGAGTCGTTCATCGCTGCACGAGGTGTTCTGAATTTCCTTCACAGCCGTGATCTTCGCTGCTTGCTTGAGTGCTGGAACTCACGACTCCTTTGTCGGCGACCACGAACGTGATGTACGGCTTCAAAGTGCCCTGTTTGTCCGCGAACATCGAAAGCATGTAGATCGAATTGCGCACCCCGTCCGCTCCTGCAAGCGGTCATTTGAAGTAGGTGTAAGGTGTTTGAATGAAGAGTAGAAGGCAATGAACTTCAAGCGCTCCCAGCAGAGCGATAAATCACGCACCAATGGCCACAGTGCCTGAAAGCCCTTCAACAGACGAATGAGCAAACATTCCATCGCTTTCAGGTCGCTTACCTTCGAACTCGATGTCCGAATTGCGAGTCAAGCAGCGTTCCGTCTCGATAGAACTTCGGGTCTGTGCCGGAGATGTTCACCACTCGGCTGCAAGTGCAAAGAAGAGAATGATTGTGAGCACTTAGATGAACAAGAAGAGTGCCTTAGGGCCATGGCGTACGAAAACATCGCATCATAGAGCGTGGATGCGTAAATCGAGGCCTTCAATCAATGACTGTTGATTAGAAGAAGGAAAGAAGCACTGACGTTCGTCTGAGTCTCGGCGCAATGCTTGCAGTAGAAGGGCCAGTCGGCCATCCGCTGGACGACCTCGGTGGAGAAGTTGGTGAAACTGTCCGCCTCATCGCTGTCAATTAAACTGCTGGATTATTCCTTCGCTTAAGTGAAATGAACAGGAAAGTACCTTGTCTTGTCCACGTGAAGCAAGAAGGACTTTTCGGCGATCTTCCACGACTTCTCGTCCTTCCCGTCGCCCGTCGCGTTCGTGTCCAGCCAGAACGGCGTGTCCGTGAGTCCCACTGCAATCCCAAGAGTGTAAATGAGGATCTAAAGAGAACTAACGGTTTTGCATGTCTGTGTCGACGAACAGATAGACCTGCAATCCATTCCTATCATTTATTCCTTTCAATTCAACCCTTGCGTAGTCTTGAGTGTCCATTCCGGCTTCCTGCAGCTTGATCGTGAACAACCGTTGCTGCGGGGGGTCGTCGAAACACATCACAACGATTCGGGCCTTTGCTTTGATCTGCTCGAGAGTGTTAGCGATATCGGCATCGGCCCAGGAGTCCACCACTTCTTTGTAGCCGATCACGCAGCCCTCCCGATCGTTGGCCACGCTCTCCATGTCCTCTTGGAAGGAGAAGCAGCCCACCGTCTTCGTTCTGTTGGTATATCAAAGCGAAGAGATCCCAGTCGAGGAACTTGAGCGCCTCGCAGATCACATTTCCCAAATCTTCGTAGTTGGGCAGAACGGAGAGGACCGTTGGGTACATTTCGGCGTTCGTGAACTGCAAGGGTGCATGGAATTGAAGAAGGGGATTGGACGGGTGTGAAGCACCTCGAGTGAGATGTAATAAGCCCTCCAAGATCGGAACCGTAAGGCAACTACCCAGAGAATGTAATAACGCGCACGTTGTAAAAGGCGCCCACGTGTCCGGCCAATACGGCGCCGTCAATACACGGCGGGGCGAACAGGACGTCCACCTTCTGCTTCACGATCATTTCGAAGGCGTAGCCGATGGCTGTGCATTCGACACACTCCTCGATTCTCCACGTGAACCTATGAATGAGGCAAGAGTGAGCGGAAGGAAGACGGGGGAGAACGAACGTGAAGTTGGTGCCGGCCGGCAGAATTCGTTCCTCGATAGACCCGATCCAACGCGATGGTCACTGCCGGAGGCGGTGTTGTCGTAGCCTGCAATAAGAAGCGAATTAAGCGGGCTGAATGCATTAGAAACTCGCCCAGGTGTCTGACTTGTTCGAGGGGATCAGCAATCCAACGAGGATGTGCAGTTGGCCCTTCAGTCAAATGGAATAGATACGGAAGAATCCGATATGAACAAACCGGAACGGAAGAGCTGGAAGCAGTCGTGTGGGAGAGGCGCGGCTGTCGGCCCGGCCGGCAGAGGCGGGAGTGTCGGGAGAGTTTGGAGCGGCGGGATGGTGAGCGGCGGCAAAGTCGGGAACGTAGCGGCAGCGGGTGCTGGACTGATTGTGGCGACAATCGGGCGTGCGGTCGTGATCGCCGGCGCTTCAACGGTGGGGATTGTGGTTGCGTTTGCCGTCGAACGAGTTGTCGCTTCTGTCGGGGAGCTCGTTGTGGCGATCGTCGAGTTGATCGGCCGACTGGCCGTTGATGAGGAGCGGGAAAGATCAAGGAGAAGCAGCATAGCTTTCTAGCACCCTTCGTTTCTTCATTATTTCCGTTGCGGAAGTACAGTAGAGAATTGAAAGAAGTGAGCGGCACACTCGTGACTTCCGAACGAGAAGGGGTGTGTGGGAATCCTCGCGAGCCCTTGTTTGGCTTCCCTCCTCACAGTTCTTCTTTGTAATGTCCGTCTTGTGAAATGCCCACCGTACACTTCCGCCCGACCGACTGCCCGCCGTCTGCCAAAAGGAGGAAGTAATCAGACAGCGATTATCCCGTTTTTCGATACGAGGAATCGCTTTCGAAAGGCGATGGCGAAAACAACGAGCGAGTACGCAAGAAGACGGGCGGTACGGTAGTCAGCGCGTGGCTTTTGGTGCTTTTGAGTGACGCACAGAGTCCGATGTTATTGCGATCGAAGGGCAACATTCAGAGGATTGAGTGTTTCAACTGCAAGTGCCGCCCAGGCGATGAAAGGGGCAGCAGCTTGCACATTCAATGGCAAGGGCCCATTGCAGGCAGCGTCACGCATCAATTCTCTGGTTGTTAAGGCAGTCCTCTCGTTAAGTGTTTTCACCCCGTTTGCTTGGTAAACACCTATACTCGACGGGACACTCATAGGTCACCGAGTTTATTGTACTTCTGCCATCGTTTGTCAACCGGAGAGTGAAAATTGCAATAGAAGTCCACATTGATTACAAGAGGAATAGAAATCGAGGAAAGAAATGTGTTCATTGCAGTCAGGTGTCGGCGCTCTGGTTCTTGAAGTCGGCGTACATCGTGTTGCTGGCGTATTCCGCCGAGGTGCCCAACAGGAAGTAGGTTTGCATCACTCCTAAACGAATTTGATCGACTGCAGCCGACTGCGCACATCGCACGCCTTGCCCAGCGAACGAACCTTTAAGCCTATTAGATTGATGACACTCGCCGCGCGGGACTCGGTTTCGTAGCCGCCGATCACCTTCAGCAGGAAGTCGTTGGCCGCTCCGGACAAGTGGATTCTCTCGGCTAGAAGGAAAGAAGAAGTAAATGGGTGGGAGGACGGAGTGGACTCACGCTTTCCATTCGATCTCCATCCGACTGGCCGTGTTCACCGTGTCCCTGCAATTCGCTCAATTGAACTTCCCTTCCATCGATCAAGAACACACCCGAAGAGGCAATAGCTGCAAACAAAGAGGAGTATTGTTGGACTTCCTCTGATCCAGTCTCTTACCGAGGCATGGCCAACCCAACGACACCCGCAACGCAGGGCCCGGTGTGAATTCCAATGCGCAAACGAACGCGTTCGCCTGGCAGATGGGGGATCGTGAAGTTCTTTAGCGCTCGCATGAAATGGAGCGACATGTCGGCGATGTGTTTCGCGTGTTGATTTCCGTTGCGCTTCGGCAGGCCGCTTACGCACAGGTAGCTGAAGGAGGACGAGAATTGACTCTTTTGGCTCACTCATAGCCGCTCACCCATCCCCAATGGTCTCCACCTTGTAGACATCGTATTCGGCGATTATGGAGTCAAGAGTTGTATAAAAGTCGTTCAGGAGGCTGGAATCCGTGCACTCACTCAAACTGCTTACTGGTTTGCCGCCCACCTGATCACTTGCAACGGGGTGCACTTCGAAGCGATGGTGGTGAACGAGACGACATCAGAAAAGAAGATCGTCACGCTGAACAGCGAGGATGAAAGGAAGAAGGACGGAAGAGTGAACGAACCAATCGAAGCGTTTCGGGCTCGGCGGGGGGGCCGTCCCGGGCCTCGGGGGCTCCCCCCCCGGGTGGCGGGGCGCTGGGGGCGGGGGGCTGCCGGGCCGCGTGGGCCCGTCCCCCGCGGGATCCCAGCTCCACCGACTGCCCCAACTTGAGCTTTTCGGCAACTTGCCTGCAAGCAACGGGCATTCGATTACAGTAACCGATTGCTGCGGGGGATTAGCGGCCTTTCGCAAGAACGCGATTGGCCGAAAGACGGCGTCGATTAGCGAGCGGGCTGACCGCAAATCCCCGCAGCCATCGCGGCGGTCGCCTTTTGGGGCTTCCCGCTCCGCTCCGCTACCCTCGCTGCTGCCCGCTCGGCTGTCGGCCGGCTGAGGCGGCAAACGGGCCACTTTCGCCGCCTACGGTGCCCGCTCGCCCACTCACTCACCGCGGGAGCATTCGATAAAACAGAACGTCCGATCGTTTCTTCTCCTCAACGAGCTGCTTCGTCTGTTCCTCCACTTCCATCTCCAGGTTGCTCGCGTGTTGCTCCAGGATTGCGAACACCTGCAATAAAGGCGGAGATCATAAGAAAGCTGCAATAGTTGGGAGTTACGTGGTCCATCAGCGAGGCATTCCTGAACTACAATTGAATGAAAGAAGGCCCTCGATTGGGAACGAACCGGCCGCCATTCAACGACTTCAGCACGGCGCGAATTTGGTCCGATTTCGGGCGGTGCGAGGGATCTGAACAAGCAATCGGGAGGAGTGATCACGAGTTTTCAATCGATCGAACCTTCGCCCCAGCAGTCCCTCACGAGATGGAAGATCCCCTGCGAGATGTCCGCAATTTCCGGCTCCGAACGACGGGCGAATCGAACGGGCACCTCCTGCAATCGAGAGAGGGATCAATAGAAGAAAGGAAGGATTGAGGGCTGACCTTTCTTGACCAAAGTAGACGACCTCCTCGTGATTGCCCTTCATTTCGTTGTCCCAAGCCGGCTTCATGTTGATGATTTCTGAACGAATGAGTGAGTGAAACAATCACTTTTCCCGCCTACCGGAACAAACAATCGCGAACGAGTAAACGTCGGCCTGCTTTGTCGGCTTGTCGTCGCCGTTGCGGAGAATTTCGGGCGCCGTCCACAACAAATCGCGTGCTTCGCGGGTGCTCGTTTGGTCGCGGAGGAACGAGAGGCCGTAATAGCTGCAAGAATCGAAGGAATGACGAGCTGAAAGTGGAGAGAACTCACGAGATCTTCGCTTGCCATCGGTCGTCGATCTAAACGGACGCAGGAGAGAAGTGAGTTGGAATGTGAGTAAACTCGAACAAACCAAACAGTAGGAGGATTTGAGACGTCCGTGGGTTTGCAGCGGCGAGTGGTGGATGTAGTGAAGTCCTTCGGCCAAGTCCCGAATCAAGGAATAAACGAAGAAGGCATCGATGTTCATGTTGCCGCGCGTTCGATCACGTCCTGCAGCGACCCACGACCGCAGAAGCGCCAAATGCTCATGAACTCGGGGCCGTCGATCGAAAGACCGATGAATTTGAGGACGTTCTCGTGGTCCATTTGCCTCATCTGCAACCGCAATCTTCGTCTCTTCTTTCCACTCGAAGTGCACTCACGAGTCGGAGCTCGGCCATGTTCTCGGCGCTCAACGAGCGGCGCACTTGGTACTTCCGAGCGCAATCACCAATTCGTTCTCGAGGCCGGTACATGATTGAAGTTCTTCGAGGATTTGACCGTGTCGAACGTGAATTTTGTGCTGAAGTGGTCGACGGCCCGGACTGGAGGCTGCGCGAAGACTCGGCCTCCTTTTTCGAGGTGACTCGCGACAAGTGGGCGAACGAAATCTGCCACGCCTCGTTCAGCCGCCGCGTCTCCACCGATTTGCTGTGCAGGATGTAGAAGCAGACGGCGAGCAGGGAGGCGATGATTAGCACGACGACCACGATAACGGAGATGAACAGCGCCATGTACTGCTGCCACACGGGAGCCGGACAGCCTGCAGCCAACAACTCGTTTGATCACGAACGTCTTCTTTTGCTTCGAACCTTTGCCATCGAAACCGCATAAGCGGGACGGCGAGTGGGCGGAAGCCGGCGCGCGACGCCCAGATTTGGCTTTCGTTCACCAGGTCGCTGACGTTCACTTGGTTGCCGACCACTTGAAAGAGGATCTGCAAGGCAAGAACGTGGAGAGGATTCTCGTGGGTCAGAACTCACGAATTCCCGCAGCTGGTCGTCTTTGTCGTACTCGGAGAGGACGTACGAGGAGTCGCGCACTCCATCGGTGCCCATCACGACTCTCCCGGTCAGGCTTTCGTCCCCTGAGGCAGGCGGACGCTTCGAACTCCAACGTTCGCGTTGTCCGAAATCAATGTTCCGTTCCGGTAGAAGCGCGCGTCCGGGCCGCTTTGATTGAAAGTGCGCGCCAACGACATGCCGTAAATGTAGAAGAGATCGTACAGATAGGGCGCAAACATGGAGGCCTCAAATTCGAACGCTTTAGCCATTCGACCACGGCGCGCACTCACGTTCGCCTTCTGGATCACAAGTGGTGCAGTAGAAGGGCCACGCGCGCATTGCGAGAGATCAAGGTCGGCGGAAAAGTTGGCGTACGTGAAGGCCTCCCGATTCGAGGCGTCCACTTCGGCGTGCAACTGAACGACAACCTGCCATTTGAGATCGACTCGCTCAACGACAAGACCTTGAATCTCACTTGAAATCCGCGCCGTCCGATCGCCTCCGCGTCCGCGTCCCGCCCATCCACCGGCGAGTTCCGGTCGATCCAAAACGGTCGGGCCTGGTCGTCTGGAAGTGGGCGAAGTGAGTGGATCGCCCCGTCCGTTCCGACCTTTACCGTTACCTGCCAATAACATATCTGTGTCCTAAACAAATAGGATAGATGAATGAGTGTGGCTGGTGGTAGGGGACTTACGGGAAAGATGTAGACGAAATCTTCGGTGTGCAGCCCGGCATCGAACAAACTCAACGCGAACGAGCGCTTCTGGTCGATGTCGTCGAAAGCAAAGAACGACGATCCGGGAGCGTTGCTGGATGTTGGTGATCGTGTAGTTGATGTCTTCCGGGTCCTGAACAAACGAATCGATCAAAAGAGAGGGCGAGTGGGTGGACGAACCCAAGTGTCAACGACGTCCTTGAACGAAACAACACAATCGTTGCGATCCGCAGCCACTTTCTCCAAAGTCGCGTTGAAACTCGAAGCAGCCGCCGTTGTCGTCGGCTTGGTAAATGAAGGAGAATGTAGTCCACTTGAACTTTTCCATGACATCGCAAATTATTTTTGAGAAGCTGCAAGCAGTCGAATGATGATGGATTGCTAATGCTTCTTCTTCACTCCGCATAGGTGGGCATGATGTTCACAACGGTCGGAAAGAGAATTGGGTTTGCAAGATCGGACACGAGAGTCGAGCCCCACATCATCACGGGAATGTTGTAGTACGTGGCCAAATGGCCCTCAACTGTCGCCCCATCGGTGCAGGGCGAGGCGATGAGGGCGTCCACCGATTGGTTGGTGAGCAGCTCGTAAGACAGGCCAGCAGCCGTGGCCTGTTCGCATTCCTCAAAGTGGTAGAGGATTCTGTAAACAGGCGATTGATTGTTTGATTCCGATACGCTCGAATTTACGTGAAGTTGACAGTTGCGGGCGTCAACACGCGATCCTTGAAGAGCCGATCGATGGCCATCGGAATGGCCGCAGCCGAGGTGCTGAAGGCGTACGGAAGCGACGTGTTCTGCGGAATTAACAGCCCGATTTTGATCTCCATCGGCACAGCGGCGGCCTCCCGTCCGGTGCCCAAAAGAAGGAGGCCGACGAGCAGCAGGAGCCGACAGAGCGGCCAGAACACGTGCAGCCGCCGCGGCAAGGTCGGGGCGGCAGGTGGGCGAACGCCAATCGACGGCCGCCGCTCGCGCTCGCCGATCGCCGCCGCATTTGCCCTACGGTAAGGCGGCGTTCGCTTCTGCAAAGCAGTCGGAAACAAATGAGCGGGAAGTGGGTGGAAAGCGCGGCAAGCGGCGGCGAGCGGGATGCCCAACGGCAAACGCGCGAACAAATTCAATAATGATCGATTGAATGATCGAACAATGAGTGGCGGCACCTGCAAAAGCAAAGCTGTAGAGTGCGCGAACCTTCCGGCAACCTCGCCGACTCCACCGTTGTCCGAATACAAAAGATCCCCGCTGATCGTGTGTCCTTTGTGCCTCGAACAACGGTGGACTCGCGGGCCGCCCGTCTACGGTCGGTCCATTCGAATGGCCGCCAGACTAATCAACGACGGCGCCCGTTGGGGGGATTGTGGAAAACTCATTCCATTTCCTGTCGCGAACTTTTTGGCTTCTTCTTCGTACAGCCGACGGGATTAGTCGCGGCGAATCGGTGGGCCGCCAATCTCGTGCCTCGCCTACCGTACACTTGGCTCTCGTTTGATTGTGCTCATTGATTCTTCCGTTTCGTCGTTGTTATGAGAAGGGGGATGTCTTTGTGGCTGTCGATACGAAAAATAGAGATCTTTCATTTCTATTACTGCCAGTGGGCTGCTTGCTCTTCCTTTTCGATGTTGTCTTTCAGCAAGACATTCGTTGAAAGTACTACTGATCCACCCGCTAACCGCTCAAACCTCTACCAACGTTGACCACCGTTTATTCACGCTGAAAACTGCCCGACAACACTGGGGAAACACACGAAAGGAAGCCGAATGGTGGCGTTTGCACAAGAAAGCGATGGCGATCGTCGCGACGAAGAGCGTCAAGAGATTGCTGACGATTAGGGCGACGAGCGTCGTCTTCACGGAACTCCGCGTCGAGTCGTCCGGCGGGCAGGGAGCGGAAGTGACCGCTGCAAACCGAAAAAGGGAATGGATCGCTGAAGGGAACTCACTCTGGAATTCAATCAACGGCGCCGAGAGGATCGGCATGCTTGCTGGAGGCTCGACGGCGTCCGATTGCTTCTGGTTTTGCTTTCTCGTGCTTCGAATTCGCTCCTTTCTCTTCGGCCGCCTTCTTTTCCGCCCGCTCGGCTGCGACTTCCGCTTCGGCCTGGGCGAGGAGCTCGTCCGCTTGCTCACGGGAACGCTCCAGACTTCTCGTCGACTCGCCGCTCAACTCGAACGGAAGCGTCGCGTTCACCGAGTAGATCGCGTCCAACGTTCGCGTGTTCGTTCCGTTCGCCGCCGCTCGTCGTTCTCGTTTCGAACAGTTCGGGGGCTAAACCGAGAGGATGAGGAAAGGAGAAAGAAATGCAGTGGACGAACCACAGCCATCCGGCAGCTGGGATCGCTTTTGGGGCACATCATCAGCAAACAATTGAAGAACATCCGATGGGACTCGGCGAACTTGAACACGCGCGACGGGGCGAACGCGAAGTTCAGCGACGGGTCGTAAACGTTATCTTCGGGAACGATTGTCTTGTCGATCGAACAACCCCGCTCGTCCACCAGGCGGTACTTTCGATTGTGCCCGTCGTGCACGTAGCATTCGTACACTGACAATCGAGAAGGTGATTAGAAGGACTCCAGTATAAGGAGGAACCTTTTAGTGCAAACGACGAGTCGGCGCATCGCCATTCGTGGAAGACCTGAAGAGAATCGAGTGAAATCGACTGAAATTACGAGAGAAAACCCGCACTTTGTCGCCAATCCTCGCATTCTCGGCGGTCGGCCCGTTCAAGCGAGCCCGAGCGAAGGGAGTACGAACAAGCCGGCCCATTGCGCCCACCCACCAAATAGCTCTTCGAGTACGTGCTGGACGCAAACGACTGGTGGATTGAGTGAATGAAAGAACCGAGTGTACCTGACTTCCATGACCGTGCCCACATCCCGGTGGTTGCTGTAGTAGCGACAACTCAACGCGAACATCCGATCGTCTTCGGTCATGTGCGCGTGGCCTTTCGAAATGATGGTGGTCAACGAATACTCGAGGCCGGGACGGGGGTGGGTCTAAAAGAACACTTGGACCCTCGCTTTCCCCTCCTTATCGACGGAACGAACCATCCGCCTCGACTTGATGCCGCACGAGTGGAAGTTGAACGGGATTTCGAAGCGAACGATTCGATTGGACTGGAACGAAAGAAGCTCGAGTCTATTCGGGAGTGGACGAACCGCCGAGAAGTGCCGAACGCAATTGGGATCGGCGGCCATTCGTCGCGCGTACACCCGCCCCTCCAGTCCGTCCGCATTGCTGAACTCGATCCCGATCGTCTGCTCGCCGCAAATCACTCGTGCTTGTGCTGCAAACCGCTCGCTCGTGGTCCAGCGGCTTTCGCGAATGAACTCACTGTTCGCACCAAAAGAAGCGGCCGCTTGGGCGACGCAATCAACTCGCAAACACAAGAAGCCGGCGGCCACGAGCACGAGCGGAAGAGGAGAAACGGGGAGGAGGAGGCGAACATCAAACGAGGGGCGATTCTTTTTGTTTCTCCTCATCGATGCAAATGGGCGAGCGATTGGCGGCAGTAGCGGGCGGACGGGCGGCGGCAATCCGAAAGCGAAAGTCTACTTGAACGGGGCGCCGATTTGGGTCGAGCACTCGGCGATCGCCTCGCCCCGCCCGCCCGCTTTTTTCTTCCTTCGAGATGCCGCCGCCCGCCGCTCGCTTTCCTTCACTTCGTTTCGTTCGGTTGTTCGTGTTTGTAATCGACAGTCGACAGGCGACCGACGACGAGGAAGCGGAAGTGTGCGGGCGGGCGGGCGGATCAAAGCCGCAGGGCAATTCCGTCGGATTACCTCCGACTTCGCATTTCAACAGTCCGCCGGTCGGTGGTTGTTGAACGTCACTCGAAACGCACTTCCTTCTGTCGTCTCGTCATCCCGCCCGCCTGTCGCACCCGTCCATCTTCCTCGTCTGTCCATTAGAATAATTAGAGCCTGTAGCCGCCGGTGGGACGTCTGGTATTTGGACACGAACTCGCCATCTTTTCCGCGAACACCCGCCATTCATCCCGCTCCTTCTTCGTTGTGCACATGCCTTTATTCCCATTGTTTGCTTGCTGCTTGGGTGAATACATGCACAGAATGAATGGATAGAGTTGATGACATAAGCAGATGGATGGAGAAGAAAGAAACCGAAGGGTCGAGCGGCCCGCGGAGATCTACCGGCTTGAACACACGACCCAACCGAACGAGCGGACGATTGCCTACCACATGGCGCCCCAGCCGCCTCGATTGTAGTAGGATTTGTACGGGTAGGCGCCGTAAGCTCCCTGCAGAAAGAAGAAGAAGAATGGAATGAAAAGAGGGGGTGATCACCTTGTTCGGGCCGATGAAATTGAAGCGGCTGAACGGATAGTGGCCGGCGGTCAGGAAGTGGGCGAGCAGGAGGTTGTGCGGCGGCATTCCGTAGAGCAACGGCTGATTGTAGCCGTACGCCGAGTATGAATAGCCGCCCGGCGACGGGGCGGCGGTGCGAGGCGGCGGCGGGGCGCGCGATCCGTACGTTGGGTAGGGCGACTGGGGGCCGTTGAACTGCGGCGTGGGCTGCCGCTCCGCATGGCGGTAGTTGTAGTTCGTGTCCACGGACGAGGGCGAAGCGATCGTCCGGTGAGTAGCGAGAGTGCTGCAATCGAACGATTGCAAGAGGGAATGCTTGAAGGAAGCCAACCGGCGGCGGGACGGACTGCGAGCGCGCCGAGCGGGCCATGTCCGCCGCGGCGATGTAGCCCTTGTCCGGTTGGACGGACGAGTAGAGCTTCAGTTTGCCCCGTTGTTGGTGCAATGCCTGGCGGACGTCCGCATCACCGTAGAGGATCACCTGCAAGCGGGCGAGCGGAAGTCATCGCGATGCGCGATTGTCGGGCCGAACGCACCTGCCGGCCGGTTTGGTCGTTGTACGCGAGGACGCCGTTGAATTCGGGCACCTGCTCGCGCACTTTTCGCATCAACACCTGCAGCCAACAGAATGCATTGATCGCTGGGGTTTGTTGTTCGAACTCACTTGAAACAGGTCGCCGCCCCGGTCGATCTCCTCCTTGCTGAAGTACAGACGAAGCTTCTTGCCGAAGTGATTCCACGGAATCTTCGTGTCCGAAAAGATGCCCATTCTGCAATCGACGGGAAGGTTACTGTAGAGTAGAAGTGAAATGAAATGAAAGGAGCACTGTAAGACACGAATGAACGATAACGCTCGTTACAGTGAGGATTGCTTTGAAGAGGAGATGAGGAACGCAGCGGAGAAGACGAACAAACGAGCGTTTATTTCCGTCCCGCTCCCAACTGATTTCTTTCGCTCGCCCGGCTCGGTCGGGAGTTCACGCCTTTGCCTTCACTTCGGCTCCCGCCACTCCAATCCGCCCGCCCCCCTCTCTTGTGCGCACTTGTAAAACAAACAAACGTTTCAATTCATTTCCCGCACGACACACGACCGTCCCGCTCCAACCGAATGACGGACTGCCGCCCGCCGCTGCAATCCGCAAGTCAATGCGCCCCTTGAGAGTGATGCCCGTCCGGCCCGAACGAGCAAACGGAACGGGCGAACGACCGGGCGGTGGAGGGCGGGGACAACCCGGCGGAAGTGTCAAACAAGCGGGAAACGGGGCGTTTCCGTCGGGATTACCGCCGGTGGCGGGCGGGAGCCGCCCGGAAGGGAAGGCGGAGCGAACTGCCGCTCGGAAGACGGGCGGCCGTTTGATTTGTGGGCGAAAATAATTGAAAACCGTTGACCCCGGCGGCTCGCCATGATTCCCGCCGATGTTCCGCAGGGAATTCGTGACGTTCGCGGGTCCAAAAATACGAAAGCGCGGCAGAAATCCACCGACTTTGACGCAAAAATCGAATTCCGCACTGAACTTGCCGGCAAAACGGTGCGGAATTCGATTAATCCGTCCGGTATGCCGGCTTCGAGTGACGAGAGAGCGGCTCGAAATTCGCCCACCTCGCCCCGAATGTTGCAGAAATCGGCCAAAGTGGGGGTCAAGACTCCAGCCGGTGGAGTGGCGCCTAATTCGAGCGCTCGTTGCTCATTCGTGAGACACGAAAGGCCACCGGCAAGCGCTCATTTGAGGAACAAACGGTCGACTCATTTGCCAACCGACCGACCGGAAGCACCTGTTCGCGCACATTCGGTGCACGTGCATTCGTTTGAGTGCACGGAGCGGTCCGCTGGGATCCCGAGCTCGCCGCAATCCGCCCGCTAATTGGGACGAACCGACCGGTCGGCCACTACGAACGAACGAACGGAAGCGGTGTGCACGTGCAAAAGCCGCGAAATCTGCGCACTTGTTCGTCGAGCGGACGAAAAACGGAGCTCCGCTCGAATTCGATTCATTTGCGGCGGATGTTTTCGGGCGCGCGGCGGCTCGCGGATGTTCGTCATCACGGCCGCGAGGAGGAGTCAAAAGTGCACAAAGGAGCGCCAACAGGCGGCCGGACGAACACAACAACCTTGAAGAGAGTACAAGCGGGTGTTTCTTTCCTCTCGGCTAATGACCACCCTCCACCTTCCGTCCGCTCGCCCGCCCTCGCCCTCGCTCACCGTTCCGTCCCTTTCGGCGGCGGATTTTCGAAACGAAACAAGCGGCCAGTCAGCCGGTGGGCCGAGCGGCTCCGTTTTGAAATCACGACCGACCGCCGCGCCGGCGGCTCGCCGGAAATTCGCCGCCGATTTCCAGCTGGCGTTTCGAAAGCCGAAGGAATCGAAGAACAACGACGACCAGAAGAAATGAATTCCGCTTGTTGTCTGTAGGTGACAGACACACGACTGGCTAACTGACGGCTCCTTCGATGAGGAGGGGGATCGCGTGTCTGCGATGCATTAGCCGCTCGTTGGCCTTCGGTTCGACCGGTCGAGTCGGCCGGTCGCTTATTGTCAACGGTGGTCGGACTTCCGCACCTCGCGTAAGCGGAATTGATTGGCGGCGGGGAACGAACGGGCGTGCGAATTCCCACGGGCGCGCTCATTCCGCGAACGTCTACGGTACGCGCGGCGAGCAGTACGAACTCGGGAGCACGTTTCCGGGTACGCGGCCGGCCGGCTCGGCCGTCAATCGACCGTGTGACATCCGGCCGTCAATCCGCCGCCGCCGTCAACGGTGAACGGACGTGAGAACACGGAGCGCTGGAGCGTGATTCCCGCAAATGGAAGTGCAAAGCGGAAGCGGCGAGACGCCATTTCCTCTGTTCCGCCTGTTTGGAAGTCCGGAAGGACTGGTAGAAGCAAACACAAAGTAAAGTAGAAGAACGAGGTGGGCGTTGAGGCTGACAATAAGGCACCCGAATGATCCCAACTGCCTTCGGAATCGATGAGTTCCAAGCAGATCTCCACTGAACTACCGGCACACAGACGAAACTCACCGACTGTCATTGTTGGCGGGCCGCGACCGATCGGATTGGCGGGAGAAGGGGCGGGAGAGCGGGTCGAAGATCGTCTCGTGGATTTTGGCCTCGTGCGGCTTGTTGAAGTCGTGGAAGACGGTCGACATGCCGCCTGTCCGCCTGAAAGCCGCTCGGTTGTCAGCTGCAGGCGATCGACGAGCGAGGGGACGAAAGCGGACGCGTAAACAACCACGCACGCACGAAAGCGAACACGTGAATCACAAGCGAGTGAGAGGAGACAGACAGGAGCGGATCGAAAGTCCACAAAGACCGGCGAGATGGACACTCACGCACTGGCTCGGGCGGCCAACGACCGACCGGCTGATCAACCCGCCCGCCCACCCGCCCGCCGGCTTCCTTTGCACGTGCAGCAGCTGCAGACGAGCGGACGAGCGGGCGGATGTCTCGATTTCCACGCGTGAATCAGAGCATTCACAGGTGTGGATTTCACGTAGTCACTTGAACAATCAAGAAGAGGGCAACGCGAATGAGGAATCACTCGAGAATGCATGGAAATAGACGGATAGTCGGCTGTACAAACTCGACGTCGGATTTGTTTGCACACACTAACAATCAGTCGCTCCTTCCTTTGGATTCTTCGGTTCGTATCAACGGTTATTCTGATCGAAACGAACGAACATGCGAGCGAAATGCGGGAGGCGGCGGTGGTGGAAGCGGAAGCGGAGGCGAAGAGGCACTCGTGTGATCACCCGTGTGAAGATCAAGAGGCCGTCGGGCGGGCGGGCGGGCGCGGCGGGGGTGTTCCAGCCGAAGGAGCGGGACGACCGGCAGGCGGGCGGGCGGGCAGCGTTGCGCGTGGCCTCGCGTGCGGCGGGGATCAGCCGGGCGGATGTTTGCGCAGGAATCGTCGCCTTTCCACTCCTCCCGACCGGCCGGCTCGACTCGTCCCGCGTTCCCGCCCGCCCGCCCGATTGTTCTTCTTGACATTCGGGAGTGCGTGGCGGTCGATCGGGACACGCGTGCGCCAAGCGATTAGCCGCCTGCTCGTTCGGCCGAACGACACGCGTACTCCTCTTTCATTCAGCTCCCGAAGTGATCGAAATGGCAAACAGAATGAAATGATTGAGAGAAGAAATTCAACGTTTATTGTTGACACAAAGCAGCTCGTTGTGGAGTCAAGTGGTCACTTGTCGTTCGCATTTCAAGTGCAAAGTTTACTCATCATTCGTCCGTTTGAAGTGCTTGTGGGGGCGGCACGTGTATCCTATCAGTACTCTTTTCTAATTCATTTGGCTTTGATTGACTTGTTCTTTCAACAAGCAAAATAATGCAACCCGAAGCTCTTCGATTCAAGAAGATGGAGGGAAGTTGTGAAATGCCGGACTGTAAAGCCGCGAAATTTGGATGTTTCGGCGGCGCGGGCGGCGCGGGCGGCCGTTTGGCTTTTCGATTGTTCCCGCCGGCGGCGGCGGCCGACGAAAACGGCGGGTGGATCCCGACGACCGTTGCTAACTGCTCGTTTCCGACTTCCTCTCCCCTTCTTTCCGCCTCCCCTTTGGCTTCCGCTCGCGGCCGTTCCGCGAGCGAGTGGACGGAAATAGCAACAAACAAACGTAAATAGTCGCCTCCTTCTTCCTCTCTGCCTAAAGAACTTCGTCATTGATGAGCGAGGTCGAGCGATGATCGTCCATTTCTTACTCCCGCTTCTCTTCTTCGTCGATTGTTCTGCGGTTTGCACGTGGCCGAAGACGGACGTCCTCTTCGCGTTGGATTCGACGTCGAACGTCGACACGACCGCCAACCATCGCCGGCTGGTCGAATTCGTGCGCAGCCAAGGCGCGGCACATGCGCTGGGGCCCCGACGGAAATCAGGTGGCCGTCGCGCAGTTCACGCCCCAGGCCAAGTACGAGTTCGGCTTCGTTTCGAACAACGCCGAGGCGTTGGATCGGCAGTTGAACGTAAGCAGCTTGATCGCCTCTTCAATTCTTCTTCGTTTGTTGCAGACGATCCCATTTGTTCCGTGCCAGGGCCGCCCGCAGCAGTGCGCGCAGGACATGGCCAGCATGAACACACTCGTGCGGGGCGCGTTGAGTGCAGACGAGGGCAACCGAGTGCTCGTTCCGGACGTTCTGGTCGTCATCTCCACTTCGTTGTACCAGCCGCGCGTCGTGAATCCGGGCGAGCTGCTCGTGCGGCCCCTTTCGCCCACGCACGTCTTCCTGATCACGATCGGCAACGGGGCGCCGTCCGCGCGGTACACGCACACCGTCCACTTCGGCGCCACCACCACCCACTTGGCCGCCCTGGACTTCAACGCGCTCGTGGATTTGGAGGTGCCGCTGTGCGAGAGCGTGAACAGCTTTCTCGGTTCGTTCGTCCATGACTCATCCCCCTCTTTGTTGTTGTTTCGTTTGTCTGCCGAGTTGAGTGGTGAGTAATTCCTCGTGCTTTCCGTTGGGTGCGGGTGTTTCTTCTTCTTTGCGAAATGCGGCGGCGGATCTCCACGGACAACGCGGCGGCGGACAAGCGGGCCGAGTTCAAACGGCGCGCCCACCGGCCGCCTTTTTCAACTTTCGTACGAAATTTCGGCTCGTCTGTTTTATTGTTCGTAAAGCCGATTGTTGTTTGGAGTGGCCGGCGAGAGGAAGGTGGACGGCGAGAAGAAACGGCCGCTCGTTTGCTGCCGTCGGTGGATGGACGATGGCGGCGGCGTCGATCTCCTCCTCCGCTTTCGGCGGCGACGATTCGCACGCCGATTTGACGTGGTGGCACTATCTTCAATGGAACATTTCCTCGTGTTCGAAGACCAACGATTTGAACACGATTTACTGGACTTTTGCTTGTGGGTGTGCTTCCTTCCTTTCTTCCTCTTCATTACTCTCTTTCTTCCCTTCGCTCGCTTCATCCCATCGGATTTCAGGTGATGAGCAGGTGCGAACGAGCGGCTTCCTCAAGCCCTCGTTGTGCATCCTGATCATTGCGCTAACGGCCGTCATTGCCGTCCTTGTGGTCTTGTGTTTGAGTTACGCGATCTTCCGCTTCCGGAACGACAGTAAGCCGCCCCCTCCCGTTTTCTTGAATCCCGCCGGCTGCTTGCAGACCGCCGCCTTTCCTCCCAACTGCGAGCGGAGCAGGAGAATCTCCGAAAGCAGGAGGAGTATTTCAACGGGAAATTGCGCGAACGGTCGGCGAACGTGAAGGAGCGCGAGAAGACGATGATGGATTTGATCAACGAGAGCCAGCGAATCCGTGAACACTACCGCGATCAAACGATGCCGCTGCCCGTGACGGTCGTGAACAACGGTACGCTCAATCGCTCCCAACCGGCGTCCTTTCGGCTGCCGCGCGGTGCGGCGCGTCGTGCCGCGGGCGCGGGCAATTAATCGCATTCATTCGTTTGTTTGTTGTACATCCTTTTTGCCAAGAATAAACTCTTTACATATCCCGATCATTCCGAGCTTATTGACGCGTGCGTGTTGCAGATGACGAAATCACGCTGAACGATCAAACCCTGTTCGACATCGAACGCTCCCACTCGCACCTGCCGCCCGAACATCCCGCGCGCGTCCTCCCGCCCATCGACCTCCTTCTGCTGGTCGATGCGAGCTCTTCGATTGGGATCAACTCGTACGAGAGCGTGAAGCAGGTGCTCCGCGAGTTCGTCCAGGACATCGACATCGGGCCGGGCCGCTCGCGAGTCGCCGCCATCGTGTTCGCGAACGAACCGCAAGTTTATTTCGGCTTCGATCGGTTCTACTCGGTCCGGAAGTGTGAGGAGTGAGTTTTTTGCCGTAAGCAATCGATTCAAGCCGCTTCTTTGCAGCCGCCATCCGCCGAATGCCCTACCTGGGCGGGCCGACCTATCTTGGCGAAAGCTCTTCACCTTCTCGGCGGGCGTCTTCTATCAGGAGCAGAACATGAAAGAAGTCACGCACCGGAACCGAACGATGCCCACGCCGCGGCACGATCGCCCCCAAATCATGCTCGTCGTTTCGGACGGGATCTCGGACGACAATTTCGACCGGCAAGCCACCCATTTGCACGAGCGAATGCTCGTCCGCGTCGCCGCTCTCGTCACCAAGAGCTTCAAGTGAGTAATGGGCAGCAATCAAGAGAATTACCGTGTTGATTGCAGCAAAGAGCGGCTGGTCCCGATCACTCGCTTCGACGGCGCCATCTTCACTTTGAATCAACGAGAAGCTCTGAGCATTTGGCTGTGGAGAACCCAACGGTTGTGGAACGAAAATTACGCCGGCTACGTGGAACGCGAGAAGTCCTTCAATCAAACGACCGGCCGGCGGACGAATCGAAATTGATCGCCCGGAATGACTGCCTTTCGCTTTTGTTTGTCTTTCACTCTGCTTGCTACAACTCGCGTGTGTTTTTTAAAATAAACTTTCTACGCGCTAATTGGTTGACGGTGGAGTGCACGTGACTCAGCCATGCGTTTACCGAAGGGCAACACTCGAGAGCAGCAGGTGGGCGTTTGAAACGCTCCTTTGAACTGTGCGGGCGAGGCTAGTTTGGATCAATTGAAGAGTTTTGAACGGTTTGAGGTCGCTTTGCATAACATGGATTGAGCGGATTCCGCGAGTTTCCTGTTCTTCCAGGGAATGATTCGTAGGAGTCCGATGACCGGGCAGACCCAACTGGAAGCAACTAAACCGCAACGCTTTTTCACCTGTCCTTTGAGGTTAATCAGAGCAAGACGGTTTGTCGAAGAGGCGAGTGAGTGAGTGAGTGGGCGACCAACGGAAAGCAACATTCGCCTCCGCTTTCCCTGCTGGGAATTCCTTCCTGCTGCGATCAGTTCGCTAAACTCAAGGGACGAGTCGAAAAGAGCGTTGAATTCGACGAGCGACCGGAAGGCCGTGGGAAGCGGGGCCAATCGACTTGATGAGTATATTTAAGGCGACTGGTTGGCAACACGGGAACAATCCGAGAGGTGCTCAGAGATGAGTCCACTCGTTTTCTTCCTCTTCTGCCTGCTGATGGCCGGAATGGTCGATCGGACGCAATCCTACGGCTACTATCAGCCAAGTTATCCCCCCTCGTATGGGGGATGGAGGCCGCACTTTCATCACCATCATCACTGGCCGCATTTTCATCACCATCATCGGCCCGTGGTACCGGCCGGGATTTGGTGAGCAATCTGAGGATTTAGATGGGGAGTGAATTGAAGTGGATTTCAGGCTATGGCGGCGGGTATTCAAGGGAGGAGGCGGGGGCTACGGTTCGTTAACGCGCGCCTTTACCTTAAAATAATCAATCGTTAAAGGCACGTACTACCCGTGCGGATGCGGGAAGAAGAAAGTGATCGTTGATCCTCCCGGCGTTGATTCGATTTGCGCTCTTGGCAACCCGCCCACGTCAACGCCTACGCAATCCCTCCTCCTCCCCCTTCGTTGTCTGCCGACTTGTTGTTGATCGAATGAACGTGATCGTGTTGATTCGAACGAAACGCGGGAATCCGGTTCGCGTTCGACGCGTTCGGCGCGAAAGAAGTGGGTCGGGCGGCGGGCGCGCGAAACGAGTTCCCGTGGGCGGCGAGCGGTCAGCGAAAGTCGCCGTTCGCCCAACTTGGGTGACGCTCGAGATCCGCGGTGATCCCGTGCGAACGCCCCCGCCTGCCGGCTATAAAAGCGAGCGGTCTGGGCGCTAATCAACAACAATCACCTTCCTTCCTTCCGCTCCATTCTATCATGATCCGCCAATTCCTCCTTCTCTGCTTGCTTCCTCGCCCTCGTCTCGGTGGCTTCGGCGCAGTTGGGGTACGGATACCGACATGGGTTCGGCCCAGGGTTCGGTTACCGGCCGTTCGGCGGTTACCGCCCGTAAGTGTTTTGTTTGCGATTTCTTTTAGCATTTCGTTCAATTTTTCAGCTACGGTTTTGGGTATGGACCGGGCCCGTTCTACGGAGGTGGTCCGTTTTACGGCGGCGGCCCTTACTACGGATGAGCGATGATGTCATTCTAGTGTACTTTGTTTCCAGCTATTAATCCAGTGCAATAAATTTCTTTCGTTACAAGTGCTCTTGGCTGTTTGTTCGAGTTGGACTGGCAGTGTAAGAGAACGAGGGAGCGAGTGGCCGGCAATCCAATAATCGTTTCATGCTGTTGTACGTTTCAATAGCATCCTTCCCGTCGTCTCGCCAATAAACTGAAGAGTGTTCATTCGACGAGCAGAACGGGAAACAAGCGGACGAATCGACGGGTGATCACAATCAGAGCATCTGCTCGTCGAGGAGCTTCCGGCACGTCCTTTTCGCTCTTCTTCCGCGCACAAATGACTCCTGAAGGGAACGAGTGAGTGTCGAGGAAGGCGGAAGAACTCACCGGTGAGGGCCAAAACGAAGAAGACCGCAGCGACGACCATTCCGAGGGCCGCGACGCCCACGATCGCAAAGAGGACGGTTTTCGTGACTGCAATCAAGCAAACGAACGATGAGGAGAACGATGGGAAGAGCTCACCGGGCAGTTGGAACGACTTCTTCTCTTCGGTTGTCGTTTCTTCGGCCTTCCTCTTCGGCCTCGACGGCCATCGCAACGAAGAACGCCGCGAGGAGAAGCAGGAGCGACAGAAAGCGACGGAGCGGTGGCCTCCATCGTCGGGCGCAACGAGTCAAGAGCGGCGGCGGCGATCACCGGGCGGTGCAGAAACGAAAAGGAAGCGAGATGCGAGACATCCGGGTGGTTTGAATCGAATTTGCATGCGGTCGTGCGTTTCGTTCCGTTTAAATTGGGTTGGCTCGTCTGCTCGCCTTGAGATCGAACCAGGCGGGATTGCTCCGCTGACAAGGTAGCCCGTGGCTTTTCCCGGCTCGTAACCAGCTACAGGATCCTTGTGAACATGCATGAACGGCTTCCTCTCAACCATTCTATCCGCTGGCAACTCCACCCTCAGCAACTTGTTTTTCTTCGATTCGACTGAAACTTCCAGCAAACGATTCAAGTTGAAAGACCAAACAATTCGAAGACCACCGAGCGGAAACTTCTTGAACGAGTCGGAGGTCACGTTCCTCGCCGATCTGCAGTTTAATTGTTGCATTGAATTCACGTTCGAAACCGGCGAGCAATCGGAAGTCCCGTGCGGGTCGTCCGGAAGCGCGGCGTCTAATTGGCCAAAATTTCTGCCGCCTTCCGCTCGTTCGCCCGCGAATTCCGCGGATCCCCGCCGGAAGAATGGAATTTTCCTCCGATCGCTCTTGATCGCTCGTTCAATCGATTGTTCCGGAAGCCTACGGAACGGGAGCAAACGGAAGCACTGGAGGTGAACGGAAGCAACGGGGTGGAGGCGGAAACACGCGGGCCTTCCGCAACGGTAGGCAGCGAGTATAAAAGCCCAAAGAACTGAGTCCAATCCACAACAAACCTACTGCTTTCTGCTCACTCATTCCTCGAGTCATGGCCGCCCTGTCGTCGTCGAAGTGCCTCCTTTTGATCGCCGTCCTTCTGCTCGCAGTAGTCGCCGTGGACGCTCAATGGTACTCTCCGTATCGCTACCGATCTCGCCGCTATTTCGACGACGACTACGACTATATTCCGCGCCGTTATCGTTACGACGGCTACTATCCGCGTTACCACTCGTCTCGCTACTACTATCCGCGTTCGTCTCGCTACTGGTTGGACTACTGAACCATTCCAAAAGCTGGCCTTGCTTTGAAATTCATCGTCCATTTTCTGTTCGTCGCTGTGAATAAACTCTAACCGATCGAATCCAATGAATCATTCGGGCGGCTGATCAGCGAGGAGCTCAAGTGATCGCCGTTCTCTCGTTCGTTCGGTTGATCACCAATGACGCACGAGATGCGGGAGAAGCGGATGTCTCCGCCCAAGATCACGCTGTTTGTCGAGTGATCCATCAACGGGATGTTGCACTTGACGTCACTCGGAGGGGATAAAAGCGAGGGCAGGGAACGTTGAAATCAAGCAGCCCGCTCATCTTTCGATTCGAAAATGTTCGCTCGTCTCCTGCTCCTTCTCGCCTGCTTGCTGGCCGCGATCTTCTCGTTCGCCGCTGCTTCACCGTACGGCGGTCGCGGATTCTACGGGCACGGAGGCCGAGGCGGCTTCGGGCACGGCGGTGGCTTCGGTCGAGGAGGAGGTTTTGGACGAGGCAGAGGATTCGGACGTGGTGGAGGATTCGGTGGGCACCACGGCGGCTTTGGAGGACATCGCGGACATCACTTCGGATAAATCGCATTGCTTCTGATTAGTCTGTTGTTTGATTGTTGAATAGAACGTACAATAAACAGTAGCCAGTGAGTTGCTTGTCGGTCAGACTCGTTCAGTTCACTCGAAAGGAACGCGAGCAAGGCCGTGCTTGGCCTCTCCTTGGGAAGTGGAAGACGAAAGAATAAAACAGTTGACCTCTCCGAAAAGAAAGGCGTGACGCACACTTGCGGTTCGCTGAAGCCAAGAAATTGCGGTCAGAGTATTGATTTGTGAAAATAACGGCCGTTGACCGCAATTACTGTTCGATACTCGTATAACTAGAATTAATTAGGCTGCAGTCATGAGCCGGTCGGCCGTCAAGATGGAGGCCGATTCGTCGAGTCGGGAAAGGGAGAACGAGGGAGGAGAGCGAGCGAATGCGAACGAACAGCGTCGTCCAGAAGCGAGTGCGTCGACTTCGTCCACCAGTCAGCCCCAAATGGGGCGAAAGAACGACGTAAGAATGAATCGTCTTTGTAAATTCAATTCCAAACATTGCATGCCTTCAGTTCCGCTGCTCGTTCTGCGGCATCGACTGTCAGACGTCGGTTGGCCGCCAATCGCACGAACTTGTACACCAACGCACAAGCGGCTTCAAGTGTTCTGTTTGCGGCGTCCTCTACCCCGCACCGCACAGAAGGAACAGACATGAGCGGACAACCCACAACTTATGCCGTTTTGCGGACGACTTCAGCAGCGTAGCAGGGGTGAAAATTCGAAAGGTTTGTTCGAATGCAAGAGTTTACTTGCATATTCCTTTGTGTTCAGAGCCAACTCCCTCTCCTCTACAATGTCGGTTTCAAGTTGGTCGAAATGCAACGAAACGCTCTCTCGTCGTTGGCCGCTCGAAACGCGGACGAGGACGCGTCCACGAGTGAGCTGGAGGCTGTCATGACAGCGAATCCTCGTCGACCGCCGCCTGTCGTTCGTTGCACCTTCCACTTTGTCGCTCAATCCTTGACTTCAGCCCGCCTGCACCGTCTGCGGCCTCGACTCGTTCACGATTCAAGCAGGCGCCGACAAACACGCCAATTTGCACAAGAACACCGGCGGCTTCGTGTGCAGCTTCTGCGGGATCCAATGTCCGACCTACAAGTCTCGAAACGTTCACGAACTTTACACGCACGGGTTAAAGCGGCCGGCGGATGACGAACGGCGGAAAGAAGCCCTTCGAATTCTAGTTGTGAGTGGCGAATGATCATTCGTTTGATTATCGAGCTCGTGTTCAGGAACACCGAGCGGCTTTCTTCCAAATCGGAACGAACATCGAAGAGGTCCAACGAAATGCGGCCGTGAGCGCGACGAACAGCGACGTCTTCACTCCGGTCGTCGTCAAACACACGAAGAGGCGACAAACGACCGCCGGCACTGAAGACCGCCCGGCTGCTTCTCCAGCCGCCGTTCCAGCACCGACTCCACCACAGCCGAGCGTTCCGAAGCTTCCAGCCAGCCGCAATCAACAGCCGCCCGTCCACCAGCGGCCTCCGAAGCGACCGGCGCCCCAAGTGGTCACTTTGGACTCGGACGACGAAGAGGCGCCACAGCCGGGAAAGTCGGGAGTTCGGTCGCCCGTCCAGCCAGCCGCCCGACCGCCCATTCGGCCTTCGCTTCCACTCAATTTCCAACTCCCGCCACCGACTGTGCCGCTCACTACTGCTCCTCGTCTGCCCACCCCTGCCGCTCGTCCGCTCGTTCCTCTCTACACACCGCCCGATCCGCCGCCGGAGTCACGAGCGAGTCGTCTGATGAACGCCCAGCTGAAACGACCGCAGTTCCTCTTCTACGACCACAAAGAAGTTAGCTCTCTTTTCATCCACCCACTCCCACCTCTCGTTGCAGCTGAACGAGGAGTTCAACGTGCTGCCCGTGAGGACGTGGGCCGCATCGCCGGCTTCCTCCTTCCTCCTCCTTCGATTGGCGGCGCCCGGGTGGTCGGGGAACGTTCGCCTGCCCACTCACACCTTCCGCTTCGCCCTCAGCGATCTTGACGGCCACTTCCTGCTGTTCACGAAGGACGGCGACCAGTCGACTGCCGCCCGCCTCGTTCAAGTGTGCGCCCCAGAGAAGTCCTTCCGTCAGCTGATGGAGGCGATCGCCCGCTCGGATTTCTCCTCTTGTTTGATCGTCGGAAGGGAGAACGATGGTGAGCCCACTTCTTCGTTGCTTTCATTCACTCGATGCACGCTTGCAGCTGCCGCTCTGCGGGATCTCGAATCGGACCGTTTCGTCGTTCTTTGAGCTGCCTGCAGTCACACTCTTTTTTCGATCTGCCATATAAATCGCTGCCTTTCTTTTGTGCCTTCCCTCTGCAACACGAATGAAACGAACATCAACATTAAGTGAAGGGGTCAGTTCGCACGTCAATCAGTCCCCATTCCTCGTCGATCAATCCACCCACAACTCGAAAGTGAAACTATCCAGTTTAATGGTTGTTGTAATCGCTTGGGTGAGTGAGAGGAAGCGGAGGAAAGAAGGAAGGAAGATACGTTCGGGATACACAAAGAATTGTACAGTCAATAGTTACGACCGGGCTCGCTGTTGACTCGTGAGTAGTAGAGGATGAAGGCGAATCGGTTCTGCAATCAACCGTCGACTGATTACTCCCGACAAGCGAAGGGGGACTGACCGGCGGCGTGGAGCACTCGGTGACCGTCCGATCGTCGAAGTTCAGCCATCGCGCGCCCACCTCGGCGTCGGGGACGAGCACTCGCGACGTGTAGTGGCCGCCATTCAACTGGCCGACGTGGTACTGAAGAATAAGAAGAATATGCAAGAAGATGGAAGAAGGAGAGCTCACAGTGACCGCGTACCGCCGATAACGCGTCTCCTGCTTGTGTTCGGGCGACTGCGGGTGCAGGTGGGGCTTCATGTCGACAATGTCGGGGATCATCACGTCGATGTCGTTCTTCACGAGCTCGCCGTGTCGTTGCGCGAACCGCTTCAAGCAGATGATCATCACGTTCGGGAGCTTCCAGGTTTCCGTCGAGCGGAGGGCGTTCGAGTGGGCCGAGCAGTGCACGCACTTCCACATGCCGTCCAGCGGCTGCAACGAGCGGTAGAATCAAGGAATTGATCAGCGGCCACTCACCATCATCGAGTAGTGTCGCTGGAGGCAGTGCGTGAGGTGCGGAGCGGGCGCATCGACGGGAATCTCGAGGATCAGCTGGGGCGTCTCCTCGAACGTCACGGACGCCTTCTTGCACCCGCCGCATTTGATTTTCGAGACGGTGCGGAGCTGAAAGCATTTCGATTGATCTACAGAATGAAGCAAAGGGCGGGGACTCACGTAGAAGATGCCGGCAATGACGGACGACGAAAACCGCTCCATTTTCTCCTCGTAGTCCTGCGCGTGCGCGACCATTTGCGTGCCGTCGTAGTCCTGCTGGAAGGGTTTCTGCTCGTTGTCGTTCACCTGAACAACGGTGGAAAGAATGATCAGAGCAGAACATTGAAAGAACCCACTCGATTCATGTCCTCGTGCATCGAATCGAGGAGCGCCATGAGGAACTCGCGCGCGTCGTGCTGCCGGCCGTCGCCCATTTCTTTGTTCACGAGAGCGGCGAATGTTCGCTGAAAAAATCGAAGGATGAGCGGAAGAACGGAGTGGAACGCACAAGGAAGCTGTTCGGGTCGATCCACGCGTACCGACCGGACCACGCCTCTTCCATGAGGGCGGCGAACGAGCCGACGATCGCTCCGCGCGTTCCCCGCTCCGAGCCACTGGAAACAACCAGAAAAGAATTCAACACAAAGAAATGAAAGCAAACGTACGGATTGAGGAGATGCGCAAAGTTCGGCCGCCCGTCCTTCTTCTTCAGGAAGATGTCCGTCATCTGCGAGGAGTGGAACAGCGCCTGGAGCGTGCAGTTCATGAAGCACGTGTTCGCCGGATTCCGCAGGCCGGGGATCGCGCGTCCGCCGGGCGCCACTTCCGAGTGCTTTTGGACGTCATCGCGGGTGTAGTCGAAGACTCGCTGGACATTAGCGAAGTACCTAAAACCACGAGTTCAACACAAAAATGAACGGAAGTCGACTCACTTGTTCACCGTCTCCGGCGGGATCACGGTCTTCGGCTGCAGCCGCGGAGGCACGGTGGGCGGGCGGGCGGCTTGCGAGGGAGCGGGCCTGAAGCAAGCGGGGGATGAAGCGAGAGAATAAGGAGGAAGAACTCACTGATTGGCCGGCGGAACATCCGGACGCGCACCGCCTAGAGTGGGAATAATTTGGTGATGATGCGGGTTCAGGTGTTTGCTGCCAAACTGACGATTTCGCCCCGCGGCGATGGGCGCGCCGTCGAACGCGACGGGGAATTCGGTGGACTCTTTCTCCCGATTCTGCTCCATCAGCGGCTTCTTCGAGCGATCCACGACCGGCCGTCCGGTGGGCGCGACGGCGGCTTCGTATTCTGAACACGCGCGATTGCTTCCACTCGTCGCTCTCGGCCAACCTTTGGTCGTGATCGCCGGCTCATCGCTGACGTTCGTTCGACTCGTCGCTGCGGCAGCGGCCGGCGGCGGCTGGGGCTCGTGCGGGAGGACGCGGATTGGGATGTTGCGGACGACCGGCGGCGACGTCGAGCCGCTCGACGGGGGCGGCGAGATCGAAGCGGGCGGTCGCTGCGGGTCCATTCGGTCGATGCGCGGCTCGCCGAACGAAATGCTCGACAGCTCGGGGTAGTGGAAGTTGAAAACGTCTGCACGAAGAGCGAATGAGTGATTGGACGAACAAAAGAGCTCACCTCTCTTCATTTGTCCCAGCAGCTTGTCAAAGTCGTCGCCGAAGCTGTTCTCCTTCTCCGGCTCGTCCACGTACTGCGGGTAGGCGTTCTGCCAGGCGGGGAAGCCGCCCCGCAACAGCAACGGCTTTCGTCGCAGCGGTTGCGTGTAGTTGGTGGTCGTCAACGCGTCGAGCATGATGCGGGACATCGATTGGGCCTTGAAGGGCTCGCAGTCGCGTGCCGCCAACTCGTCGCCCATGAGAACGATCAGGTCGTAGTCGTTGATGTTGCGGAAGATCATTCGCGTGAACGTGTTCCCGTACATCATCAGGTGTTGGAACATCAGCCTGAACGCAAAGAAATAAGCAAAAGGAAAGAACGGAAGGACGAACCCCTCGTTCACGAGCGGGTAGTGGATGGGCGCCGTTCGGATCGCATCGACCCGTACGTACGCGATGCCCGGCTGCTGTTTGAAGCGGTAGTCCAGCACGAGCGCCCGCTTGCCAAACTTCTCCACCGAAGCGACCAATTGGGTCGGTTTGATGAAGTTCCCGAATGCTGGAGCATTCGGGCGGTCAATCAACGGAATCAATCGAATGAAACGAACCTTCCTGATCGACGGGATCGCGCAGCACCTCGACGGGCGTGGGCAGGCGGACGGGCGGCGGCGAGGGTCGTCGATTTTCGGCCTCCTGCTCCGCGTAGAGTTTCTGGACGGCCTTCGACAAGTCCTCGTATTTGTTCAGGGACTTTTCGAAGAGCAGGCGAAAGACGGGTCCGTCCTGAACACCAGCGAGTGAATGATCGAATTAACAGGCGAAGGAAACGAACCGGATGGTTGCGGAACTGCGAAAAGCCGGGATGATCGACCAGCAGTTGGCAGAGGTGGATGCAGCGCGAGATCATCACGTACGCCCGGTCCAGACGACCCTCGTTTTCGGCCAGTCGCGTCTGTTCGGCCAGCCGCTTCACCTGCTTGAACGTGACGTCCACTCTGCAATGCGGGAGAGATGCAAGGAGATTAAAGAGGAAGAAGAACGAACGTGGCCTTCTTCACTTGCTGCACCAGCTTTGGGTCGATGGTCGCCGACCGCTGGAGCGCCTGGAATGTCGGGAACTCGAGCATCGTGGCGGCGGCGGACATCGGCGGCACGGCGGCACGAAGATCGTCGAGCTTCCGAGTGGAGAGCCGACGGGCGGCTAGTGCATCGATCGGAGAGTGCCCGTGAGAAAGTCGAGGAGAAGCTGGAATAAAGGCGAAATAAATTGCGGCATTGATTAGAACGCGGTTAGAAATTCGTGAAAAGTCGCGGAATCACTCGGTAGAATTTTCGGTTTGTTGGTGAGAAGAGCTAGAAAGTATTGCGATCGATTTCAACTCATGACACGCGAGATTTCAACAACAAACAACGAAATTGCGGGCTTTAAGTC
This sequence comes from Aphelenchoides fujianensis, assembly GCA_024699865.1. Taxonomy (NCBI): domain Eukaryota; kingdom Metazoa; phylum Nematoda; class Chromadorea; order Rhabditida; family Aphelenchoididae; genus Aphelenchoides; species Aphelenchoides fujianensis. The sequence continues at coordinate 133,003 of JAMPIO010000099.1, forward strand.
TAACGGCCAAAATGCTGCAAGCTCCGCAAAATTCGCGGGCTCTCGGGTCGCATCAATTGTCTTATCAAAACCGCAAATTAGTTCATTGATTAAATCGAAGCGAACACGTGCATTTCGACAAACGCGAAGGCGAAGGCGGAAGACACCTGCGGGCAGCGGAGAAGCGGCGAGAAGTCGAGCGGGCGGGCGGGCGGGCAGACGGAGCGGACGAACGAACGAAAAGAAGTGGACGCGTGCGTGAGCGAGCGGTTGGAGGAGCCGAACCGCTCCTTTGACACGAAAAAGCGAGTAGTTTCGCGTGCGGAGCGGAAATTCCCGTTGCAAACCGGCCGGGTTGAGTAAACACGACGCTCTTCAACCGCCGACGATCGCGCATTGCCGACCCGACGACCAACGGCCGGCCGCCCGGTCGCAAAAGCGGTGATTCACAGCCACGGCGATCGATTCCGCTGGAAATTCGCCCCAATTCTTTCGTTTCGATGAGCAGAAGCGAGTAGACCGCCGGAAAGCCCTGAAATCCGCCGGCCAAAGCGATCACGTCGCCCCGAAATCCAATCGATTGCCCGTGGATTTTGCAATTTCGACGGAAAATCGCGACTGTCGTAGCGGAATTTACGGCGATCAATTTTTTCAACTTCCGTTCGTCTGCTTCTTCGTGAGTGACCGCTTTGTTTGTTTGTGGGAATCGAGCGGGACTGTTGCTTGCTGGTCGGCAGCACGTGCAGGTGAACGAGAGAACCCGGCGGCTGTCACGAGCGGCAAAACGGGGAGGTTCGGATGCAGCAAGTTCACAAGCCGTCGGAAAACGTTCGCCACACATTGCTGATAAAAGCGACTACTCGAGTCTCTTCTGCGGATCAGAAGTCATTAGAAACGAAGCAAGGGATCACTTCATCTGGTTTATTGCCGTACGTACAAAAGAAAGCAGTCAATCTAGTGGAAGCCAATGACTTGCTTCGTGAACACCACGTGGCAAAAAGTGGATTCAAAGAGAAATCATGGCACATTTCTGCTCGTACTTCAGGAGATGCGACCGGAGTTCTTTTTTTGACACGAGCGGCGACTCGACGATCGAAGGCAGATGCCGGCCGAAAGCAACGAGTGGTTCAAATCGCTGCTCCTTGATCTCCGCCCAGCACAAATCCCGGAGTGCCGAGGGTTTGCTGCAAGAAATGGGGTGAGCACTAGGTACTTCCCGCGCATGTTACCTGCAGCACAAACGACGAACAGCGTAGCTTCGGGAAGGCAAGAAGCCGGCGAAAGACAGCTTCGATTTGTGCACGTGCAAGACGCCGTTCTCTTCGTCGAACTGCGAGCTCAACGACGAAATCAAGGAGCCGCCGCGGAAGATGAGCGAGAAGCGGCGTTCGTTGGCGTCCAACGCGAAAATGAACCACGTTGTCGGCACTTCGGCATGAGCGGCGGTGAAGAACATTCTCGGCGATCTTCCAGCGCCCACCGCGCCCGAATAGACGACCATCTGCGAACGAACTCGAATGAAATGAATGCCGGAGAGCAACTCACGGGCGGCATCGCGTCGGTGCAAAAGCCAACGGTCGTCCTCCATGTTGTTTCGAGCATTGTCCGCAGCTCGTAACCGACGACCTTCGTCCAGTCGATTCCGCGCGCGCGTCGCAAACGAATGCCCACTACGCGCTCGTCCACGCAGTACGAGATGACGGCAGCTGGTGGATTGGGGACGAGTTCGTCCACTCGAAGCGACTCCGCTCCTTTCGTTTCGTTGTCGAAGCGGCAGAAAAGAAGGTCGTGAGCGCGCGCAACGCCCGTGACCGCCAACCGCATGAACGCCGGCGAATCTCCGGCGCCACGAATGAAGAGCGTGCGCGGATGGCAGTCGGGGAGTGTGAGCAGCAGCCGGACGGCAGTCGAGAAGTCCGCACAGTCGAGTGTGATGAGGACCACGTGCCAAGTGTTAAACGAAGGATCTTCCAGTGGGTCGCCCTCACGAACGACGGCGAGCAGCTCGCGTTCGCTCCACGCGCCGAAATTTACGACCGTTCCGCAGCTCAACACTCCGCTGTCTTTGGACGGCACGATCACCCGGTTTTCGAACACTCTAAACGAACAAGCGGTAGAAGAGGAGCGAGTTGCAAGTACTCACTTGTAAACGTCGAAACGAGTGTCGAAGACGAGCACTCGCTTGACGGCGTCCATTTGAAAGACGAAGCGCCCGCATTTCGAGACGCGAGTGCACGGAAAACTTTCCTGCAAACAAGCGGGATTGTTGGTGTTTCTTGCCGAAAAAACTACTCGATGCCGAATGGCCCACAAGGCCGGTGGATCCGGTCGGGGGCCCCCGAGCTGGAGACGCGCGTTGTGCTTCCACCAGGCATTGATGTCGCGAGTAGAGCAGTAAACTGCCCAATACCAGGGACATATTTCCCGCCACGAAAGGTCCACATAGCTCAACACGAGGCCCATGATCGAGCGCCGGATCGAGCGGTTGGGTGAGTGCGCTCAATGCTTTGCACCGGCCCAGCTTTCCCGCCGCTTGCAATCGGGTCGCCTCGCAGTCATCGAGTTCGACCCGTGTGTGCGGTGTTCGGTGCGGGTGCTGTTGACTACGAGTTTGGCCGCGCGATTTGCCGGACGTGAGCAAAAGGCAGGCCGATTGCTGAACACGAGGCGGAGAGCTGACGATGATTATGCAAACGAAAGGGGCATGAGAAACCGCTTGCATTTAAAAGGGCGTCCATTTTCCGATCAACCAAACGCCGCCGATCGCGTCCACTCTCCGGGCGAGCGGTCCAAAGGTCGACAAACCCGCGGAGGGGTCACAAACGCGGCCGGCGTTCATCAGTCCGCCTGCTGTTTGCTTCGGAGTGGGCGAGCTGCCTGCTTGCTGCTGCTCGGTTGGGGAGGCGCGCTTGTTTCCCCGATTTCAGACATCCCCTTCTGTTCTACGTTCTTGCTTGCAGCTGCAAAATGGAAGCCAACGTGAAAGTGGAAGTGCCCGACCAGGAAGAAGTGGGCGATCGCGCGAATGTGGCGGCCGAACGGGGAGTTCCGCCCGATTCGAACGACGAGCGAGTGGACGAACCGATGGACGGCGGGCAGGAGGCACAACAAGCGGTGCAGGAAGAAGCGGCCGGAAGCCCGATGGAAACGATTGAAATGGCGGTGAGCATTCATCTTCTACATTCTTCTTATTCGTACGCTTCAGAAGGAAGCACCGGTTCTTGTTGAGAACAACGGCAAAAAGGAGAGCGAGGCGGAGAATCGGCCGAACGCAGCCGAAAGCCGGGCGGAAGACCCGCCGGAAGCTTCCGATCAACCGAACGTCAAGCAGGAAGCTTCCGTCAACAAAGTAGGCTTCTAATCAGTTGAGTGCAATGCTCGCGTTTAGTGGGATTGCACCATTTGCGGGCTGCACGTGCAGGGCGGGGCCCCGGCCATGAAAAAGCACTTCGAAGCGCATTCCGCCAATGGATTCGCGTGTTCTGTGTGCGGCGTTCGCAAGCCGACGTACTACAACCGGAACGGTCACGAACAAGGTGTTCACGGTTACGCACGCTGCGATTTGGACAAGAGACGGAAAGAAGCCATTCGACTCACTCAAGTTGGTAGTCCGTTTTTTTCTCCGCCCTTCCAATTCGTTTAGGAGCAAATAAATCAGCTCTATAGCGTGGGCACGAACCTCGGCGAAGTGCAAAGAGGAGCCGTTGATTCGTACGCCGAAGTGCCGCTCGAACTCGCGCATGCCTTGGTTCCCCCAAGTCTTTACGACATCGTAAGCTGCCCGCTTTGAATTCAACGCTTTCATCTCACCTGTTAAAGCTTGCCTGTCGCATCTGTGGGTACGAAATGCGCGCAAAGTTCATGAAGGACCACGAAGACGCACATTCGGCTCTTGGATTCGAGTGCAGCGTGTGCGGACTTCGGAAGCCCGATGCCGACCGGCGGAATCACCACGAGTCGGTAGCGCACGGATTTCGTCGTAAAATCTTCGATAGCAAACGGAAAGAAGCCATTCGGCTAACAGAAGTACTACGTTTACTCAGAATCCTCGATTAATCTACTTGTTCGCAGGAGCAAATCGAGCAGTTGGACAACGTGGGCACCAACGTCGCAGACGTGCAGAAAGAAGCCGTCGATTCGTACGCCAACGCCTCAATCGAGTTCTTGGAGTCGTTGAAAGTGCACGGAAAGAAAACAAAGGTGAGTAGTCGAAAATCACTTGCACTGCTTTCTGTTGCGATTGCAGCTGCCTTGTCGTGTTTGTGGAATCAAACTCCCGGAGTATTGCTTGGAGCAGCACAAAGCAGACCATTCGGGCGCCGGGTTCGAGTGCAGTCTTTGCGGCATCAAGAAAACGAATCATTCTCACCGCAACGAACACGAAACGCGCGTTCACAAGTATTGGCGAGAAGAAGACGATAAAAAGGTCGAGCGAGCGGTCCAGATCCCGCCGGTAGGCCTTTCACCCAATTTTTCCTACACTTCCATTGCAGGAGCAATTGGCTCTGCTGAAGAACCTCGGAATGAATCTCGGCAAAGTCCAGCGACGAGCTGTTCCGAGCATCGGAGTTCAACGAGAAGGAGGTCGACAATACGCGAGTGCCGAAGCTGCTTGCACTTCAGCTTCCAACCGGTCGAACCGGAAGCGAACGGCGGCGGGAGAGCTCGCGCTCTACGAACCGCACGACGAGCAGCCGGGACACTCGCGCAATTGGAACAATCGGCCGACCGCTCCGCCCGTCGTCCAGCAGCCGATCGATCAAACGGGCGGCAAGCCGAGAGCCCAGCTCGTGATGGAAGCCCTCTTCCGGCGGCCCGAACTCGTCTTCTACGACCACCAAGAAGTGAGCTCCAGCAATCATTCCGTCACTCGAATGCCTTCTTGCAGCTCTCCGCCGAGTTCAAGACGCTGCCGATCGGCAGCTGGAAGAATTCGGCCGACTCCTCGCTCCTCCTCGTGCGCTCCGCAACCGCCGAGTTTGGGGCGAATCTCCAGCTGCCAGCCGCCTCGTTCTCCATCCCGCTGATCGACCGGCCGGGTCACGTCTTGTGTTTCGCGAAGCCCCACGGCCAGCCGGCTGCCGAACGTCTCCGCTCGCTGCTCCAGCCGGCCGTCTCGTTCGCTCAACTGATGGCCGCAGTGGAGCGTTCGGGCGTCCAGTCCGCTCTGATCATCGCCAACGACTGTGAGTTCTGCTCTTCTCCTCACTCATTTACGTGTGCTTGCAGGTGGCTCCGTTCGCGGACGTGTTTCCGATCGCTTTGTCTTCGTTTGATTCATTCTCGTTCCTTGTTTGTTGTTTCTTGATGTTTGATGTGTTTGAAATGATTGAATAAAAGAGCTGTCCGGAAAGCAGGAGACAGAGCGGTTGTCGGCGGACGACTTTACCAAGCGGAACCCCTTTGCACTGGTCAAACGGCAACAAACAACCAAGAAGAAGCAGAGCAAAACAGTCGTGGCCGAAGGTCAGGTTGCGGCTCGAATTCACAAAATTCCGCGAAGTTCGCCGACTCCAGCTGATAATTTTGATCGGCTGGAGTAGCAGACTTACTCCAACGAGCAGAAGGTACAAGTGCGCATCGTACGGAAAGAATTCTATCAGAATCGAACCACTCCTTCAACCAAGAAGTCCGCAGTGCCCAGTGGCGGCCGGCGGAAACGCGCGGGAAAGCGGGGTGTTCGAATCGCGCCCGAGACGCGACCAAGAATTTCGCGCCGCTCCGTCCGCCGGGCGCCCGCTCGCTGATCTTCGACGAATTCCGCCGAATTTTCGCGTCCAAACGAACGGCCGTCCGCGATGGCCAATTCGAGCGGGAGCGTCGAGAAACGTGAGTGTCCACACCTTCTTTTTCATCCGATTCTTTCTGTCCACTCGCTTTCAGTCGCCCGCAAGAAACTCCGCCAGCTGGAGGCCGAAGAGTCGCCCTCGGCCTGGGATCTCTCGTCGGCGTGGACGGACCTCGGCGAGGCGCTCAAGCGGGCGTCGCCCGACGAAGCGATGGCCGCCTACACGAAGGCGCTGAAGTTCGCGGCCGAAAGCCGGAATTTCCTCGACTGGACGCTCGCGCACCGCAATTTGGGCGAACTGCACATTCAGCGAGGTTTCTTTCGATCGTCTTCAATTGTTTCTACTCGATTCTTGTTGCAGACGAGTCGAAGAAGGCGCTCCACCACTTCTACGCCCAACTGGACGTCGCCAAACAGTCGAAGGTCGTCGACTACGTCCAGTTGGCGCACCACACGCTCGCGTCGAACCTCCTGGACGAGGCGGCCGCCGCCAAGTTCCGCGGCGATGCGGACCGCGAAAAGGAGTTCCTCGTCAAGGTTCGTTCTTCCTTTCATTCGTTTGTTCGAGTGCTCGTGTTCAGGCGCTACAGCACGCGCGAATCTGCCTCAACCTGCTGAACAGCGGCCAGGCGGAGATCGAAGAGAACGTGCGGAAGACGAAGGTCGGCGAGTCGATTGCGCGCCGGAAAGCGGGCATCAACTGCGTCCTCGGCCGCCTCTACTTTCTGCTGGGCTACGCGAACGACTCGCGCAAACACTTCCGCCTCGTCCAGAAGTACGTCGACGAGCAGTACGTTCTTCCTTTCATTCTCTTCCATTTTTTCCGTTGTTTGCAGCCAGTGCAAGAAGAAGGAGGCCGCCTTCTACACGACCTACATGGACAACCTCGTGGACACGCTGCGCAGTGAGGAGAAGCTCGTCGCCCTCGAAGAGTTGATCCCGCTGAAGAAGAGCCTGAAACAGGACGTGCAACAGAACGAGATCGCTCTCCGAATGGTTCGTTTCTCTTCTTCCTCTCGTTTGATTGAATGCTTGCAGCAACAACTCACGTGTGGCCGGGATCGGGACACGAAACTCGCCGTGATCTCCTACTTCCTTTCGAGGCACAAGAAGTCGAAGAGGGAAGGCGACCAGAAAGTCATCACGTTCCGTGAGTTCCGCCATTCGCTCCTTCGATTGTATTTTTCCCGTTTCCAGTGTATCTGTTCATTCGAATCGACTCGCGCGTGGCGTCCGCCCGCACCGATCGGGACAAGTGTCGCCTCTACGAGGAGATCGCCGATGCGGCCGTGGACGCGGGCTTCGAGGAGTTGGCCATCGAGGTTGGAGGGGAACATCCTTCTTTCATCCACATTCGCTTCTTTGAAGTTCTACGAGCGAATGGCCAAACACGCGAAGATCTCGGGCAGCAAGCGCAAAGAATACGCGGCCTACGCTTCGATCTACGAGACGCTCACGTGCACGTTCTTCGACTTCAAGCAGGCGATCGAATTCAAGCGAAAGTGCGTCCAACTCGTCTCCGCCGCCTATCCGAAGAACGAGGAGAAGGTGAGCGGCAAGCGAGGAGAAGCAAGGCGATCATCCCCCGGATTGCAGCGATTTCTCAACAACTTCGATCTCTTCCTCTGCGAGTGCAAGCAGAATTTGGACGAGACGAGTCGCGGCCAACAACACGACCACTTCATGCAGTTGAAGGCCGTCTCCGAGGGCAAGCGGAAGGCCGACGTGTTGGCGGAGTTCGTCCTTTTCCTCGCCTACCACAGCCGCGACCCGCACGAGCTGCGGACGCGGCAGAAGGAGCTGCAGGCGCTGAGGCTCGAGCTGGAGGACGCGAACGACGAGAACGACCGGACGGTCGATTCGGACAACGAGGACGAAGCCGAGGAGGTCGACATCGACGAGATGGTCGACGAGTTGACGAGTGAGCGCTTCTTTCTTTTCTTTATTCATTAAATCGATCTGCAGGCTTCTGCACGAACATCCGCGTGGAGGCCTCGCAGAAGGACGTGCACGAAAAGAACTCCCACGGCGAGTACGCGCTGCACACGGCCGCCAAGGAGAACAACCCGCAGCAGCTGGAGCAGTTGCTGCAGAACGGACATCGCGTGCACATCAACGCGCTGGACAACGCCGGCTGGACGCCGTTGATGGAGGGTGAGCGTTTCGTTTCTTCCGTTGATCCTCTCGTTTGTTCGTTGCAGCGGCGAATCGCGGCCTCTTCGCCAATGTGCGGATTTTGATCGCGAAAGGCGCGAACGTGAACATCGCCTCGACCGGTGGGTTGGTCGACGAGGACGGCCGGGAGGTGGGTTCTTCCGCTCGATTCCATCGATGAGCTCTCTTTTGCTGCAGGGCCCCACGAAAATCACCGCTCTCATGGACGCGCTGGCCGGCGGCCACCTGCAGGTCGCCAAGCTGCTCGTCCAGGCCAAGGCAAGCCTGACGGCGGAGAACTCGCGCGGCGAGACGGCCCTCGACATGCTCCGCGAGTTCATCGCCACGTGCGAGGAGGGCGACAAGAAGGAGGACGCGCGGAAGTTCCTCCGACTGCTCGAGCACACGCTCGCCAAACGGCCGCGATTCTCCTGATTGCCCGCCGCTCCGAATCCCAACGATCTCTTCTTCTTTCACTTCAATTCGATTCTATTTGTTCGCTCACTTGTTTCTCACTCACTCGCTCACTTCGCCCACTAAACGTTTCTTTTTTGCAATGATCGTAGAGATTTGGAGCAATTGATCAAGTTCATCCCGGGGGATCTTCCTCGCATCCAGTTGGCCTCGCGGCAGTGGTGGCGATTCATCGAAAACAATCGAAATAATTTTGCCCTGCACAACCTTTCCGTTTGTTTCCTCCCTTCTGTTGCAATCAGTTCATTTAATAACTCGCTCGCTCCCTTGCGGATGGCGAAACTTCAAACAAAGGGCGACTTTTTTGCTTCGGCGTCTTCGACCAAACCGACGAGGTCTCCGACTTCGGCGAGCCGCGCTGCAACTCGGAAGTCATGGTCAGGAGTTGAGCGAGAGCAATGAAACCAATCGATCGTTGCAGTCCCGATTGTTCTACCCGCTGCTGCGCAACTCGTCGCTGGAGCGGCTGGAACAGATGCGGATCGACCTTTCGGGCGTGTTCGACCGCTTTTAAGAGGGCATCCGCTTGTGTTTCCCGCTGAAAATCAAGCGGATCGCCTTCTGGGCCGCCAACTCGCGCCTTTTGGAGCGAATCCTCGGCTTCACCAAGTGGTTGGGTGTTCGGGAGTACGAGCTGGACGTCTTTTCGGCCGACTTCTTCCGCCGAATCCTCCGCAAGTGGCCGGTGCGGCGGTGCGCGCAGCTGATCATCCCGGAGGTGCATTCTTCCCATTCAATTCCATCCATTCAGTCGAGGAATTGCAGCAATTCAACAGCCGCCGAACAATGTTGGATGAGCTGTTCGACTCCTCGTCCACACACCTCGCCCGGAGTGCACGTTTGTGCTGCGGAACTGCGGCAAGGAGCGAGCGGTGAACGAATTCGTCGATCGATTGGTCGCCGAGTTTTGGGCAAACGGAACGAGTGGACGCGTTCCGCCGCTCCGCGCTCCTCGTTTTTGCGCTCCAGCCGACGGAACTCCCGCGCTCGTGCACGAATGCGGTGGAGGCGAACGTGAAAGATTGCTTCGAATTTGTGCGGCCGACCGTCTCCGCCGTTTTCCACTTAAAACGTCTAGCCGCTGGGGAAACGAATAAAGCGAGCAGCCGGGAAGGACGTGATCCCGCGCGAGGAGAGCGAAGTTGAAGACAAGTCCTCCGTTTCGAGCGGAGAAGAGGGCGTCGTGGAGCGGACACCCTGGCGGACAGATTCGATGCGAAAGCGGCGCTCCGAAAAGAAGTTTACGCAAAAGAATCTGAAGCAGAAGATGGGGAACATGTTGCGGCGATTCAAGCAGTCGGAGACGGGCAACGTTCGTTTCTTTCTCTTCTTATTCCTTTGATTTTGTTCGTGGTTTAAGCGGGAGGAGCGAACGGCGACGCGTCGTCGGCAATTCTGCCACCCACGGCCAAGGAGCTGCAGGACTTGTTCCAGAAGCTGGAAACGATCTCCGCCGACTCCGGTCCGAAGGTGAACCTTGACAAGCTGAGCATCCGCTCGAATCCCCGATCCGGCCTCCACAGGCCGTACTTCGGCTCAAAGGCGGACATCCTGCCGATCGTCGACGATCAGGCGGCCAGCGACGAGAGCGAAACGGTGACGAGAGTTCGGACAACAAGGCGGGCGGCCCGCTCGGCGGTCGAGGGCGCCGAAAGACGAGCAGCGAGACGCCCCACTCGCTCCTTCCGTTCGCCTCCTGCTCCGCCCCGCTGCGACCGTCGGCGACGGCCGATCCGGTGGAAATCCCGCAGTTGGAGCTGCGGTGCGTCAAGGAGCCGCCCTCGTTGAACGAAATCCTCACGCGGCTGGACAGCGAGATCTCGATCGTTGCGACGAACGTTTGGATTTGCTCCAGCGGTTCGTCCTTCCGTTCACACGATTGAAGTGAATCAAGCGATTGCAGCCGACTTCCCGTGGATTTCCCGCGTAGACTTCAGCCCGCTGACGAAGGTGCGCGTCCTCGACTGCCCGAATCCGAGCGACATGCGCGCGGTCGTGCAGAACGTCATTTCGAGGATCCAAAAGTTGTGAGTTCCTTTCACGAAAGTCCAGTTGATTTCGTTCGTTTGTTTGCAGTTGCAACAGCAACTCCAGCTCGCCGTCGCCAACGCTGATCGGCGTCTACGGAATCGATCGGCACGTTTCGCACCTGCTGCGCGCGTACGTGGACTTCTTGCGGAACAAGCCGGCGCAGGAGTGGATCATACCTGAGGTTCGTGATCGTCTGCCCGCCCGCCTTCGCCCTCGGTCGCCTCCACTCGCAGGCCTCCAACACGAGCCACATCGAGGCGTCGTGGCGCCAACAGGCGAAGACGGCGGCGGTGGTCGAGAGCGGCGACGCGACGTCGGCCGATCTGCACGCGTTCGAGGCGACGCTGCACGGCGCGATGAACGCGGCGGCCGGCTCGGCGGACTGCCGACTGCTCAATTTGCCGATCGGCGAGGTGATGATCCAATCGAACGTCAACCTCAACGATTCGCTGCCCCAAACGACGACGGCCGGCGACGGAGCGGGCGGATCGACGGACGGCCAGCAGGTGTTCGTCCCGTTCCTCTCCGAAGTCCACTTGGCAACCTGGACGCCCTCAACTACCTCTACTTCATGAAGAACTCGGTGGATGAGCCACAAACGCCAATCGGCCGCCGCCCACACCGCCGCGACGAACACGCCTCAAACTCCGTCCGTGTGCGCGTCGGCCGGCGGCACGCCCCAAAGTTCGACTAACTCGTCGCCCAACTCGCCCCAATTGCCGAAGTGAGTTCATTCGCATTGATTTCCGTCGATTCTTGTGTTCAAACGCACGAACCCGGCCGCGAACTGCACCTGGAGTATTGGACGTTCCTGCCGACGAGCCAAGGCCAGCCGGCCGCCGCCGCCCCACCGTGCCCGCCGCCCGACTTCGACGATCCCGCCGGCAGCGTGTTCACGGCGACGCCCGGACGACCGACGGCGCCCATCGGCATCAAGTTTTCGATCAAAGCTTCGTTGAAGACGCTCTCAATTGCACGCGAGTGCACCTCCTACTTCCTCTCGATTCAGTTCGTGGAGGAGAAGCGCACGGACAAGGTGCTACAGAAATTCAAGCATTCGGCAATCGGCTCGTTCGGATCGAATTGAATGGATTCAATGGAGGATTGCAGAAGCCAACGGAAGGTTTCATCCACTCGCAAGCGCGCGTCGTCGCCAACGTCAACCGGCTGATTTGTTCGGGCGGCAAGAACTCAGAGCTGGAGCTCTCGATTGACGGCGTCGTTTGGCAACACGTCCGCTTCTTCCAAGTCACGTCCCAATGGCAAACACACGTCAAGCTGTTCCCCATCACCATTCCCTTGCCGCCCTCCTCGGCGCGATGATCCCCGCTCCGCCCGACCAGCAATGAGATCCACCATCCGAGGCATAAAAATCACTCGTCTCCTCTCCACAGTTTGTTGTTTAATTATTGTACGTACGTACTTACTTTACTGCCCTCCCTCCAATTCGCACAGTATTCGCCCCCAATTCCCATGGAATCTCTCGTCATTTGTTCAAGCAACTAGTCACTCCTTTCGTCTCCCAACTCGTCAATTAGCGCAAACAATGCAACGAACACACAAGGGCGATCCTCTTAATTTGTCCTCCGTTTATCCACTCGCTTTAATCGATTGTGTACACAAGCGGCCTTCATTTTGATTCGATTTGCTTTGAATTCGCTTCGATTTGGTGCTTGCGCTTCGAGTCAACAGCAGAGCTTCTCCTCACGCCCAATAAAGCGATCGTACAGCAGCCGGTGGTCGGATTTCTTTCGTTTCGCTTACCGATCGTACCGTTTGAATTGGCTACCGTAGTTTACGGGCGATGCGGAAGGACAGAAGAAAGGAACAGGGCACACTCGAGCCCTTTCCACTCGCTCAATGCCTCGCTTGCTGGATGAATTGAGCTGACCGTTGGATTCAAGCTTGCACATAATTCTGATCGTTTGTGCTTTCTGTTCGCCTTGCGGATCCCTCAGATTGTGTCGCTTTTCCGAACAGCCAAGTTGCTTTGCTCGAGGCCTTGCAGGAGTTTCCGAAATGCATGAGCAAACGAGCCGACTTCTCTTTTGATGAGCGCAGCATTTTGAAGCAAAGAAAGTCGACAGTGCAGAGCTTTGGATTCGGGAGTTTCTGGGCAAACCGTCGAACGAAACCTTTTCGGCTCCGAACACTCGAACTCCGCCTCTTCGTCCCGGGATGCGGGAAGAGCGAGCGACCAACGCGCAATTTGGGAACCAAACGAGTGGCGACAGAAACGTGTGCGTACGCTCGGACCGAACGCGTGGACCTCGCGTGTGGAAGCGGCGGGTCAACGGGCGCAAATTTCGGCTCTTTCGCCCGCTTCCATTTGCCGCGTTCTTTTCGGAGAATTTCTTGCAGAAAACAGCAATGTTTTGGGATGTCGGGCCGCTTGTGCATCGTTTCTCTTGTTTCGGCATCCACTGAAATCCTGGATTGCGTAGTGGAAAAGATTTTGAGGTCAGTCGACTCCATAACACTTCGAAAGCACTTTCCCATCCACCCCTTGACCACGTTGCCGATCGATCGCTGATTGCATTCATGGGAACACGGCCTGTGTGCTCAAGCGGCTCTCGTCCTCCTTCACACTACTCCGACTCGTTTGACGCAAGCAACGACCTTTTTTCGTCCACAAAAGATCGCTGCAACTTGAAATCGCAACTGATTTCTTCCAAGTTCTGCCATTAATTTCATTTCGTGCTCTTCCGACTTCTTCGGCCACTCGTTTCAGATTCGAGCGATGTCTTCCCACGACATGGAAGTCGATCGTCAGGGAATCAAACGAAAAGCGGAGAGCAGCGGCGAGGCCGACGAGAAGAAGCCGAAGTCGAAGCAAAAGCCGAAGATGAAGCCGGACGTTCGCCGCGCCGTCATGACCCACGTGTTCGACTCCAAACCGGTGGACGATGTCTCGTTTCCGGACGAGGACGCTTTCGATCGCGAACTGGCGGCTCAACGACTCCGCCCTCTGCGGCTCTTCTTTTGCTGCCGCTCGTTCACGACCGTCTTCTGCTCGGAGAGCGAGAAGTACCTAAAGGATTCCGCATTCAGCCTGACGGTCGAACACTACCACTGCAGTTTCGCCCGCGGACAGCGGGGCCCGTTCAGATGCTTCTTGAAGAACGCGTATTTGTCTTTCGATTCCACGAAGCGAATTTTGCTCTTGGGACGATCGGCCGCGCGCAAGTTGAATCTGAGCGCAATACCCAGCCGTGTGAGCAGCTTCCAGCAGCTTCGTAATTGGGCCGAGGTCTTTTCGACGTTCACGAGTGAGTTCTTCCTCTCCCGCTCTGTTCGTTCGTTCATGTGTTCCTTCCAGAGCTCCCGCACTTGGAGTCGATCACAGTTTGGATCGGATGGAGCGAGAATTCCGCGTGGATTGCCCTTCTGCTGCGCGACTTCCTTCCGCTGCATCTTGTGGACTCATTCGAGGGCCACGGTGCCACCTTCTTCGTCCTCGGATCTCCGCAAGTGGCGACCGAGCGGGCGTCGTTGCACGATTACTCCGAAGCTGCCGGTAGGTGCATTTGACGAGAAAGGAACACGATTCCTTGTTTAGAACTCGTGCCGTTCTTCCGGGCTCGTGCCCGCATGCTCCGAATCGCTGCGTATCCTCAAGCGATCACTGCAAGCGGCCCGTAAGCATGAAGCGGTCGACTGAAGCTCGATTGGCCTTCGTTTCAGCTACAAACGGAACGAAGTGGTGCAGAAGGTGATCCTCGACGTGCACGCGACGGAAGTGTCCGTTTTGAACACCCGACGCCTTCTTCCCGATCCGCCCGTGTGGTGCGATGAAGGCACCTGCAAGTACCGAGCGGCTTTCCAGCAGCTCCACGCCTTGAACGACGACTTTTGCCTTGAAATTCTTCTCGCAAATGTCAATGCAGCCCGAGACGTTAGTTTTTCCGTTCGTTCTTCACTTGAGTAGTCGATTCAGGCGTCCACCGACCAGTGGATCCTCCAGTTCGACCGTTGGCTCCAGCGTTCGCTGAAGCTCGCCGAGTGCGCCAAAGAAGCGGGCATTTCGAGCCTCCAAGTGCGAGTGACCATCGGGGATTACGAGCGAAACTTCCCGGCCGTGGGTTCTATTCTTCATTCGATCAGTTGATTATTGCTGCTTTCCTACAGGAGGAGCACAAACGCGTGATGGCCGCTGCGGAGCGCTTCTTCGGCCAACGGGCGAACTTCACGCGCCAAACCGCCGACTTCGACACCGAACTGGTGGACGAATGCGAGGGCTCTGGCTCAAAAGTCGATTACGTGTGGCAATTGCACGTAGACACGATGAAAGTGTGGTTTGAGTTTGTTGGGGCTGTTTGATTTGATTGATCGCATAAACCTTCGTTTGTTGTCGGCCGAATGAAGCGAAGGTTGTTGGATGAAGCGATCAGACATGAAATTCAATCGCCTTTGGGTCGAGTGAAGAATGCTCGCTCTTCGCATCCGGTCGCTTCCACAAGCATCCAAACGAAAAGTAGGGGCGTGCCATCGGAATCACTCGGAAGGGCGAACAACCGGGGGGATCGTAGAGCGACGACCGAAAATCGGGGCGGGCGGGCGGCAGGGCGAATTTAAGGTCGAGATTTTGCTCGAGATCGCAGTCCACCTCATGAACAAACAACCAGAGAGGAGGAAGAAAACCCCGAAGCTCCAGCACTGCCGCACGAGCGGCGTGGCGAAAGACCGCAACGAGTAGCGGGATCATTGGATTGTGGGCCGCAGAACCCACTCGCGAGGCCGGCGTGCAGTCCGCGGTGCTCCTCGACGGCCACTCGTTGATTCGCCCGCCCGCTCCCCCTCGCACCCAACTGACCGAACGACCGCCCACACATTCATGAACTGCCGACCTCCGATTAGACGGGATGGTCTTCTCGATGGAATCCGAGATCCCCTCCTTTCATTTATCTCGCTCTTCTACGGGGATCCTCACGAAGTTCTTTATCGAATGTTCGGTTGGGTAAATGAATGAGTGGAGGGAATAAAGAGAGGCAGAAGTGGATACAAATTGCGATCGACCAGTACATTCAATTGGGAGCAACAACAACAGAAAGCAAGAAAGGAACGAGAGCTCGCGTGCTCAGTAGTCGTCCTCGTCGACGTCCATCTCCTCGAACTTCTTCGCGTTCTTCACTTGGTCCTGGTTCTTGTACATGTCGGCCACTTGCTCCGAGGTGGTCGCATCGGTGGCCGCCTTGTCCGTGCGCAGCCGAACGCGCTGGAAGTGCAGCGAGCCGACGCCCGACTTGCGCGCATGACGAATGATCGAATCGAAGTTCCCGCACACCCTACCAACGGGGAAACGATTGGATCATTGAGAAGGAGGAGGGAACTCACGAGTAGGCGGTCTTGAGGACATCCGCGTGCTTCTTCTTCAGTTTCTTCAGCTCGTCCTCCTCCGGCATCTGCTTGTTCGCGTTCACCAGCTCCACCATCGTGAAGGCGTTCGCGAGAGCGACGAGAAGCGACTGCTCGGCGAGGCCGATGCGCAGCTGCCCGCTCATGCCCTGAACAAGGAATTTGGCCTCGCAGTCGCCGCAGCGGTAGAGCAGCCCGCAGACCGCCTCCACCTGCTTGTCCGAGGACTGAACGGAGCGGCAGGAGTGAGTGGAGGATGGAAAGGAGCACTCGCATTCTTGCCCGAGATCTTCGCAATCTCCCGCAGTTCGTTGAAGACGAAGGGGACGGTCAGAGGCGGGGGTTTGACGGCCGTCTGTTGATTCTTGCGCGACTCCTGCGCGACGCTCCAGAGGTCGCCCAATCGCTCGAGATCCTTCTTGATTTGCGGCAGCTGCAATCCGTTGATCGATTAGAAGAAAACGAAAGAAGTGGACCGACCAATTTATTGTACGTAAAACCGACCGCCTCCTTGAGGACGAAGTCCGTGATGCCCAACTCCAGCCCCTCGTAGGACGCGCCGAGCTGGTTGACCGTCAGGTAGACGCAGGCGGGCAGGTCGTTGGGCGCCTCGAGGAGGACATCAACGAAGAAGCCGCAGAGGATCTCGATGATCTCCAGGCGGCCGCTCTCCTTCTCGATCAGCTCCCAGGTCTTGGCCAGCGCGAGATACGAGATCCTGCAAGAAGAACGAGGGGAATGAGGGGCGAATGCGAAAGCCGAAGAAAACTCACTCGTCGCCCACCTTCAAATTCGCAGCGGCCATCGTGAACCGACTGTTGAGACGAGCGGTTTGCTGCAGCGAGTGCGGGAGTCGTCGACTTGCGAAACACCCGAGTGGGCGCTTTTGCCGTTTGGTCCACCCTCCCCCGAATTTGCATGAAAGCGGCGACCCGCCCGTTTTCTTTCGCGTGCAGGAAGCGGACCGCTACTCACGAAAGCGAATGATCAACAGAAGGGCGTTTGTCTAACGACAAGCTCTCCCGAACGTGATACTCCCCAAAGCCGAAGAACACGCGCGCACTCCCCCCTTTGCTCTTTTCGTACGCACAAACGACGGCTTTGGCGGCGCGCAGTTCAATGAGCACCGAGTGCGGATGCGACATATGGTCATGATCTCAAGCGACACCTGGTCCAGCCAATCCATTTATCCAAAAGACTCAACAAGAAAGCGGGTGCGTCTGCCGGCTCCAGTAGTACGACAGTTGAAATATCTGCAGCAAACGAGAGGCAATCGAGGCCGGACGGGTCCACTCACCTCCTTTAAACTCAAGTGGCTCCCCTCGAACCAGGTGTCGACGAGGAATCCCCGCTCCTTCTTGCAACGAGTACAACGGTAGCGGGGATGATTTCCGCCCGACTACGGCAGGGGGTTCATCGCCTTGTCGCAGCACATCCGCTGCTTCCACAGAAGGCCGCGCTCCTTCAGCCACTCAACGAAGGCGTCATCCGGAAGGTCGAGAATCGCGAAAAGGCCCCGTGTGTGGAGTCCTCGAAGGTCCTCCGTTGCGACGACCGGCCGCGTGCAAAGCGAATGGAGGAAATGAGGAATTTCGCGTGCGTTTCTTCGTCTGTTTGTTTCTGCTTGTTTCGAATCGCATCGAGTCGTTCGTTTCGGAGAACGTCTGCTGACTCGAATGGCGCAGTTGGTAAGCGGCTTGCATTGCTCGCGTAAGCGTGCGGTTCGACCGTTTATGCAAATTCGGGGGAGGGTGGACCAAACGGCAAAAGGACCCCCGAGTGCAACTGGGAGCATGAACCGACGCGCCGGCCGAAATGGGCGCGAAAAACGGTCGACCTGCAAAACGCACGCCAAACGCCAACAATCCGCTCGGGAGTCGCGGGCGGCCAGCCGACGGGCTTCGGAATTCCGACGGCTTTCGCTTGTGTGTTTCGGGAAGGGAAGACGGCGCGTGGAAGAGAAGCCGTGCACGGGCGTCAACCGACCGCTTCGCCGTCCGCTCCGCCGTCCGCCGTCGGTCGCTCGAAATCCAACGAAAAGAAATCGGCGGCGATCGGCAGCGAAATTGTGCGATGAAGCGGCGATTCGTCGGCGTTCTCTTCGTCTTCCGACCGTGAATTCCTTTCGGCTTTGATCTAAACGAACAGAAGCAGGATGGCCCGCTCATGGCGCAATCGATTCGCCGCCTTCTTGGTGAAAGGAATTGCATGAATCGAACAATCGATCGATTGGGTTGAAGGAGAACGTGAACGCTCCTTCCGTCGTGCGCACCAAAGCGTTGATCCTTGGCCACGTGTTCGGCGATCAGCCGCCCCAGCAGGCCGAACTTAAAGCTTTCGGCCAACTGGACGCCGACTGGGCGATGTTGTGCGCGCTGTTCGGGCGCTACAAAGACGCGCGCCGCCTTCTGGCCGCCCTCTCCGACGTGGAGCTGCGGTCGCTTCGACGCTTGCTCGCTGATGGCCGTGTGCCGATCCCCGTCGTTGTTTCTGTACAAGAAGACACGGAGGGACGAGTGGAAGAAGGCGCTCGTTTGTTTGGAGCCCGAACTCGAAGCGGATTTCGTGCAGCGAGTGATCGACGTGAGTTCTCTTTGCTCGATCATCAGGATGAATGAGTGGGTGGTTGGAGAACTTCTACGCAACCGCCCGCTGCTCGCCGGCCGTCTTCTGCATCGCCGTCCACTCGTTTCTGCACCGCGTGTGGACGAAGGCGGCGCGCTCCGAAATTCGGCCGCTGAAACGCGCGAGCGGCGTCCTCGTCGACGAACTTTTGGAGGACTTCGATTTCGAGTGCAAATGCGCGAAGAACTTCGTGCGGGACACGTTCGTCTTCAAGAACCACGCGATCAACTACGCGCTGGTCGTCGAAGTGGTCTACGCAGGCTAACTCCACCGGTTGGCCGTCCGACTGCTCCGCTTCACTTTTCAGAAGATCCCACCTCTTCACACGCGAAAGCGGTTTGTTCCTAGGGATTCCAATCGATTCATTGCTTTGCTGAAGGCCGAGGAGTCTGACGTTCGACATCCTCTTCGATGTCACAACGTTCCTGCAGCGGCAAGTTCTGGACGCAGATCCGATTTAGTCGAGGAGCGGCGGTTTGCCGCGCGAGAAGAACGGACGGCACACCGGCGAGCAGACGGCGACAGCGGCAGTCGTTTTCGTTTCGGCGGCGCCGCCCGCCCGACGGACGGCGGCAGCGGCAGATGGGCGGGCGGAGATGCGCCAATTTTCGGCAGCTTCCCTCCTTCCTGCCCGTGCGCGCACGGTAATGAGATGAAAAAAGAGGTGAGCGGCAGGTAGTCGACGAGCAGCGGCATTCTTCTTCTTTTTGTTCGTCCTTGACGCGCCGCCCGCTCGCTTAAGCGAATTCGTACGGCGGGGATCAATTGAGCGAGCAGCCGGCCGGCCACTCCTTTTTTCCAGCCATGGGCCGAGAGATCCATTCGATGGGGTCGAGGAGTCGCGGCGGGCACCCGACCGCCCACTCGTACCCGCAACGATCGCTCTCGCCCGGCGAATATTCGGCTATCGATGACTACGGGCCGAAATATGACGTTGAATACGAGGACCCCTACTACGAGCGTCCGCCCGACTTCCCTCGACTGGCCAAGCAGACGACCATCAGCACGATGGTAAGCGCACTCCTTCTCTGTTTGTTGTGTAGTGCGGAGATTGCAGAAGAGCAGCTCGTTGGCTTCGCCCCCACTTCCACCGCCCCTCAACCATTCCACGATGCAGCGATTGTATTGCGGACGGAACGAGAAGGAGGTTCGTTCTTCCTTGAGCCTTGAACTTTCGAGGCTTTGAACTTGTGGGATTCGCTCGAAATTGACAGCCGCAGAAGATTTTCGAATTTTGCCGTCGAATCCATTCAATCGTGCTCATTCTTGAACTTTCCCTCCATTTCCTCTAATTACTCGTGCGATCAAACCCAATGCCTCCGGCAATGGCGGCGATCGGTAATGAGCGTCAGATGGCGAGCAGGCGAAAGTGCGGGGGATGCGCACGCACTTCTTCGTTCCATTCGATTGCATCGGATATTCGCGGAGATGCGCGGCGGTTATTACCGGAAAGAAAGAAGTGAATTGAACCTCCGAACGAGTGAATTCGAAATCCCCAAGCGAGAACTTCAATTTCTTGCCGTCGATTGCGGGAGGGAGCGAAATGAAGAGTGCCCCGCAATCGCTGGTGTTTCAGCCGGCCGCTTCCGTTCGTCGCTTCAAACTCGCCGCTCTGTTCGTGGGCGGCCTCCTGCTCGTCCTGCTGCTCATCGGCGCCTTCCTTGTGGCACGTGCAGTCCGCAAACGCGCGTCGAGTCGAGTCGATGACCTCCACTGGAGCCGAAGAGGAGGTGGAGGGAGCCGACCGGAGGCTCTCGCCTCAGCACCCGCCGGCAGCCGACAGGTCTGTTCATCCGACGACTCCGAAGCCGACGGCCGCCGATCCGCTCGTTTCGTCGAATCTCCTCGCCACTTTGTTTGCAGCCCAACGGAAGGTCTGCTTGTTCGAAGTGTCGACGGCCGAAATCGAGGAGAGCCGCGCCGACTTCGTCCACGAGCACATCGACGGCGCCCGACTGCTTTTGTTCTCCAACTTGACGCACTCCGGCGTTCCCGTCCATCCGCTCCAGTTCCAGCGGTCGATCCGCAACCAGGGCGTCGACTCCGACTGCCACGTCGTCCTCTACGATCGAGGGCAAGCAGATTTGGGCGTCGTACGCGTTCTGGATCTTCAATGCACGTTCCTTTTTTCCATTTCTTTCCATCAAGCTTCCGTTCAGCTCTTCGGCCACGAGAAGACGTCCGTTTTGAACGGGGGATTTGTCGAAGTGAGTCTTCTCGTTCGTTCCTTTACTCTTCCTTGTTGTAGTGGAAGAAACGCGCCAAAGAGCAACCGAATTTGTACCGACTGAACGCGGGCGCCGAGGACCCGCCCGAACACTTCGGTTCGTTCCGCGCTTCGTGGGACGCCCGCTTTGTGCACACGTTCGACGACGTCGTCGCGAATTTCCACTCGCGGCAGTTCGATTTGATCGACGCCCAAACGCCCGAGGTGAGTGGGTGGGACGTTCTCTTTGAGGGGAGGGAGCACCTCCGCCTTTCGTTCTCTTGTATCAATCCAAATCTTTAAGGAGTACACTGGCAAGGCGAAAGGCGCAACCTTCGGACACATCCGGACGGCCGTCAACCTGCCGATCGACGAGATTTTCGACTGGCAGAACAACACGTGGCCGTCGGTCGGCGACCACCTTGGCGCTCGCTGAACGAGCGCGGCATCTCCGGCGAACGCGCGATCGTCCTTTACGACGGCGTCTCGTTGAAGTCGACGATGATTTTCTTCGCGTTGCGTCGGGCGGGCATCGAAGCGGGCGTCTTCTTCGGCGGTTGGCCCGAGTTCGCCGTGCGGGCGCCCGACTCGCTGAAAGTGATTCCGAACGCGACGCCCTCCTCCTCCGACTGATTTCTTCGCTACGATTGGACGAAAATAAACAAACGGGTCAATCCAATGGGAACACAAGGCAGAAAGCAAGCAAGCAGTTTATAACAAACGAGTAACAAGGAAATAATTGAAGAAAGAGTGATGGTGGACCAATCGGTCGGGAGTCACGTCTCTTCGGTCGCCGCGTCTTCGGCGGACCTCGTCCAGCGGCTCCAGCTCCTGGTAGTTCTCGGTGCGCATGTCGTTGATGCCGAGCTCGTCGTTCTGCTCGAAGTTTCGGCGTGTAGAAGTCCTTCGTGATGCGGACGTCTTCGCCCTCGTCGCTGATCGATTGGATGTACGAGTTGCCGGCGGGATCGTCGAGCACGAGGGTCGCCGTTCGCTTCAACGCGACCACCTCGTCGAGGGCGGCGAAGATGGCGTCCAGCTTCGGTCGGGCGTCGCCTTCGGCGGAGTCGCCGAAGAAGAAGGCGGACTGCTCCTTCAACTGCTCCTTGGTGGCGATCAGAAGGCCCTCGACCGTGGTGAAGCGGCCCGACAGAGGGCGCCCGGCCCCACTTCGATCTCCAGCTCCGGAATGGACATGTAGCAGGTGTCCGACTTCAGGCACGTCGCGTGCGAGGTCGATCTCCTGCAAGCAACAATCGATGTAGATCAATGGAAGGAGGAAAGGACTCACTTCTTTGACTTGGATCGCCATCTTGCAAGCCGTGATCCTGAATGGCGCCGCCGGGCTTCACTTCGTTCGACTTGTAGCCGCATCGGTCGCACGTGCTCGACATCACGATGACCGTTTGGAAGTAGGGAATGTCTGCGGGGAGGATGGATGGATGGACAGGAAGAAGGGAGGAACAAACCAGTGGGTTTCATCAGAACCTCCAGCTTCTCGCCGCAGTTGGGGCAGGGCGAGTCGAAGTGGAGGATCGTGTTCTTGCAATCCTCGTACGACTTCCACTCCCGATCGTCGTCCGTCGGCTTCCACTCGGGCTCCTCGTCGTCGGCGAGCGCCAGCAGCTTGTTGGCGGCCAGGTCGCGGTAGTAGTGCGAGCAAATGCATCGCGGGATCCACGTGCAGCGGGTCGGGATTTTGGATGAAGCAGTTGCCGGAGGGATCGTTGAGTTTCTGCAAACGGAAGACGGTTGAAAGAGGGTAGAGGGGAGACTTACGATCGTCCACTTCATCCGCAACTCGAGGCAGTCCTCCAGCTTTCGCAAAAACTCGTCCACCTTCTTCCCACTCTCCGGATCGACCTCTCGCCGTCGCTCCTGATTCTGCAGCAAGCCCTGCTTCACGCGCATCAGGATCCCTTCGACGGTCGTGATTTCTGCAACGAAGAAGCTGAATGCTTGAGGGCGATCTGCAGCGCCGGACACCTCCCGGCTGCGATTTGGACGGGATCTCCAGCTCCAGTTCGGGCACGTGGACGGACGCGTACTCCGATTTGACGACCGTTCGATTCAAATCGGACGCCTCCTTGACGGTCAGCACGATCTCCGAGCCGAATTCCTGAACGAACGGACGGAGGAGTGGGAAAAAAGAAGGCGAAAGAACTCACTTGAACGGGCTCCCCGCTCTGCAGTTCGCTGTTTCGGTAGCCGCACTCCTCGCAGCTGCAAACAAGCGAAACGAAAGGAGAGGAAGTAGGAGGAAGAAGCGAACCTGAAGCTCATGACGATCACCTGTTTGTAGAAGGGAATCCGCGTGCACATGAGTTGAGTGATGCCCTGCAATCCGATCGATGAACAAAGCGGAGGTAAAGAGAAGGACGAACGTTCTTGTGGCAATTCATGCACATCGACTCGATCTTCATGACCGTCCCCTCCCTTCGTCCGCGTTCAGCTCCTTGTACACGACTTGCGGCTCCTCGTCGGTCGTCATCTCCTCGGGCGAGTTTAACGCTGCAGCTGGAAGCATCGAGTGAACTCAATGGAATTCCAATTGGAAGAGGTAGAAGAATGGAAGCGACCATTCGTCGAATTGATCCGCTCGCTACGTTGATCACGAGTAAACTTCTTTATTTACCATTCGAGATTTGCACAAGAAATACCAATTGATTCAGCAGAGAGTACCGACAATTCACTCACGAGTTATGGGAAGAGAGACACAAGCGAGAGAAGAACGAAGGGATTAGAAGTCTGTACGATTCGATTAGTCCGTCGCCAATTATGTACACACACAACACAGTCAATTGGGAGTCGAGGGGTAAGTGAGAACCCTGGAGACATCCAAGCAGTCAATCGAGTTCGTCCTCCATTTGGAAGCACAACGCTCGAATTCTTTGGTTCTTCGGTGGGGGCGGCCACCGGCTCGGAGGTGGGCGGCTCGGGCGACTTTTCCCGGCTCGACTGCAACGAAATGAATTGGAATAACGAAAGGAAGAGAAAACTCACGTCAATGAAGGCCTGAAAGACGCGCGCTTTGCAGAGGACGTCGTTGCGGAGAACGAAGTTGAGGACCTCGACGATCGCCTTCTTTCGCTCCTCGATCGTGTCCGCCGACGTCGAGCCGAAGAGTTTCGTTTCGGCGAAGCGGGGGAACGTGTCCTTTAGGTACAACTGCAAAACGAGTGAAATGAAAGCCAAAGGAAGCGCTCACCTGTTTGTGGATGGTGCTCAAGCTGCTGGTGGAGGCGGTGAAGGTCGCGGAAACGCGTGTGGATGTCGAAGCGGCGGAATTCGTAGCGATGAATGTCCACCGGGTCCATCTGCAGCCATCGAGCACTCGTAAACAATGAGGGGAACTCACTTTGATGCCGATCTTGTACGAAACGTGCCCGAAAATTCCGGTCGCTTCGTGAACGTCGAGGATTTCGGCGGAGAACGCGTAGATCTTCCGGTCGCGATACAAAATGGCGCCCAACTCCGAGCGGCAGTGCGTCTCGTCCGGCAACAGAACGGTCGTCATTTGGCCGAACGGAGGAAGGCGGAAGCAAAGGAGGTGGGAAGTCGACGGAAAAGGAGGCAAGTCGGTCGATCAACAGCGAGAAAATTCGCGCCCTTTCGCGAATCAATGGCTGCGCACTCCGTCCACCCACCAGTCTGCCGTTTGCCACCGAAGAATCGGACCACTCCGGCCGTCCGAGCGTTTCACTCCGTTCTTTCGGCCTTCCGCGAGTCTTTCGGCCGAACACACGCCTTCTGATCTCAGCAACTCTGGGGATGGTGGTCGATGCGCCGCCCAGTTCGGGTTCCGTGAAGCCATCGTTTGCTTTCGATTCGGTGAGCCTTCATTCCACTTCCTTCCTTTCATTTCGTTTGTTGCAGATCACGGAGCGATGGCCGCGCATCATCACGCGCATCGTGGACCAAATGCACCAGAAACACAACGAATCGGTGAAGAAATTCGGCGAGGTTCGTCCCTCCTTTTTGTGCATTGAACGAACGAATTCTCGTTTCTTTGTTTGCAGTCGGGAGATGCGGACGTGAAGCACATCATCCACAACCTGAGCCGCCTCCGCTACATGATCGTGACGGATAAGCCGCTGGAGCTGCTGCAAACCGACCTGCCGGACGGCGACGTGTGGAACGCGGAGATCAAGCGCTACCGCGAGAAGGTCCTCTTCTTTTCCAACTCCCTCTCGTATTTCGTTGCCTTGCTTTAGGTTGGGGAGAAAGAAGCCACGTGGTACAAACTGCCGTGGCTGTTCACCGAGTGCTACGAGTACCGCCTGATCTACCAGTTCTTCCAAGTGGGCACCCCCTTCTTCCTCATTCAACTCTTTAGTTCGTTCAGGACACGAAGAACTTCAAGGACTACGACCCGTTCCGCATCGAGAAGGAGAAGAGCTACTACGACAGGCACGTGCTCTCTTTCTTCTCCATCTAATCCGGTTCGATTGCAGCACCGCCCACTTGTTGGCGTTGGCGACTGAGTTGCTGAAGGTCGCTCAAAGAGGGCGAACTGCAGGGCGAGCGGCTGAAGACCGAAATTTCGCGCCTCCTGCAGGTCTCACTTTGGGGCAACAAGGCGGACTTGTCGCTGAGCGGCGGCGACCCGCACTTCATGTCCGAGACGCTCTTCAAAGAGTTGCACGACCTGCGGGCGAACATCCTTGTCGACGACATCGATGCGGCCTGCGAGCGGCTGATGAAGTGAGTTTTCCTCGCCGTCCTTTTCATTCGATTGATTGGTTGCAGTCTGGGCGGGAAAGAAACAAGTGGACATCATTCTGGACAACTCGGGCCTCGAGCTCTTCACCGACTTGTGCCTTGGGGAGCTGCTCGTGGCCACCGGCTTGGCGACGAAGGTCGTGTTCCACGGAAAGGTTCGTCCATTCCTTTCTTTCTTCGATTGATCCTCCTGGTTGAAGGCTCATCCGTGGTACGTTTCGGACGTGACGAAAGAGGACTTCGAGTGGGTGATCGAGACGACGGTCGCCGACAACGATCCCTTCCTCCGCGAGCTCGCGGGGCGGTGGAAAACGAACGTCCAGAAGGTACGCGCCCTCCATTCTTCCCTTCAATCCCTTTGTTGCAGGGCCTGTTCGAATACAAAACCCATCCGTTCTACACGTTCGGCTTCGCCTACTCGGAGATGCCCGAGCGGAGTCCCGATTTGTACGCCGAACTCCAGCAATCCTCCTTCCTCATCTTCAAGGGCGACCTGAACGGGCGGAAGTTGATCGGCGACCGCGACTGGCCGCCCACCACCGCCTTCTTGGTTCGTTCCACTCATCAATTGGTTGATTTGAGTGATCGCTCGCCTTTAGGAGGTGCTCAAGGGCTTCCAACCCACCGATTTCATTTCGCTGCGGACGCTGAAGGCGGAGACCGTGGCCGGACTGCCCGAAGCCGCCCACAAGCGAATGCTCGAGAAGTTCGGACCGAAAGATCGCAGCTGGCAGGTTTCAAGTGACTACGCCGTTGCCCAGGCTTTCTTCAAGGATTCTTCTGCTTAATTCATTCGCTTCTTTTCGTGATTCTTTCGATTGTTTCCATGAAACTCGTGTGTAGTCGGTCGATTGATTAAACGCTTATCGTTGGTTAAACCCGAAGTCCGTCGGCCTCACAGATGAATCAAACGAGCGAGCGGGGAGCGCCGATCGGCGGCAAACGGGACATCAATCTTCCCCCTCTCCTTTCCTTCGTTGCCCCTCGAACAGCCGACTCCTCTCCGTTGTGCCGAACGAATTGAACTCGGCGCTGATGGCCGGGGAGATCAAAGCTTAATCGTCGAACCGAAGAATGAACAAAGGAGATGAACGAAAGCGTACAGTAGCGAGTGAGTGAGTGGCGGGACGGAGAGGAACGTGAACGTGCACCGACCGGTTCAAGGATCTCGACGGAGCGATCCGGCCGGTCGAGAGGCCGCCGGGCGTTCTCGAGTGGCCAAACGGAACGTGTCGGTCGCGCCACTCACTCGTCCGGTCGGCCGACCGGAGCGGAGGGATCGGCCGTGAGTGGCGGGCGGGAGGGCGGATTTTTTTGCGGCTGATCGAGCGGCCCGCTTGGCCCGCGGGCGGGCTTGTGGTTGCCCCTTCGCCTCGTCCTCTCGCCTCTCGGCAGCCTCGAGACACACGCGAGGAAGATCCGCCCGCCTGCCGGCCGGCTTTCTTCAGCCGCCGAGGGCCGACCTGATCGCCTCTCACTCGCCGCTCGCTTCTCCGCCGCCGTCTTCCCGGCGGCCCTTTCGATCGGGCGGCCGGCCGACAGATCCGCCCGGAAATTTCGACCATTAGCCGGCCGCTTTTCGCCCCGTTCCGCCCGCCGATCCGAACGAACAGACGAGGCGGTCGGCCGGCGGCGGCGGCGGCGGCCAAGAGGTGTGCGGACGAGAGAACCTTGGGCTTTGTTTCCCGCCCTCCCGCCCGGCCGGCTGAACAGCAGCCGATCGGAAGGACGAGCGGGCGGGTTCATTGCCTCCGGTTCTCCGCCTCGCCCGCTGCCGACCGGCCGGCCGGGCGGCAGCGAACGGGGCGATCGGGCGTGTGAGTGAGTGAATCACAGACCGATCTTTTTTGGATTATGGAATCTCCGACGGGGCGGCCTCCGCACTCCCGAACGTCATCCGCCTCGTCGTCCGGCGAGCGGGCGGGCGGCTCGCCGGATGGCATGCGGCCGGCCGACCGGCGGGACGAGGCGGGTGTTCGCCGTTCCTTCCCGCCCGCCCCCTCGTCGTGTTGATGTTTTCGGTGGCTTTCGAAACGTTCCGCCGGATTTCGTCCGATCGGCCTCGATCAGACGAGCGGCTCGTGAAATCGCGCGTGTATGCCGGCCGCCCTTCCCACGTTCTTTCGGGTTCCCTTTGGTTTGAGCGGACTAGCGAAACGTTTGTTTCAATCAAGCGACCGGCTCGCGTTGCCACGACTCACACGTTTGAATCAGCCGCCGCTCGCTCGCCGGCTCGCTTCCGGGCGTTAGTCGCCGCATTCCGAGCGTTTCGAATCGTTTTGGTTTCGTGTTGTCATTTGCGAAATCGGCTCGCGTGTTTCCACACTTCTCGCGGGTGATCACGAGCGAGCAACCAAAAGTGCAAGCGATTCGTGCTGCTTTAATGCGCCTTTCGGTTGATGTTCGTGGTCCTTTCAGCTCTCTTTGCCCACCCCATTGCTAATCCACTCTGCTTCAGCTCGTGGACACCTCACTTCTTCTTGTTGGGGACAAACTGACTCACACAACGACGAGCGCGATGGCCGACGGGGCGGACGAGTTGATGACGGACGAGGACTTCGAGCAGGCGCTCGAGCTGCTCTGCGACGACTTCGCCGACCCCGAGGTGAGTGCAGCAGCGGACTGCCGCCTTTAACCCGTCTTTCAGACTAAACGGGCGGTCGCGATGATGGCCAACGAGGCGCACATCATCTCGTGGGAGGTGAGTGAAGCAGGCAGAAAGGCGGGAATCCCTCGTTTGGTTGTAGGAAGCCGAACAAATGTTGTGCGACGAGGACACGCCGATCAAATCGAGCTTGCCGCAACAAACGCGCCCGACGGAGCCGGACAACGACACGAACGTCGACGATTCCATCCGCCGCCTGCAGCAAAACGACCCGAAGCTCGTCAAAGTCAATTTGAACAACATGAAGGTGGGTTCTCTTCCCGCATTCCATCCATTCGTCTGCTTGTTGTTTGCAGAGAACTCCCGTGCCCCAAATCAAGCGAATCATCGAGGCGATCGGGCAGAACGAGCACATCGAAATGCTCTCGCTGGCGAACATGGGCCTCTACGATTTGGACGTGGAGGTGAGCACTCCTCCTCGCTTTTGATTACTCCCTCCACTTCAGCCCTTGATTCGAGTGCTGGAGCTAAACGAGAGCTTGCGGGTGTTGAATCTGGAGACGAAGTGAGAGCTCAAGGGATCGCTGCAGTCCATTGATCACTTTGTGTTGCTTCCAGCTACCTTTCCGGCGAGTTCTTTGCGCGACTCTTCGAAGCTGCCCTTAAGAACCAGACGTTGGAGGAAGTCAAGGCCGGTCAATCAGGTACCCGACTTGCTTCTTGCTCATTGTCATGTTCTCCATCGTGTTGTTTAGGGCGTGAACTTCTCGACGGTGTCCGAAAAGCAGATCATCAAGGCGATCTTCGCCAATCGCGGCCTCCTGAAAGTGAGCTTCAACTTTCGCCTGCCAGAGGGTCGCTTCAAAGTCGACAAGGCGATCATGCGAAACAACGAGATCCGTGAGTTCTCCCTTTGTTCTCTTCCACGTGTTGATCGATGGAGTGGTTGCAGGCCGAGTGTTGCGGAGGCAAGCGACCGAGGAGGCGCGAAAAGCGGCCGAAGGTTCCGCGCCGTCGGCCTGCCAAGAAGCCGCCCGTCGTTGCGGCGCCTCCGCCGCCTCCCGAGCCTCCGAAGGTTTGCTTTCTTGTGTTGAATGCCGTGTTGCTGCCTGCAGGAAAAGAAACCGCCAGTGATCATTAAGACCGCCCCGTCGTTGCTGCGAACCGCCGGAGCAGCGCTGGAGTCGAAGGCGGCGGAAGAGCCGCCGAAATGTCGAACCTGAAAAGCCGAAAGTCGTTGCCGAACCGCCGCCCCCGCTCCCCAAAGCTCCCGTTGAAGCGCCGAAGCCCAAGGAAGCCCCGAAGCCGAAAGAAGTGCCCAAATGGAGGCGAAAGTACGAGCAGCCGCCGCCCGCCGACGAGAAGCCGGCGACCATGAAGCCGATGATCCTCGCGCACCCGCCGCCCGCCTCGCCCACCAAACCAACCGACCCGTCGACCTCCAAAGAGGCTGACGGAACGAAGAAGGCGGACGAAGTGGACGGCGCGTTGCCGCGAAGGTCGCGCCTCCAACCGAACGCCTCCGCTTCGGCGACGAGCGCAACGGCCACCTCCCAATCGGAGTCCGAAGTCGCGCCCGGCGCCTCGCCGCGACCGAAGAAGCGGATCGTCAAGAAGAAGAAGAAACTCCCGACGCCCACCGAAACGAACGAGAAGCCGACCGGCGAGCCGAAGGCGGAGCTCAACGGGAAGCCGGCCGAATCGAAGGTCGGACGAGAAGCCCCGGACTGGAGAAGCAGTCCGCCGTCGCGGTCGAAGAGCCGCCCGACACTCCGCGACCCGGAGCAACCGCTCCCGTCGATTTGGCAGCAGCGATTGCTGGAACGAAGCCGGCGGAACAGCCGCAAGCTGCCGAATCGAAAGCGAAGCTCGAGGCCGCACCGCCGTCCACCGCCGAGAGCGCCTCCGATTCGAACGTCCTCGACGAGAAGCCGGCCGGCGCCGAAGAAGCGGATCGTGAAGAAGAAGAAAAAACTCCCGACGCCCGAAGGAAAGCGGCCAGACGGCGCGGTCGACGGCGAGACGCCGAAAGTGGCGCCCAAGCCGCAGCCGAAGCCCGTCCGCTCCAACGACGAACCGATCGGCGTCTTTCCGCGCAGTCGACTCGGCGGCGGCGAGTGCGAAGTCCTAAACAACGAAGAGAACTTCTGGCTTCTCGTGCGCGTAGTGCTTTCTGCTCACCAACTTCAGTTCTGTTCGATCATCCGCTCATTCACTACTTCTTGTTGTACAACCTGGAATAAATATTCGTTTCTTCCTTGAGCTTTTGTGTTCCCACGAATACAATCAGCGATCGTCCAAGCGGTCAATCAAAGGATACGAGGCGACGAATCGCCGCTTAATCTCACGATTCGCTCCCGATCGCTTCTCTCTATTAGATTCTGAGCGACAACGACGAAGCGCAACGGACGGCGGAGCGCCTGCTTGATGTCCGTCCGCGGCCTCTCTCCCACGTTCGTCTTCTCGAAACGAACAAGCGGAACCGTCGGAATTCCGTCGCCCCCGTTGGCTGGCCGCTCGCGACTCCCGAGCGGATTGTTGACGTTTGGCGTGCGTTTCGCAAGCCGCCCGGATTTCGCGCCCATTTCGGCCGGCGCGTCGGTTCATGCTCGCTGTTGCATTCGGGCATTTCGCAAGTCGAAGACTCCCGTACTCGCTGCAGCACGCCGTCCGATTCGCCTGCAGTTTCACGATGGCCGCCGCGAAGATCGTGAAGGAAACGAAGTGGAAGGCGGGCGACAAGTGAGTTCTCCTTCGCCTCCCGCTTGTTTACTCCCCATTCCCCTCTTCCGCTTGCAGGATCCCGTACCTCGCGCTGGCCAAGACGTGGGATCTGATCGAGGAGGAGAGCGGCCGCCTGGAGATCATCAAGATCCTCTGCGGCTTCTTTGTGAACGCGATCGAGCTGTCGCCGAACGACCTGCCCGCCTGCGTGTACCTGACCGTCAATCAGCTCGGCCCGTCCTACGAGGGACTCGAGCTGGGCATCGCGGACTCCTTCCTCACGAAAGCCATCATGCAGGCGTACGGACGAACGGTCGGTCTACTCCTTTCGTCCGCTTCTTCCAATCGATCGCTTGATTACAGCTGCCCCAGATCAAGAAGGATCTCGAGCGATTGGGCGACCTCGGAAGCGTCGCGCAGGAGTCGCGCAAAGCCCAGCAGACGCTCTTCACGCCGCCGCCCCTCACCGTTCCATTCGTCTTCAACAAACTGCGGGAGGTCGCGAAGATCTCGGGCAAGAATGTGAGTTCTCCTTTCGATCCTCCACTCACTCCGCCCGCTCCGTTCAGTCCTCGGACAAGAAGGTGAAGGCGGTCTGCGGGCTGCTCGTGCCGTGCAAGGACTGCGACGCGAAGTACCTCATCCGCGGCATGAGCGGGAAGCTGCGCATTGGTCTCGCCGAACAGTCGCTCCTGGTGGCCCTCGCCAACGCGTTCACCACCGTCGAGTTGAAGAAGGAGAACGCGAAGCTCTCCGACGCGGCGCTGAAGAAGCGGATGAGCGAGGACGCGTTCATTCTCAAGACCACCTACTCGTGAGTTCCCTTCGCCTCCCCCAATAATCCCCTCGATCTCCTCGATTCGCAGGGAGTGCCCGAACTTCGACAAAATCATCCACCACGCGCGCGAATCGGGCATCGGGGCGCTGCGCGACACGTGCTCCATCGAAGTGGGCATCCCGATGAAGCCGATGCTCGCCCACCCGACGAAGGGCGTCGGCGAGATCATGAACCGCTTCGGCGACAAGGAGTTCGCGTGCGAGTGGAAATACGACGGGGAGCGCTGCCAGGTGAGTTCCCCGCACTCCTCCGCTCACTCCTCCCGCTCCGCTCTCTCCAGATCCACCGCAAATGGACGGGCTCGGCCAGCGAGATGTTCATCTACAGCCGCAACCAGGAGAACCACACCGGCAAGTACCCGGACGTTATCAAGCGAATGCCCGAAGCGCTGGTCGACCCCAAGGTCGAGTTCATCGCCGGACGGCGAGGTCGTGGCCTGGGACGTGGCGAACCGCTCCATCCAGCCCTTCCAAATGCTCTCCACTCGCAAGCGGAAGGTTCGTTCCACCCACAAAGAAGGAAAGAGAGATTCGATCGCTTGCAGTTGGACGCGAAAGACGAGGCCGAAATCAAGGTCACCGTCTGCGTCTTCCTCTTCGACCTCCTGTACCTGAACGGCGAGTCCCTCGTGCAGAAGTCGTACCGCCAACGGCGGGAGCTCCTTCGCAAGACCTTCAAGAGCACGGAGGGCAACATTCACTTCGCCAACTCCGCTGGACACGACGGACACGGACGAAATCAACGTCTTCCTCGAGGAGGCGATCAGGGGAAACTGCGAGGGCCTGATGGTGAAGACGCTGGACGTGGACGCGCAGTACGACATCGCGAAGCGCTCCCGCAGTTGGCTGAAGCTGAAGAAGGACTACCTGGAGGGAGTGGGCGACACGCTCGATCTCGTCGTGATCGGCGGCTACTGCGGGACGGGCAAGCGGACGGGCGTGTACGGCGGTTACCTGCTCGCCTGCTACAATCCGGACAGCGAGGACTACGAGTCGATCTGCAAGGTACGTCCTCTTCTTCCTTCTCTCCTTCCATTCACTCGCGTGATCTGCAGATCGGAACGGGCTTCTCGGAGGCGGACCTCAGCGAGCAGTACGAGACTGTTCAAGGAGCATCGAGTGGCGAAGGTGGGTGGTTGAAGGGAGAATTGATCGTCCATCTGCTGTGTTCAGATCCCGTCCTACTACAAGTACGACCCCAGCCTGAAGCCGGATCACTGGTTCGCCCCGGAAGTCGTCTGGGAGGTCAAGGCCGCCGACCTGTCGATCTCGCCGCGCCACCTCGCCGCCGTCGGGATCGTGGACCGCGACAAGGGCATCTCGCTCCGCTTCCCGCGTTACATTCGGCAGCGGACGGACAAGGCGGCCACCGATGCCACGACCTCGGAGCAGGTGGCCGACATGTACAAGAACCAGGACCAAGTGAAGAACGCGAAGAAGTTCGAGGAGATGGACGTGGACGAGGACGACTACTGAGCACACGAGCTCTCATTCCTTTTTTTTCTTTTTTCTGTCTGTTGTTTCGCAATCGAATGTACTGATCGACCGCAATTTGTACCCACTTCTGCTCCTTTTTATTCCCTCCACTCATTCATTTACCCAACTGATCCACTCGATAAAGAACTCGTGACGATCCCGGTGGAAGATAAGGAGGGAAGACCTCGGACTTCATCGAGACGACCAGCTCGTCCGATTGGAGGCGTGTGTTCGTGGACGTGCAGGCGGGCGTTCGGATGAGTGGAGGGTGACAGGAAGAAGCGAAGGATAAGGAGGCTGTCGGCGAGGATCGCAGGCTGTCAGGCTGGCCTTCTACGAGTGAACTTCTTCCGCGCCATCAGCCGGTTGATCCTCTTCTCATTGCGGTCGTTTGCTACGTCGCTCATGTGGCAGTGCTGGAGCTTCGAGGTCCTTCTTCCTCCTTCCTGGTTGTTCGTTCAAGAGGTGGACCGCTTTCTGGAGCAAAAGTTCGACGTTCGATTCGTCTCCTCTCCGTCCTGCCGCCCGCCCGACCCCGACTTTCGGTCGGTCGCTCTCGAATCCCTTCGGTTGTTCGCCCTTCCGAGTGATTCTGATGGCACGACCCTTCCCTTTCGTTTGGGTGCTCGTGGAAGCGACCGGATGTGAAGAGGAGCAGTCTGATCACCCCGGTCCAAGGGCGTATTAGTTTCTTGTCTGATCGCTTCATCCAACGATCTTCGTTTCATTCGGCCGACAAACAAACGAAGGTTTATTCAATCAATCAAACAGACCCAATAAACACAAACGACAACTTTCATCATCTGCGATTGCAACGTCCAAACGTGAGTGATTTTCGTGCGGGAGCTCTCGCATTCGTCCACCAGTTGGGCATCAAAGTGGGCGGTTTGGCGCGTGAAGTTCGCCCGTTGGCCGAAGAAGCGCCCCGCCGCCGTCGATCATTTCTTCGGGCTCTTCCTGTAGGAAAACATCAATCATCAACTGATCGAATGAAGAATAGAACTCACGTCCGGGGAGTTTCGCCAGTAATCGCTGATGGTCACTCGCACTTGGAGGCTCCGAAATGCCCGCTTCTTTTGTGCACACGCCGAGCTGCAGCGAACGTTGGAGCCAGCGGTCGAACTGGAGGATCCACTGGTTGGTGGACGCCTGAATCGACTACTCGAGTGAGGACGGAAGGAAAAACCAACGTCTCGGGCTGCGTGAGATTAGCACCGAGCAGGATTTGAAGGCAGAAGTCGTCGTTCAAGGCGTGCAGTCGTTTGAAAGGCCGCTCGGTACTTGCGAGTGTCCTTCTTCGGACCACACGGGCGGATCGGGAAGATCTCGTTGGGTGTTCAAAACGGACACTTCCTTCGCGTGCACGTCGAGGATCACCTTCTGCACGAACTCGTTCCGTTTGTAGCTGAAACGAAGGTCGATGGATCATCAGTCGACCGCTTCGTTGCTTACGGCCCGCCTCCAGTGATTGCTTGAAGGCGCGCAGCGATTCGGAGCACGCGGGCACGAGCACGAAAGAATGGCACGAGTTCTAAACGAGGAATTTCGCCTCGTTTCTCAGTCGAACGCACCCTACCGGCATCTTCGGAGTAATCGTGCAACGACGCCCGCTCGGCCACCACCTGCGGGGATTCGAGGACGAAGAAGGTGGCCCCTTGGCCCTTGAAACGAACGCACACGCATCGAGCGGAAGGAAGTTGCGGAGCATCGGGACGATCCACGCCGAATTCTCGCTCCATCCAATCCAAACTTTGATCGACTCCAAGTGCGGGATGTCTGAAAGGAACCAGCGTGAATGACCGGATTGGGAGATGAAGAACTCGCCTTTGAACGTCGACAAGACTTCGGACCCAATTGTGAAGCTGCTGAAAGGCTGCTCACATCGCGAGGAGATCCGCGCAGGGAAAACTTGCGCGCGGCCGATCGCCCCAAAAGCAAAATTCGCTTTGTTGAATCAAAAGACAAGTACGCTGTCGTTCAAGTAGAAGCTGAACGGTCCGCGCGGTACTCGGGTTAAACCACACGCGTTGGATTCGAGAGAAACCACAAGCCTGGTGGCCTTCTCGTATCGGTCACTCGCCGAGCAGAAGACGGTCGCAAACGAGCGGCAGCAGAAGAAGAAGCGGAGTGGTCGGAGTGCGACGAGCCGCTCAGTTCGCGGAAGAAGGCGTCGACGTCCGGAAACGAGGCATCGTAGCCCTCCGCTTTGGAGTCGAACACGTGGGCCATGACTGCGCGGCGAACGTCCGGTTTCATCTTCGGCTTTGGCTTCGACTTGGGCTTCTTCTCGTCGACCTCGTCGATGCTGGCCGCCTTTCGTTTGGTTCTCAAAAAGGGAATCTTGATCTCGTGGGAAGACATCGACCCGTCTGAAAAGGGCGGGCAATGATGAAGTCGTAAGAGCACGATGAAGAACTCAAAGAACAACACGTGGAAGAAGAGCGGCTGGGCCCGGGAACACAAGTCTCTCTTTTATGGGCGACCTGAACACTCGAGTTGTGTTCTCACGAATGCAATCAGCTGATAATGCAAAGGGTCAACTGGTGGGAACGGAGCAGTCGATGCGTTGGAGAGTCCAATGACCTTAACGATGCTTTTCGAGTGCGCAATCCAGTTCGTTTCGGAGCGCCCTGGGGATTGCAGAGACTAACGCCCAGCTGGTAGGGAGATGTACGAGGCAGACGGCTGACCACTTTATCCACTTCCGACTCATTCTTCCTTCCCATCCAGGCACTCAACGACAAAGGAGAAGGCCGTTTTTTTCGCACGTAAAAGAGTTCAAGCTCTCGTCGGCGACTGCGAGCTTCGTTTGACGCCTGCCTGGTTGAAGTCGCGGACGCAGCCGATTCGACGCTGCAAATTCCTGGTCGACGATCTCACCGACGGTGAGCCCCGCGCCGCTGTCCAGGGCACCGGTCTTCGAAGGGCTTTAAGACGTTGGACCGCTTCGCTTCGTTTCCCGGACGAGTGGCTTCAACAAGCCGAAGCGGACGATCAGGACCGCGTTCATCTTTCGCAGCTTCATCAACGGGGCGGACCCTGACGAGCGGTAAAGGCGGGCAAGAGAACAAGTCCCTGCCTCCAACTCCTTGCGCATTTAATTGCCCCCAAACAATCCCCTTATGCAATTTACTTCGTTCACTTAATCGACAAAGAGAACAACAAACAAAACAATCAGGCCCGTTTGGCCATGAACATTGTCTTCACGGAGGCGTGGTTCTGCCCCTGCAAGCGGCAAACGAATGAGATGGATGGGGAGAGTGGGTTCACCGATTTTTCCACGAGAGCGGTCGTCGTGTAGTGGAAGTGTTTGGAGTGGACGTAGCGGCGGAAGAGCGTGCGCAGCAACTCCTAGAAGATTGAAAGCAATGAGTAGGGAACACACGAGACCGATTGCCTTGTACTTGAAGTGCTCCTGGACGGCGCGTCCTCGTCCGGATGCAAGAACTGCCGCTCGACGAAGCCGTTCTGCAGCGAACACGAGAGTGATGAGCCGAACCGGAGGGAACTCACCGAGGTCGCTCCACGCCCAGTCGCCACTCCACGCGCGTTTGACGGCGAGTACGACGAGGAAGAGGAGGTTGAAGGGCGGCGGGACGGCCGAGGTGGCCTCCAGGTACTCGCTGTAGATCTGCAGCCGCGTGAACTTCCACTCGACCTCTTCGTTGTCCTGCACGAAAAGCTGAGTGGGTGGACGAGCAAAGGAGAACTCACGAGAACTTCGTGCGCCCGCTTCACCAGCAGCGAGATCATCAGGTTCAGGAGGCTGATCACCTGCAGAGGGGGATCACCAACTACTCATTCAACGGGCGCCCACCATCACGACGTAGTAGACGGCGACC
This sequence comes from Aphelenchoides fujianensis, assembly GCA_024699865.1. Classification (NCBI taxonomy): domain Eukaryota; kingdom Metazoa; phylum Nematoda; class Chromadorea; order Rhabditida; family Aphelenchoididae; genus Aphelenchoides; species Aphelenchoides fujianensis. The sequence goes on from JAMPIO010000099.1 coordinate 169,821, forward strand.
AGGAACTCGACGCCCGTGTGCGCGACCGCCTCGTTGCTGTGCGCACTCGACCCGGGCAGCTCGTAGTCCACCGGGTTCAGGTAGCTGCAAACAACAGACGATGATTAGTCCGTTGATGAGTGAACAGACCCGTAGAACGCCCAGAACAGGTGCCGCATCGACTGGACGAGGCTGCAAACGGCGGACGGGAGTTACTCGAGGAATGGACAAACCGTCCAACGCACTCGCCGAAAAGCAGCTTCTGCCGGTTGGCCGCCTCGTCGCCGCCGAGCGAGTGGGGCCGCGTGTACGGCTGCTGGATCGTGTTGACGGCGACCGCGAAACCGAACATCACGAGCGTCATGATCCCGAAGTAGTTGACGATTTGGAACAGACAGCGGCCGATGGAGATCTGGGGGCGAAAAGAGGGGTGAAGGATTAGAGGATTGAAACGAACGATCGTGGAGCCGAGCGTGCGGTGCAGCTGGGCGAAATAGAGGGCGCGCCCGACGGTCAGCAAGCAGGCGGCGCCGAAGAAAAAGTCGAAGAAGAGGGCGGGATGGAGGCGGCGGCAAGTGGCGACGGTCGAGGGCGGCGTCGTTGAAGGCGGCCAGGCGGCAGACAAACGCGAGCGTGAAGACGAAGATCTGCAGCAGGACGAACAACCGCCACCACTGTTCGAAGTAGCGACTGCCACGCCGCAGGTACTCGAGCAGCTCGTCCACCAGCAGGCCGGCCACGTACACGAACACGAGGCCCTCGGAGGCGAGCAGCGCGTGCTGGCCGACCGGCGCGTCGGGCAGCCGGTTGCCCGAGAAGCGGATCGACGCGATCAGCAGGACGAACGCCGCGTAGGCGGCCGCGTGGGTCATGAACCTGAAAGCGCTCGATTGATTGCCGCCGCCCACTCGCCGCCCACTCACCGCGCCCGCGGGAAGGCGAACGTCCCGATCCAACGGCCGCCGCTCACCGCGTGCAGCAGCGCGAGCACGGGGAACAGCAGCAAGTGGCGCGCCCACCGCCACGCGTCGCGCGTGTACGAGCGGCCCTCGATCCGTCCAGCCGCCCACCCACTGCGTCTTCATCAGCGACTGGACGGCCACGTGCGAAGCGAACTGCAACGGTCATCGAAAAAACTCCGCTTGTTCTTCCGCCCACCCACCTCCTTCATCTTTCAGTCGAGGGCCATCCGGACGCGCGGGTGCGACAAGCCGATGGCCGCGAACTCGGCGCCGTTCTTCTGCTTCAGCAGGCAATCCACCTCCTGAACGAACGAGTGAGTGAATGCATCAGAAGAGGAAGAGGAACCTCGAAGCTCCAGCACTGCCGCACGAGCGACGTGGTGAACGTCTGGACTTGGCTGCAATCAAAGAGGAGGGATCACTGGATTGCTGCCGGGCAAGGAAACCCACTCGTAGAGGCCGGCGTACAGTTCGCGGTGTTCGCTGTTCGATTTCTGCGATTCCTGGACGAGCGGGACGATAAATAACCAACCAACAGACTTGCCTCAAGGTCCTTGAGCATGTGCATGGCGGCCAGCATCTGCAAGCGGGCGATCAACCCGAAGGAGGGCGGGACTCACGGGATCGTCGGTCGCCAGCCAGAGGAACGCTTCGGAGCTGGCGGCGCGGTAGGCGTCCAGGCGCGGGAGTTTCGCCGCGGCCGGACGTCGCGAGGTTCTTGCACTCGCGGCAGTAGCAGTCGAAGCGGTGCGGCAGTTCCAGCTGGTGGCCGCGCAGCAGCAGACACTCGACGATGCCGAAGTTGTTGCACAAACAGGCGAGCAGCAGCGGCTTCACGTGCGGCGGGAAGGCGGCCGAGCGCTCGCAGCCCGCCTGCTCGGCCGCCGGGGGCCCGATGGAAAGAGCTGGAGCACGAACTCGACCAGCGGCCGGCTGCCCGTGAGGATGGACGTCAGGAGCGCCTCCTTCCACGCTTCGCACTCGTGGCTGCACAGTTTGGCGGCCAGCTCGTGCGCCGAGTGGTTCTCCTGCAAAGCAGCCAGAGGAGTTGGCGGACGCTCCCCCGGCTTACCGCCGCGTCACCGCTCGCCATCAAATTGCGAATGAACTTCGACGACGTCCGCGTGTCGCCGTTCCTCCACGGCGCGCAGGAACACGCGCATCGCGATGATCACTTCGGTTCTGAAGCAGACGAGTGAGCGGACGGAAGGCGGGGGGAGGAAACGAACGTCAACTGCCACTCGTGCACCTCCTCGTGCCCTTCGGCCCGCTCGCCACTGTTCAGGCACGTTCGGCAGTTTGATGGGCGTCAGCACTTGGTTGATGAAGAAGCCGCGGCCTGTGTGCGCCATTCCGACGGAGTTGTGGGCAACCGACCGGCTCTGGGCGAAAAGAAACGAATGAAATGAATGAGCGGACTCTCTGCTGGAAAACAGGTGCAGAAAGCGGGCGCGTTTCGTCCATTCGCTCATTTCGCTTTCGGGCGGTCGTCGGAATGGAGGCCGCCGTTCGGACCTCCCGAGCTGCTGCGTTTTCGTTCGATATGCTGCGGAACTTGAACAAGGTCGAGGACGACCCGAAATACGGCGAAGTATTGGGTTCGTTCCGCGAGTACTCGCAATGATCGCTGCTTTCTTCCAGCCGCGCATCGATCGTGGAAAGGAGGGGAGGAACTACTCGGTGTGCCCGCTGCTCGTTCTCCGCTGCTTCCACTTCTTGCGTGAGTTCCCGCCTTTCTGCCCACCCACTCCTTCCTTCTTTCTCTGCAGACGAACTGGCGGCCGGCCGGACGCAAGCGGCGATCGCCGACGAGTTGTGCCGCCGGTTGGGGGCGGCGGACGTCGACGAGGCGGTCCGCCTGCTGGACGGCGCGTGGACGGCGGTGATCGACGCCCATCCGGGCGCTCGCTGGGCGTTGGGCGCCTTCTTCGAGTACATCAGCGTGCTGGACTTCGACCCCGACCTCTCCGCTCGCCTCCACTCGCTTCTTCGGTGGCAACAACCGAATGATGGGCGGCCCTTGCTCGACTGGGCCTCCTTCTCGTCCGATCCGACCGGCCGGCACGTGGGCGGGCTCATCGACGACAAGTCCAAGGTGATTCCTCTTCGATCACAATCGACTCACTTCTTGCCTTTTAGGAAGCCTGCGGAACGCCGGTCATTTCGCCGCGCTTTCCGCTCAGCACGCACGCGCGCTTCATCGTGACCGCCGCCTTCTCGTCGGACGTCAAGTGGGCGTTCGGAACAGCCGAGTTGGCGGTTTGCCGCTTACTTCTACGGTTTGCACAACCGACGGGAAAGCCGTGCACGACGCATTCGTTGACGGTGAGTAGAGCACTCGGCAATCTATCCCACTTCTATCCGTCTTTCCAGCGGCCAACTACCGCGGCCCTTCCGCGTCTACCGCACTTCGTCGGCCGTCTTCCTCCTGGTCGAAGCGGAAGGCCGCGCGGACCTCCGGCAGCTGCTCGTCCTGCCCGCGGAAGGGCGAACGCTCGACGAGCTGCTGGACGGCGACGTGCGGAACTTCTTGAAGGAGTGCGAGAAAGCGGCAGCCGCCGAGCCGGCGGAGATTTCTTTCGAGCTCCCGATCGTCCGCTCGTTCGACCTAACGCCCGTGCGGGACGCGCTGGACCAGAAGCCGGCGGGCTGCGGGTTTTGGTCGTGGCTTTGCGGCCGCTCGACCGACCGCACGTTCCGCCGCTGCTTTTCGACGAGCAAATCCGAGTTCTGGCGGGTGAGTGACTCCCTTCCTTCCGGCTTCTCTTGGCTTCCTTCCCGCTTCTTCAGGTCTTCGGTTTGAAGCCGACCTTCGGAATGGCGAACGCCTTCCCGCTCTATCAGATCTACACTGCGGCTGGCATCCCGTTGCACACGAAGCGTGATATCCTGGGAGATTTCACAAGGGATTTCCGGACGTGGTCGCTCCTGGCTACTGCAAAGAGTTTGGTTCGTTCTTCTCCAATACGTCTTCCAAGGTTGCTTGCAGAAATGAACGCGGACCTGTGCTTCAATGGGCCCTTCCTCTCGGTGGTGCTCGTCGCCGCTTCGAACGAGTGGATACCCGCTCGCCGTCTCGCAGTTCGTGGGCGGAGAGCAGCGGGTGACTTTCGGAGATCAGAGGATCCTGGGTTTCCCGATGGCAGCTGAAAGTTCGAGTTTTTAAACATTGAGTTTCTGTCGTCAAATTAAACAGTTAAAAAGAACGGACGAATAGGAACCATGAGGCAAGAGCAGATTGAACACGGGCTTTGAATCTGGATGGTTGCTATTGGCTTGCAGAGTTTCTCTCGGGTGAGCAGCGACATCAACACTGTGAGGAGGGCCTCGAACGAGGTACGCGGGTTCGCGGGCCTAATCGTCATTTCGGCTTGCAGAAGCCACTGGTCCAGGAGCGGGACGAAGTGATCGAAGTCTTCTTCGAAAAGCGGTCACATTCGGAGGTTTAAACGATCGACTGGTGGTAGTGGAGGCCGTGACGAGAGGAATCTCATGGGTGGCGGCTTACTGCCGGATTGCGGCTTGGCAACTCGTGTTCTCATGAATGCAATCAGCGATCACCGGGAGGAGGTTAAGTGATGGGAACGAGCATTCGAGGTGTCCTGTGCACCTTCGACCTCGAAAATCTTTTTTCGGCCACGCAATCCACCGCGGCTCGGCGGTCGAAGCGGAAGTGACAAAAACCAGGTCCAACATCCCAATCATCCTCTCAGCTTGTTGTGCATCGAGTAAACACTTGTTTCTGTTGTGTTGTAGAATGCAGGGGCGCTTCTTCCTCTTCGTGGAAGCAGACGGGGCACATGATTGCTCTTCGTTCAGATTACAAGCCGGGTTTCGGAATGCTCTTCCCACCGGTTACTCTGCGAGAGCAAAGTCCATGGAAAGCCCTGCACATGATCGTTGTGATGAAATCCCACTCCCATTGCGAAACCAGACTATTGCGAAAGATCCGTTGGTGTTGAAAACAATTGCTCCGCCCCCTCCCGCATGTTCTCCTTTGATCCGAGCGGATCGCCAGTCGGCGATGTGGACGAAGAGAGGATGACCATCCTGTACTTCCCGCGGATGTTTGTGGATCGATTAAAGAAGGACTTGTGTTTGAGTTGGATTTCACTTACGGAAGAATCCGAGAGTTGATTACGTGTAAACTCGTGGGTGCACTTGCATCATCCCCATTGGGCGTCGACCGTAACGCCCGCCGCCTCTCCGCCCAACGGCCGGCCGGGGCGGCGCGTCTCGCCGCGACTTTGGCGCGCCGTCGCCCGACCGAAACTCCCGTCTTTGTCGGCTTATTTATCGACTGTTTGCGAGTTTCATGGACGTTGAATGGGTTGAATTGGGAACGGATGGCTGGGGATTGATCGCCGGCATGCTCTCCACGATTCTTTTGCGTGTTTGCCCGAGAATTTCCCGCGAATTTCCGACGATTTCGGCCGCCTCCAACTCGCGAATTTCAGCCACTCGCCTAATCGGAGGGAAGCGCGCCGAAATGTCCGGAAATCCGTTCCGCTTCAACCCGAACGCCTCCTCCTTCAACCCGAACGCGCCCGCCTTCGTGCCGGGCGTCCCGTTCACGCCGCCGCAGCCGCCGCCCGCCCAGCAACAGGAAGCCCACGGCCGACTGGGACGCCGACACGCCCGACCCGCAAGTGGAGGCCGCCGAAGCCGCAGGTGGAGCGCGAGGCCGAGCGGATGGACGCCGAAGGCCCGACGGCCGCCGACCAGGAGCCGCCGGAAGAACCCGCGGACGAGCCGAAGCCCAACGCCGAGAATGCGGAGCCCAAAGCGGGCACTCCCGCCCCGGCCGCCGAGCCGAAAGTGAAAAAGGCGCCGGTCGTCGGTGAGTGCTTCCTTCCATCGATCATTCCTCGTCCTCTCGCGTTGCAGACAAGAACCGCCTGGAGCACGTGAACATCGTGTTCATCGGGCACGTCGACGCGGGCAAGTCGACCATCGGCGGCCAGCTGATGTACCTGACGGGGATGGTCGACAAGCGGACGCTGGAAAAGTACGAGCGGGAAGCGAAGGAGAAGGGGACGTGAGAGCTGGTGCGTTCCTTTCTTCCATCCTTCTTCTCATCCCCTCCCTTGCATGCAGGTACCTCTCCTGGGCGCTGGACACGAACGACGAGGAGCGTGAGAAGGGCAAGACCGTGGAAGTGGGGCGCGCGTTCTTCGAGACCGGACCGCAAGCATTTCACCATCCTGGACGCGCCCGGCCACAAATCCTTCGTCCCCAACATGATCAGCGGCGCCACGCAGGCGGACATCGCCGTGCTGGTGATCAGCGCCCGCAAGGGCGAGTTCGAGACGGGCTTCGATCGTGGAGGGCAGACCCAAGAAGCACGCGATGCTCGTGAAGACGACCGGCGTCAAGCGGCTGATCATCCTCGTCAACAAGATGGACGACTCGACGGTTGAGTGGTCGGAGGAGCGGTTCGTCTTCCACTGCCCTTCCGTTCACCTTCTTTCGTTCCGCTCCAGGTACACGGAAATCCAAACCAAACTCACGCCCTACCTGCGGAAGATCGGCTTCAACCCGAAGAGCGACATCACGTACATCCCCTGCTCCGGCCTCACCGGCGACTTCCTCAAGGAGCGACCCACCGGTGGAGCGGGCAATTGGTACCAGTAAGCACTCGAATCTGCCCGATTTCCGTTGATCCCCGCCCGTTTCCAGAGGCCCGTGCTTCTTGGAGTTCCTCGACGAGCTCCCGCCCATGCACCGCGACTTCGACGGGCCTGTTCGGGCGATCGTTGCCGACAAGTACGGGGTGAGTCCTCCCTTCAATTCCTCCGCTCATCCAATCCATTCGTTCAGGACATGGGCACGGTGATCATCGGCAAGCTGGAGTCGGGCGTCATCGAGAAGGGGCAGACCGTCTTGGTCATGCCGAATCGGGTGAGTGATCCCTTCCTCCACCGCTCATCCTTCTCTTTCCTGCTCCGTTCAGACCACCTGCCAAGCGATCCAGTGCTGGTCGGACGACGTGGAGGTCGACCAGGTGTGCGCCGGCGACAACATCAAGCTGAAGCTGAAGAACATCGAGGAGAGCGACATCCTGCCGGGCTTCGTCGTGTGCTCCCCGGAAGCCCCGTGCCGCGTGGGGCGCATCTTCGACGCCGAGGTCCGCATCTCTGGAGCACAAGTCGATCATCGCGTCCGGCTATTCCTGCGTCCTGCACATCCACGCGGCCGTCGAGGAGATTCGAGTCAAGGTTCGTCCTCCTCCCACTCCTGCATTTCGTCGTTCAACTCATTCGATTGATTGCAGCGTGTCATTTGCACGATCGACAAGCGAACGAACGAGAAGAAGAAGGCGAGCTTCGTGAAGCAGGACGAGAGCTGCATCCTGCGGATGGAGTCGCCGGAGCCCTTTTGCTTGGAGCTCTTCAAGGACTTTCGCCCAAATGGGCCGCTTCACGCTTCGCGACGAGGGCCGAACGATCGCCATCGGGAAGGTGGTGAAGATCGTCGAGTAAATCCCCTTCCGCTTCCGCCTCCACCTATTTATCACTCCTCACCTTCCTCTTGTTCCTTCCTGTGTTGCGATCGATCGCGCGAGAATGCGGCTGTTTGTTTCTTGTTGATCGCTTGAATTTAACGATTAAATTTCGTCGTTTGTTTGTGCTTCGGGATTCGGTTGGATTGATTGAGGGTCTTCTAATCCGTTGAGTACTTGCTCCGATTGAATTGAATGAGCATTCGAACATGAGGAGTCGTTAAGATCGCGTCGGAATGGCGAAGAACCCCGTGAAGAACCCGAAATGGTGGGACATTTCTTCGTTCTCCAAGGAGGACAACCCTCAGGTGAGTTCCCCCTTCTTCCTTCTTCCTTCTTTCATCTCCCGTTTGCTTTCAGGGCCTCGTCTGTGAGTCGTCGTTCGCGTCCTTGTTCCCGAAGTACCGCGAGAAGTACATCCGCGAGGTGTGGCCGCTCATTCAGAAGGTCCTGGAGCCGCACGAGCTGAAGGCCGACCTCGACCTGCTCGAGGGCACGATGACCGTCCGGACGACGCGCAAAACCTGGGATCCGTTCGTCATCCTCAAGGCGCGCGACATGTTCAAGCTGATCGCTCGGTCGGTTCCGTTCGAGCAGGCCGCCCGGGTGTTGCGCGACGACACCAGCTGCGAGTTGATCAAAATCTCGTCGATGGTGCGCAACAAGGAGCGGTTCGTGAAGCGACGCGCCCGCCTCGTCGGCGAGAACGGCGCCACCCTGAAGGCCATCGAACTCCTCACCCAATGCTACGTGACCATTCAAGGCGGAACGGTCGCCGCCGTCGGGCCCGCACGAGGGCCTGAAGGTCGTCGGGTGAGTTCACTGGAGAGGTTGCCATGGTTGATTGCCTGAGTGGTTGCAGGAAGTTGGTGGAAGACTGCATGAACAACGTGCACCCGATCTACGAAATTAAGGCCCTCATGCTGAAGCGGGAGCTTCAAAAGGACGAAAAGCTGCGGACGGAGAACTGGCAAGCGCTTCCTGCCGCCGATGAAGCGACGAGTGAGTTCTCCCCTCTCCTTTGTTCGTTTGATCCACTCGCGTGCTTCAGGAACAAACCGCCGCCGAAGCGAAGGCGGCGAAAGAAGAAGCAGCGCGCCAAGTGGAAAGCCCAAACCCGAGTACACGCCCTTCCCGCCGCCCCAGCAACCGTCGAAGGTGGACAAGCAGCTGGAGAGCGGCGAGTACTTCCTCGATGAGCGCACGCGCAAGCGAAAGGCGGTCGCCGAACGGCTGGAGCGGCAGCAGCAGAAGGCCACCGAGCGGGTGCGCAAGCGGCAGGCGCAGTTCGAGCCGCCCGAAGAGGTCGCCCGACCGAAAGAAGACGAAGCGCGCCGAAGAGCAGCCGGTCGACCTCGACGCCCTCAAGCGGAAGCTGGGGAAGAAGCAGAAGGCGACCGCGGCAAGTCGAAGTGATCGCTCCCCCCTTCCTCGTTGTTCTCTCATCCACTTACATATTTGTTTGTTGTTGACAGGAGAAGAAATAAACGCGTTTATTCACCCCCTTTCGACTCATTTCTTCGACGACTCGGCCTCGTTCTTCTCCGACGCCGCCTCGGCTTCGATGGGCGTGCGGGCGGTGCGGATGTCGCGGTTGCGCGGACGCGTGGGCCGACCGAAGAGGCGCGGGAAGTCACCGGCGGCGTCGAACAGCGACAAGTCGATCCCTTTGGGCGGCACTTCGGGATCGTTGGCGATCTGAAGCGAGCGGGGAGTGAGTGGACAAAAGGCCAAATGGAAGGAGTCACCTTCTTTCGCCGCTGAACACGCGGAGCCGAACGTCGCTGCGGCTTCGACTTCTTGGGCGCCTTCGGGTCGGTCGGGCGGCTTTCTGCTCGGCTCCTTCGAGACGGCCGTCTTCTGCAGCTCCGACGGCTGCTGCCGAGGGCGGCTGCGGCGGCCGGCTGGTGAGTGGGCGGCGGCGCGTGGGCGCTCGCCGAGAGCGCGGCCTTCGGATTCACGCCGACCTTCGACGGCTTTTTGCGCGCCCGGCATCGCCTCGCCGTCCGCTCGCCTCGGCTTCGTCTTCTCCGTCGACTTTCGGGTCTTCCGTTCGGCCGACTGGCCAACGGCGAGCGGCTGGGGAGCGGCAGCGACGGAGAGCGGGCGATTCGGTTGAGTGGACGACTGAAAGCGGCGGAGTTATCATCGCGTGGATCTCCATTCAATCCAAAGGAACCTTCTGCCGGACGAGCGCCGTGCGCGGCGAGGCCTTGCACCCGAACAACGAGCGCCGGGCGCGGCGGCGAGCACAAGCAGGGTGGACGGGAGAACAAAAGAAACGAATTCGGAGTCCAACATCGCTCGTGCGGAGCGGGCGGCCCGATTGCGATCGCCGGTCGTCCGAAATGCGAAATGAGGGCGCCCGCCGATCGGGCGAAGTGGCAATTCGTGTGATTCAAATCTTTTCGCTTTCCCTTTCTTTTGTTCTTCCTTCCGAAAGCGAATTCGTGTGTCGCCGCTCGGTCGGTCCTGTTCGCTACTGAAATCATCGTGCAGAGCTCGTACTTGTGGCTTGCGATTCCAATCGAATCGTTCGGCCGACTAGTGGAGCGTCACGAGTGGGGGTGGGCGGCCGGGCGGTCGGCTTTTGAACTGCGGAGCGGCCGAAATTGTTTCCGTCGCGGTCGGGGCCGCGTTGATTGAAAACTTCCCCTTCGTACTCGCCATTCATCCGTCCGCCCATCCGCCCGCTTCGCACAAAAGCCGACGGAAAGAAGGGAGGGGCGGCGGAAAGTCGGCCATTTTTCCCCTTGGAGCCGGCAGCAGATGTTCGCGTGCTCGATTGGGATTGCCTGGGACGTGTGTCGACATCCGGTGGACCTCCAGCAGACGCAACAAACGATCCTCTCCGATGCGTTACGGTGCTTCCGCCGCCCTCCGCCGTCCTTTTCGCCGATTTGCGCGGCGCTCGTTGGCATTTCGCGGGCCAAAGGTCGGCGGCATCCGATTCGTTTGTTTTTTTCGACGGGCCGTTTCGGAACTCACTTTCGGCTTTCGAATGGGCGCATCCCTCCTCGCCGGTTTATCGCCGCACATCGGCGGGCAGCAGCGGCGGCAAGGCGATTTGTCCTTGGGGAGCGGAAGTCGGCGAGTGAAAGGAGGACGCGCAACCGCCTGCGACTCGCGCGCCGCCGATCCAATTGCGTCGGCCCTCGATTCGATTCGTTTTCGTTTGCCCCTTCCGCGCGCCCGCCCGTTGCCACTCACTCACTCACGCGCCGCCCCCGCCCTCCCGTTCGTCCACTCGTTCGGCGCGACTCGTGGTTGCCGCCGCAGTGGACTTCGGCGAAAAAAGTGCCCGATCCGCGCTCATCCCGACTGCGCACTGCCTTCGTGGCCGTTGCGGTTGTTTGGGGTTGGAGGACATTGATGATCGCGCCGAGCCGCCCGAATTGTCCGACCGGGCGGCCAACAAATCCGACTGCGTCGCTCGACCGCCCGCCCGACTTTTCTCGCGGTTTCCGCCAAGCCGAGCGGCCGGCCGCTTTGTTTTGATTTCTCAGAGGCCACTTTTTGCGGGAGTCCGCCGCTCCTTTTCGAGTTTCTCATGCCGGCCGACCACCCGAACGCCCACGTGTTTCTTTTGAGCCGTCCGGTCGGGCGGACGGGGGCGGGGAGTGACCGTTGGGGGGCCGCTGGGAACGCGGGCAGCCGGTCCGGTCGGCCGTTACGGTCGGCGACCGAAAAGAAGTCGGCCGGGCGGTGGGTTTCAGGTTCGCGGTCCGAGCTTTACGAACCGCCTCGACAAGCTGGCGAGCCGACGAGCTGCGCGTGGCTTCGGGGGCGCCGAACTCATCAATTCGCGAGTGAATTCGCTGCCGTTTCGCTGCCGTCGCCGCAAAGGAAACTCGGCGATCGTTTGGTGCGGGCGGGCGGGCGGGGGCGGGCGTCTTTGATCCTGCGAAAACAACTCCCGTCATCGCCCATTTGAAATGCAAATGGGCAGCGGCGGCGAGCGACCGGGCGGGATTGATTGCGTGAATTTTTTCGTCCGCTCGCCCACCCACCAATCCGCCCGCCCGCCGGCTCGGCTTCCGTTCGCCTTTGCGATGTCGCTTTTTGCTCTTTCTTTTGTTCGAACTTCTTTGAAGAACTTTGCCCTTTTGCATGACCTTTCCGCCCGCTCGTTCGCCCGTTCGCCGTCGTGTGGATCGAAGAGTGCGGGTAAATCGGGACAAATCCGCGGCCGGAAGTCGAATGGCGATCGGCCGCGACGCGCACGAACGAGCGAGAGGCAGCTGCGTGCCCGTAAATGCGGCCCCCGACGCTCGACCTTCGCCCGTCGTCGTTTACTCGCGTGTCCACCCGTTCGACCGCAGCGGTCGACAGCGGCGGTCGGGCGGATTTCGGAGAGCCGCGGCGGTCCACTTGCCGCCCACGCGCCGCATCGGCCGCGACCACTCGCCCAATCGACGTGCCCGGGCAGGCCGCCCGCGTGGTCACTCGCGCGATTCGAGGCGGCCGGCCGGGCGAGCGCGTGAGTCGCGGCGGTCACTCCGAACGGCTCGGCGATCGATCGATTGGGTCCGCTTTCGAGTGCGTGAATGCCCGAACGAATGGTGATTGCTTTCGTTCATTCGATTGGTCTCATTCATGCCCCGTTAATTGCCCTGCTTGTTTGATTGACCGTGCTCACCATAAGTTGATTGACTCCACTCGCTCTTGCTCTGACCTCTCGCATCCACACACTCCTTTTATCAAGCAGCAAACAAGCGGGCGAGCGGGCGGGCGGCCGGGTGGACACTCGAAGTGGGCGGTCAACCAGGCGGTGAGCGAGCAGTCGACCCGACCGACTAGCGGGGCGGGCGAGGAGGGAAGTGGACCTCGTCGAACTGCAAACTTTTCGCTTTAATCTCGTCCTTCATGCGCCCGCGCGCTCCAACGGCCACACTTCTTTCGTTCGTTCGCTCGCTCGAATTCGTGAGTGCGCGGATCACGTCCGCCGTCTTGCGCGCATGAGAAATTCGATTAATCGCGCACCGCCGTCTCGGGATTATGCAAATGAAGTGAGGGAGGGGAGGGACGAAACAGGTTTCTGCTCGTCCTCTTCTTGCGCAGCAGGCGGGCAAGAAGGCAGATGTGTCGTTGGGATGCCCACGAGCTTGCAAGACGGCAGACTCCGCTCTTTGCCGCTCGATGCCGAGACAATCGGGCGACCGATCGGTGAGCTTCGATCCCGCCGTCCGCTCTCCACCGCTTTCTGCCGCTTTCTGCCGCTTGTTGTTCGTTTGAGTTGTTTGTTTGCGTGTTCGCCCACTTCTTTTCCGCTTCCAACGACTCATCGCTCGATTGCAGGAGTGCGGATCGACCGGAATGACTCGACGCAGCGCCGGCCACGAGCTCCCGACGACCACGATGACCGACGGGCCGCTGCCGCGCCGCCGCACCGCCAGCGGCGGCAGCAAGCTGGCGAAACTCTTTCGGTCGGACGGGCCCGAAGCGGACGAGATCACGCTGCTGCTGAACGGGCTGAACGAAATGGTCGTCACGAGGTGAGCGCCCTCTCGATCCCTTCAGTCCTTCGGCTTGTTCGCAGCAAAATGACGACGAAGAGCGCGGACGCCCAACTGCGCGGCGTGGAGGCGTTGGCGCGCTGGGCCCGCCGCTCCCGCAACTGCGCCATCGACGACGTCATGCAGCGCACGAGCCAGCTGTTCGAAATGTACTGCCAGAAGCAAATGCAGTTCGCACGGGACTTTAATCACTTCGTTCAAGTGAGTTCCCGTCCTCTACGTTCTCCAATCCCTCCGCTTGGTTCAGCAACTGCGGAAGATCGCGGACACCGAGCGGCGCGTGCGCGACTACGAGCAGGAGGTGGCGAAGAAGGAGGCGCGGGTGGCCCGCCTGAAGAAACTCATCTCCTCGCCGTCCTCGCTCTTCCGCAAGCGCAACCGCGCCGAGTGCGAGCGGCTGCGCGTCGAACGCGACTTCGCCGTGGAGGAGCTCGAAATTGCGCGCCGCGGCCTGCGAGTGGCGCGCGAAGAGGCGGAGGTCGTCAAAATGTTCCAATTTCGTCAAGGAATGATGGTGAGTTCCCCAGCGAACGGTTGATTGCATTCGGTGGTGTTTGCAGGGCATCGCCGACGCGTACCGCAACCTCGCCACCAACTGCGGCTTGATCTTCGGCTGTCAGCGCGAAATCACCGAGCTGGTGCCTGCCGTGTCGACGCAGGACGTGAACACGATGCTCTACGAGGGCACACCGTACACCCGGGAGCGCGTCGAAGAGGTGCGCCGCTCGCTGAACGACGAGTTCCCGATCGTCTACAATCCGCCCGCCGCTCGCCGTCGCAGCGATCAGCCGCGGCGCCGCTCCAGCGACCGCACCTTCGGCACCCCGCCGCCGCCCTACACGCCGACCGTCCGCGGCGAGCCGCCGGAGCGCTCGTTCTCGTCCGCCCAACCGGTGAGTTCCCTCCTCCATTCGATTCGTTGGACTTCTCGTTCGTTTGCAGCGCTCCCGCTTCAACGACTCGCACCTCATGAGTTCAGCGACGGCGGCGAGTCGCCCGGCCGAAACGTTCATCCCGGCGACGCCCACCAGCCGCTTCATCCAACGCCCGCACAACCACGAGCCCTCGGCGCCCGCCGCGAGTCCCGCACAGAGCGCCGCTCCCATCGCGGCGACCGTTCTGTACCCCGATCTCACCTCTTTTCTGTCTCAAATGACCCCCAAATGAGTCCCCAATCCACCTCAATCCACGCGCAATCCCCCGAATGGCATCGCTTCGAGTTGATCTCTTGCTTTTACCCGCACTCCTCCTCATCCACTCGGCCAAACACCGCCGATTCGCTTCTTTCGTTGTGCTTTCACCCACCCCATCGTTCATTTTGGTTCGTATTTAAACGTTTGATTGGACCGCTTCTTCTTTTTGTTTGTACCGACTGCTAAACGCCCCGGAGAGGGCCAAATAAACCCGCAAACAATCGACCACTCGCCGCCTATTCTTTTCCGATTTATTTTAACAGACGAGAAGATTCGAAGACGGAGACGGAGAGACGATGAAACGACGAAACGACGAAGACGACGACGAGAAAGCTTACAGAAGACGCGCAAGACCAACGACGACGACGGGAATGGGGCGAGGGAGCGGAGAAGCACGAACGAGGGGGAAGAGGACGAATGGGAGGAGTGATTAGACGAAAATATTGTTGAGAGGAACACCAATGGGACGAGCGGGAGGGCGCGCGGACGGTCGTTCGCTGGGACTCGACCGTTCGCACGGCTCCCGCTCGTTTGTGTGGAGGGCGGGGGGGAGGAAAATACCGGAAGGAAGGAAGATGGTTTCATTCATCTACGGGACTAGTTTTCTATCGGATATTCGCGGGCATCCCCCATCGCCACTGATGGACGTGCGGGCGAGTGAGGGGAAGGAACAACGGAAGAAAGGTGGTCGTTTAATCGAATCGAAACAGAAGAGAAGAATTTCGGACTACGAACGGCGAGGAGCGAGGACCCAACGGAGGACGATCGGCGGCGAGGAGAAGTCGGCAATTGCGGCCGCGGCACTCGTCGCCCCGTCGCTCCGGGCTTCGCTTCGACCGGCGGCGGCGGCGACGACGAGTGGCGTTGATTCGAGCGAGAGTGGGAGGAAAGAAAGCAAAGGACCTCATTGCCCACCGATAATTTATGGTTAGAATCCGCACAAGGACGAGCTAGAGGGGAGGGGAGGAGGGAGAATAAATAGAAGAATCGGACAGTCAGTCGATCGATCGCGGGGGTGTGATAAACGGAGGAGAATTCAGCGTAAGCCAAACGAGAGACGGTAGATCTTCGAGCGAGCGGCTTGGGTGGGCGGAGAGGAGGGTGCGTGGATAAGTTCGGCCAATCGATCGTCCAGTCCATTTGTCCCAGTCCTCTGTGCACGCCTTTACGTCTACATTCCCATGACTTCTCGCCTGCTCCTTCCTTCTTCGTCTCGAATGTAGTCGGTAGATTGCTGTGAAATACACGATTCAATCCGTTCGATCGATCGACCATTCGCCTCCCCCTGTCGCATAATTCTCCCCTCGATTCGATCGATTGGATTGCCGGTGAAAGCGACTTTTTTCGTTCGTTCAATTCTCTGCTTCACTTATGGCCTTTCATTTCCGGAATAAAGGTTCGTTAATTAGTTTACTTTGGCCTCGTTGGTTCAATCAAAGAGGCAAATGAGTGGATGACGCTACAAAAGAAACAGCTGGAGAAAATAAGAAGTATTCACGTCGTATCTGTTTCCAATGGCTTGGCGCCTCCAGCCGAGCGGTGAATGGGCCGAACAGGTGGAACGAACCGCGTCAGCAACGACCTCCCGCAACGCGTCCATTTGCGCGTTTTCGAACACCAAGCTTTCGTTCGTGAGCACGAGATTCCAGACGACGTTCTCGTCCTCCGTTTGCTCATCGGCCAACCGCTGCACCGCCTCGAGGGCGGCGAGGAGCGAGCGGGCGGTCGACTGCCGACCGTTGGGCGGAGGGAAGACCGCCCGCTTCACGGCTTCTTCCACGTCCCGCACTGCAAAATCCGCGCAGCTCGCAGCGCAACCGCCGCCCGTCCGTCGGCTTCGATTCGGACGAGCGAAAGGCGGAGGAAGGGCGTGAACTCGCAGACCAGCTCGACGGTCGACCGGATCGTTTGGCGCGCAAAGTCGTGCGCAAGATCGGAGTCGAGGGTGAACACAAGGTGGACCTGAAGCACGAGCAGGAAGGGGAGGAGGAGAGGGTTAGCTAGTCAGTGCTCCCCTCTAAATTGTGGAATGCCCACCTCCAAGTCCTCGCACTCGCCGAAGCGACAGGCGGCACGCCGCTCGAACAAATCGGCGCCCGGCTCCACGCCGACCGGCCGGGACTCGCACGTGACGTTCGTGAGGACGCACTGCCGCGAGCGCCTGCAAACTAGCGTTCACTTCCGTCCGTCCGAAGGGGAGCGACCGGTAGAAGGTGGCCGTCCGACAGCCGCGCCCCTCCGCGCCGTCCGCCGACGAGAGGCAGCGCTGGAGACACTCGCGCTCGCCCACGTCCACGGCGATCCGGTCGGCGACGCCAAGCAGCGCCACGTGCGGGAGTTTGCGGAAGCAGCCGCGCGGACTGCGGGCGGGCGCCGCGCGCGTCGTCTCGGCGCGTCGCTCCTCGTCCAGCGGGTACTCCTGGACGGGGAGGTGGAAGCGGAGGGCGGCGGCCACTCACCGGCCACAAGCAGACGTCCGCGAAGTGCACGAAGCCGTTGGAGGGCGTCAATCTCGCCGCTTCTTCGCCCTGCGGAGCGTCCAGCAGCACGCATTCGGCCTCCGCCTCGCGCCACAACGCCGAGCGGCACGCGCGGCCGAGCAGGCGGCCGGCCGTCGCGCACTCCCGCACGCACTCGCCGGCGGTCAGCAGGCCGCCGATCGTGAAAGCGCCCTCGTCCACGCCGACCGTCCCGTTCCGCCGGTGGAAGCAACCCTTGATCACGAGCGGAACGTCGCCCGCTGCTCGTCGGATCGCCAAAGGCCGCAAGGGTTCCGACTAGTCGCTCGCTGCACTCTGCGTTGGCCGCACGCCAGTTCGCGGCGTGATTGCTGGAAAGCAGGAGAAGAACGACCGTCCTGGTGTTCCGACTGTCTTCACCTCACAGACCAGCAGCTTGCGTCGATAAGCGACCATCCCGTCGGGCAAACGAGCGCCGAAGCGAGCGGCAGCGCAAGGACGAAGAGCGCCGTTCGCATCGAAACGAGCGGCTTCTTGTGCACAAAAGAAGTGAGCCGCCGGGATCCCCGCCGTCTTTTATGTTTGGTCGCGGCGAAAGCGAGGTCTTGCGAGCGTACGAAGAAGTGTCCTTGCCGCTCGAAGCGGGCGCGAACGGCACAAGAGGAGAAGTGCGGGAGTGGAGTGACGACTGAGTCATTTGAGAGCTCGCCGGCAATGACGCGTTCTCTACTGACGGCTTGTTCGTTCGATGAGAAGCCCACTCACACGTCGTGTTTATTTACTTCTTACTCTTACTGTTGTACAAACGAAATCAATCAAAAGGTTACGAAAGGAAGAATAAGAAAATGGTGTGTTCTTTCTTCAGGAATCTCGAAGCAATCAGATCGTTCCCACTCAGAGAGAAATCATTGCACACTTCTTTCTGTAATTCACCAAGTGACGGCGGAGTTCGTCCTTGGACACGAGCGGCGACTCCACAATCGAAGGCAGGTTCCGACCGAAAGCAACGAGCGGTTCGAATCGCTGCTCCTTGATGTCCGTCCAACACAAATCTCGCAGTGTGAAAGGTTTGCTGCAAGAACGAAATGATTTCTTCTTTCCAATCAAACGATCGTCACCTGCAAGCGTGGCGAACGATGCTGAAGTAACTGCGAGGAAAAACCCTATTCCGATCGCGCTCCTTGGCGTGAATGTGCAGAATTCCGTTCTCCTCGTCAAACAGCGGGCTCAACGACACAAAGGCGCTGTTTGTTCGAAAAAGAATCGAGAAACGGCGTTCGATCGTGTCCAAAACGCAAATAAACGATGCGCCCGGAATTTCGACATGTCCTGCTGAAAAGAAGATTTTTCCGGAGCGAGAGGAGCTCAACAGAGTGGATGCAATCGTGAGCTGAACGAAGACGTAAAACGCAGAACTCAACACCAACTTACGGGCGGCATGCTTTCGGCGCAGAAGCCAACAGTTGTCTTCCGAGTGATCATACGGTGTGTGCGCCAGTAGTAGACCAAGAACTCCTTCCAGTTGATAACGTTCCGTTCATCCACGGCAATGCCCACGAGCTTCCGTCCGATAAGCTGCCAGACAATGGCGCCTCTTGGACAAGTGACTGCGCCGTCCACTTTAAACGACTCTTCGTCGTTGTTGAAGTGACAGAACAGAAGATGCCACGCGCGCGCTTTGCCACTGATCTCCATGCGGAGAGTTCGCGCACAATCGTCGCGGTCTCGAATGAAGAGAGTCCGCGGACTGCAGTCGGGGAGCGTGAGCAGCAGGCGAACGGCGGTCGAGTGGTTCGCGCATTCGAGAGTGATGAGAACGACGTGAAAAGTGTTGAAGCTGGGGTCTTCCAGCGCGTCTCCCTCCCGAACGACGGCGATCAGTTGGTGGTCACTCCACACGCCGAAGTTCACGACGATTCCGCGGCTCAAAACCCCCGAGTGCTCGGGCGGCGAGATCGCGCAGTTCTCGAAGATTCTGAACGTAAAGCCAGCCGGTGAGCAATGGAAAGGAGCCAAGGAATGGAAAAACCCACTTGAACAGCTCGAAGCGCGTGTCGAAAACGAGGACCTTTTTTACGGTCTCCATTTGAAACACAAAACTGCCACATTTGCTAACACGAGTGCGCGCGGGATCTACCTAAAAGAAGGCAGGTGCGTCGATGCTTCAAACGAAAACGTACTCGAAATCGAAGGACCCACAAAGCCGAAGAATCCACACGATGACCGATAAACTGAAGCCGTTCGTTCTGGAGTGCCCACTCATTTGTGATGCGAGCGGCCCAGTAAGAAGCCCAATGATGTCGGCCTCTGTCTACCCAAGGAAGATTCACAATACTCAACACAAGCCCCATGATCAACGGAGTGGAGTGCGCAAATGATTGCTTCCTGATGCACAGCACCACCCAGTTTCTTTTGCCCCCGCTTTCCCAAGGCGCGCAATCCGGTCGCCTCGCAGTCATCTCGTTCAGTTTGTGAGTGTGAGGCGTTTGGTGCGTCCCCCCGCTGACCAGCACTTTGCTGGTGTTTTCGCACGTAAGCAAGCAAAAAGAAGAAATCATTGAACGCAGAGGCAGAAAGCTGGGTATGAAAACAACCAAGCGTTTATTTAATCGACAGCGCCGCGAATTCGCGGCCTTCGAGTGGGAGCTGCGGATCGTCGAGTGCCGGCTGGGGATGCTCGTCGGGCCCAAGTTTCCGGCCGATTCGATCACAAAGGTCAGATTTCTTTCAATAGTGAACGAGGGGATTGCAGATGCTGGAAGAAGCGCCCGCTGCACGCATCCACCAACTGCTGGACTTCGACTCGCCGCTCACCGACCCCGTCCGTCGCGACTTCAAGCGGCCGTTGATGTGGGCGCGGCGGCTGCTCGTTCAGTTCGTTCCCTTGTTCTCCGACTTTTTCAAGCGACACCACAAAACGGACGGGGAGCCGGCCGACAACGAGGAGCAAGCGCAGCGGCGCGCGATCGTCGGCCTCGTCGCCCCGATCCTCCGGTTGGCCAAACGAGTGCCCATTTCGATGACCGCTGAGCTCCGCCTTCTCTTCCCGATCGTGTTCGAAACATTGCACCGAGCAGAGGTCGGTGACGGCGGCTTGTTGCTCCTCTTCGACGTCGAGAACCAACTGCTGCAAATCTCCGCCTTCGAAGACTTCGGGCCTAATCTCATCGGCGAGCTCTCGCTCGTCCTGGAGCGCTTCCTGAAACACGCCGAGTGCCCGCCGGCCGTCGTCTTCGCCGCCCTCCAGGTGCTCGAAGCGCTGACCGAACGGGCGCCGTCGCAGCTGAAAATTTTCCGCTGAGAGGCGACGTGGGACGCCCTCCAGCATGTCGCTCACTCGCCGAAGCGAATCGTCCGGCAGAAAGCGGCTATCGTCCGCAACTTGTAATGAGTTGGGCGACGAAGCGGACTAGGGTGATCGATCTTTTCTTGCAGGCAACTCATTCCTGTAGAGAAAACAATGGTTGTTGTTCGAGCCGCTTTAACGGCACCCAAAATTCTTCGCTTGAAATAAGACAATAGACTTTTTTCCCATTTGAATCGAAACAAACAACCCGAAACGAATGGCCTCCAACCCGCAAGTCCTCATTTCTTCCTGTTCACCGCCCTCCTGCCAGCCGCCCAGATGACCAGCGGTAACTCAACTCTTCTCTGTTCTTCAACCCATCTCCCTGCAGACGAGACGACGACCACCACGATCGAAGAGGAGGAGGAAGAGGACGAAGACCCGCCGTTCCTGCCGGCGGGCGTGCGGCCGCTCGTCGACCCGCCGCGCCTCTCGCGCGCCGTCCGCCGCCGCTACATCGGCGTGTTGACGCAGGCGGAGGCCGACCGTTGGGTGCGGCAGCCGACGGACTTCCGCCTCTTCCACCAGTGGAATCCGCTGCAGCCGTTGGGGCGCGACGACCGGCTGCCGCTCGCCGTCGTCTACCGCTCCTTCCGCGGCGTCCTCGCGCACCTGCTCGTGCGCTCCACCGGCTCCGTGGTGACGTCGAAGCGGACGGGCCGCAGTCGGTTCGTGATCTCCGCCTACTTCGTGGAGCGCGCGGGGCCCGCCTTCCGCAATCTCTCGGATCTGGTGCGTTCCCCGGGCCTCCGCTCACTGGTCGTTTAGATCAGCTGCTACGAGGAGACCGCCTGCATCTCCGAGGGCCAAGTGGACGTCTTCCAGACGCCCGCCGCTCGTCCGTCGAAGAAGAAGGCGCGTGATGGGTCGTGATCGCTCTGCTTTTGTTCGTGTCGTCGAGGAATAAACCGTTTGTTCTGATGATCGGGTGTGGTTGAGGCGAGTGTTCGGAATTCGCTTGTCTCCTCGCTTTCGACTCGGCGGCCGATCGGAAAGAAACGCCTCTCCTTTCCGCCGCTCTCGTTCGGGAAAGGAAGGCGAGAAGGCGGCCGCGGCGGCTTTACACTCGGCCGCTCGGATCGGCGGCTCTCCTTCCTCCCTCTGCTCTCGATTGGACATGGAAATTGATTGTGAGGGAGAATCCACGAGACACAGTCCGCAATCGAAATAAATCCGTGGAGTAGAGCGAGCGGATTTCTCGCCGAATTTCGACCCCAATCGACAGCGGGCGGCAGCGGCGGGCGAGCGGCCCGAAATCGGCGTTCGAATTGGCGGGCGGGACGGCGAGAATCCCCGCTCGACTCGCCTACCGCCCAGCAACTTGCCCTTTGGACCCGGCCGCAATCGACGTCCGCCCGTCGGCGGGCGGAGAAATCACCCTGACCGCCGACTGCCGCCGCGTTCCCCGCTCTGCTTTCGCATTCCCGCTCTTCTCCGCCGCCTTCCCCGCTTCCCCCTCATCCCCGTCCGCTTTCAGATGCACTGCTTCCTGATCGCCCCGCTCCTTCTCGCCGCCGTGGCCGCCGCCCAGTTCGCCTCGGGCGACGCGGAGAGCCCCGACGTCTACCGCCGCTCCGTCGGCTCCGGCGAGGATCTCCAGGTTCGTTCTCCCGCCCTCCCGCTCGTCCTCCACCCACCTCTCGCCGCTGTTTGCAGGTCGCCCGCCGCCCCGCACGCACGCACGATGGTGGGCAAGTCCAAGGTGTCCAAGCGGGCCAAGCAGGAGGAGGCCGCCGCCGCCGCCGCCGCTTCCGCTCCGGCCGTCGTCGAGGCGAAGGGCGGCGAAAAGGAGGAGAAATCGCCGGAGGTTCGTCTTTCGCCGCCCATTTGTCATCATCTTCCCTTCGTTCTTGCAGAACCTTTCGCTGGAGCTGCTGCTGAAGACGAAGCACCCGCTCAACAACAAGTGGGCCTTCTGGTTTCTGGAAGGCGACCGCTCCAAGGAGTGGGTCGACTGCCTGAAGCCGGTGGTCACCATCGAGACCGTGGAGGAGTTCTGGTTGTGAGTTCCCCTTCCTTCTTTCCCTCCACCAATCCCCCTCGTTTGCAGCGTCTACAAGAACATCCTGCCGCCGAGCAACCTGCTGTTCGGCTCGGACTACTACCTGTTCCGCAACGGCGTGAAGCCCATGTGGGAGGTGAGTGCCCCCGCGCCGGCAATCGATTGATTTCTCGCCCCGCTTGCAGAACCCGCAGAACGTGAAGGGCGGCCGCTGGTTCGTCGTGGTCGACAAGCAGCTCCGCAGGTTCGTCCCCTGTCCTATTGCTCGTGTATCTCTCCTGTTTGCAGCACGAAGTTGGACGAGCTGTGGCTCGAGCTGCTCATGGCCGTCGTCGGCGAGCAGTTCGAGAACCACGGCCAGTACATCTGCGGAGCGGCCGTCAACCTGCGCCAGAAGGGCGACAAGGTGAGTGGGAAGGCGGACGGTCGTCTGATTCGCTCCTCTCCTTGTCCAGGTCACGCTGTGGACGTCCGACCCGTCGGTGGACCACGTGAACCGCCGCATCGGGATCGTCTTTAAGAGTACGTCCTTTCCACTCGAACTTCTTGTGATTCCGCTCGATTTCCAGGCAAACTCGGCCTCTACGAGGAGAACCTCCGCTACGAGGTGCACAAGAACGAGTCCGCGCGCACCGGCAGCGTCGTGAAGCCAAAGTTCGTCATCAGCGACCGCAATTCGAACTTCTCGTCCACTCCGTCTTCGGCCATCCTCGCCACGCTGCTCGCAGCCCCCTGGCTTGCGATAGCGGCCTGGTGCACGTCCGAGCGGGCGGACCCGGGCGTCGAGCAGCCCGACGTCGGCCCGCCGCTCCCGCCGCTCCCGCCGCTCCCGCCGCTCCGCTTGCGGACGACGAGCAGCCCGCCGCCGCCGAGCAGCTCGATGACGGCTACGCGTCGCCGTCGAGCAGCGGCGGAAGCGCTGCGAGTGGTTACGGCGCGGACCACGAAGGCGACGGAGACGACGTTCAGCCACACGAGGAGGAGAACGAGAATCGTTTGTTTAACTGAAGCCGTTTGTTTATTGATTTGTTAGCCCTCACATTTTTGTAATTTCTTTTGACTTACGAGTCCCGCACAGAGCGCTGCCCCCACCGCGGCCGTCTTGTACCCCGATCTCACCTCTTTTCTGTCTCAAACGACGCCCAAATGAGTCCCCAATCCACCTCAATCCACGCGCAATCCCCCGAATGGCATCGCTTCGAGTTGATCTCTTGCTTTTACCCGCACTCCTCCTCATCCACTCGCCCAAACACCGCCGTTCGCTTTTTTCGTTGTGCTTTCACCCACCCCATCGTTCATTTTGGTTCGTATTTAAACGTTTGATTGGACCGCTTCTTCTTTTTGTTTGTACCGACTGCTAAACGCCCCGGAGAGGGCCAAATAAACCCGCAAACAATCGACCACTCGCCGCCTATTCTTTTCCGATTTATTTTAACAGACGAGAAGATTCGAAGACGGAGACGGAGAGACGATGAAACGACGAAACGACGAAGACGACGACGAGAAAGCTTACAGAAGACGCGCAAGACCAACGACGACGACGGGAATGGGGCGAGGGAGCGGAGAAGCACGAACGAGGGGGAAGAGGACGAATGGGAGGAGTGATTAGACGAAAATATTGTTGAGAGGAACACCAATGGGACGAGCGGGAGGGCGCGCGGACGGTCGTTCGCTGGACTCGACCGTTCGCACGGCTCCCGCTCGTTTGTGTGGAGGGCGGGAGGAAAATACCGGAAGGAAGGAAGATGGTTTCATTCATCTACGGGACTAGTTTTCTATCGGATATTCGCGGGCATTCCCCATCGCCACTGATGGACGTGCGGGCGAGTGAGGGGAAGGAACAACGGAAGAAAGGTGGTCGTTTAATCGAATCGAAACAGAAGAGAAGAATTTCGGACTACGAACGGCGAGGAGCGAGGACCCAACGGAGGACGATCGGCGGCGAGGAGAAGTCGGCAATTGCGGCCGCGGCACTCGTCGCCCCGTCGCTCCGGGCTTCGCTTCGACCGGCGGCGGCGGCGACGACGAGTGGCGTTGATTCGAGCGAGAGTGGGAGGAAAGAAAGCAAAGGACCTCATTGCCCACCGATAATTTATGGTTAGAATCCGCACAAGGACGAGCTAGAGGGGAGGGGAGGAGGGAGAATAAATAGAAGAATCGGACAGTCAGTCGATCGATCGCGGGGTGTGATAAACGGAGGAGAATTCAGCGTAAGCCAAACGAGAGACGGTAGATCTTCGAGCGAGCGGCTTGGGTGGGCGGAGAGGAGGGTGCGTGGATAAGTTCGGCCAATCGATCGTCCAGTCCATTTGTCCCAGTCCTCTGTGCACGCCTTTACGTCTACATTCCCATGACTTCTCGCCTGCTCCTTCCTTCTTCGTCTCGAATGTAGTCGGTAGATTGCTGTGAAATACACGATTCAATCCGTTCGATCGATCGACCATTCGCCTCCCCCTGTCGCATAATTCTCCCCTCGATTCGATCGATTGGATTGCCGGTGAAAGCGACTTTTTTCGTTCGTTCAATTCTCTGCTTCACTTATGGCCTTTCATTTCCGGAATAAAGGTTCGTTAATTAGTTTACTTTGGCCTCGTTGGTTCAATCAAAGAGGCAAATGAGTGGATGACGCTACAAAAGAAACAGCTGGAGAAAATAAGAAGTATTCACGTCGTATCTGTTTCCAATGGCTTGGCGCCTCCAGCCGAGCGGTGAATGGGCCGAACAGGTGGAACGAACCGCGTCAGCAACGACCTCCCGCAACGCGTCCATTTGCGCGTTTTCGAACACCAAGCTTTCGTTCGTGAGCACGAGATTCCAGACGACGTTCTCGTCCTCCGTTTGCTCATCGGCCAACCGCTGCACCGCCTCGAGGGCGGCGAGGAGCGAGCGGGCGGTCGACTGCCGACCGTTGGGCGGAGGGAAGACCGCCCGCTTCACGGCTTCTTCCACGTCCCGCACTGCAAAATCCGCGCAGCTCGCAGCGCAACCGCCGCCCGTCCGTCGGCTTCGATTCGGACGAGCGAAAGGCGGAGGAAGGGCGTGAACTCGCAGACCAGCTCGACGGTCGACCGGATCGTTTGGCGCGCAAAGTCGTGCGCAAGATCGGAGTCGAGGGTGAACACAAGGTGGACCTGAAGCACGAGCAGGAAGGGGAGGAGGAGAGGGTTAGCTAGTCAGTGCTCCCCTCTAAATTGTGGAATGCCCACCTCCAAGTCCTCGCACTCGCCGAAGCGACAGGCGGCACGCCGCTCGAACAAATCGGCGCCCGGCTCCACGCCGACCGGCCGGGACTCGCACGTGACGTTCGTGAGGACGCACTGCCGCGAGCGCCTGCAAACTAGCGTTCACTTCCGTCCGTCCGAAGGGGAGCGACCGGTAGAAGGTGGCCGTCCGACAGCCGCGCCCCTCCGCGCCGTCCGCCGACGAGAGGCAGCGCTGGAGACACTCGCGCTCGCCCACGTCCACGGCGATCCGGTCGGCGACGCCAAGCAGCGCCACGTGCGGGAGTTTGCGGAAGCAGCCGCGCGGACTGCGGGCGGGCGCCGCGCGCGTCGTCTCGGCGCGTCGCTCCTCGTCCAGCGGGTACTCCTGGACGGGGAGGTGGAAGCGGAGGGCGGCGGCCACTCACCGGCCACAAGCAGACGTCCGCGAAGTGCACGAAGCCGTTGGAGGGCGTCAATCTCGCCGCTTCTTCGCCCTGCGGAGCGTCCAGCAGCACGCATTCGGCCTCCGCCTCGCGCCACAACGCCGAGCGGCACGCGCGGCCGAGCAGGCGGCCGGCCGTCGCGCACTCCCGCACGCACTCGCCGGCGGTCAGCAGGCCGCCGATCGTGAAAGCGCCCTCGTCCACGCCGACCGTCCCGTTCCGCCGGTGGAAGCAACCCTTGATCACGAGCGGAACGTCGCCCGCTGCTCGTCGGATCGCCAAAGGCCGCAAGGGTTCCGACTAGTCGCTCGCTGCACTCTGCGTTGGCCGCACGCCAGTTCGCGGCGTGATTGCTGGAAAGCAGGAGAAGAACGACCGTCCTGGTGTTCCGACTGTCTTCACCTCACAGACCAGCAGCTTGCGTCGATAAGCGACCATCCCGTCGGGCAAACGAGCGCCGAAGCGAGCGGCAGCGCAAGGACGAAGAGCGCCGTTCGCATCGAAACGAGCGGCTTCTTGTGCACAAAAGAAGTGAGCCGCCGGGATCCCCGCCGTCTTTTATGTTTGGTCGCGGCGAAAGCGAGGTCTTGCGAGCGTACGAAGAAGTGTCCTTGCCGCTCGAAGCGGGCGCGAACGGCACAAGAGGAGAAGTGCGGGAGTGGAGTGACGACTGAGTCATTTGAGAGCTCGCCGGCAATGACGCGTTCTCTACTGACGGCTTGTTCGTTCGATGAGAAGCCCACTCACACGTCGTGTTTATTTACTTCTTACTCTTACTGTTGTACAAACGAAATCAATCAAAAGGTTACGAAAGGAAGAATAAGAAAATGGTGTGTTCTTTCTTCAGGAATCTCGAAGCAATCAGATCGTTCCCACTCAGAGAGAAATCATTGCACACTTCTTTCTGTAATTCACCAAGTGACGGCGGAGTTCGTCCTTGGACACGAGCGGCGACTCCACAATCGAAGGCAGGTTCCGACCGAAAGCAACGAGCGGTTCGAATCGCTGCTCCTTGATGTCCGTCCAACACAAATCTCGCAGTGTGAAAGGTTTGCTGCAAGAACGAAATGATTTCTTCTTTCCAATCAAACGATCGTCACCTGCAAGCGTGGCGAACGATGCTGAAGTAACTGCGAGGAAAAACCCTATTCCGATCGCGCTCCTTGGCGTGAATGTGCAGAATTCCGTTCTCCTCGTCAAACAGCGGGCTCAACGACACAAAGGCGCTGTTTGTTCGAAAAAGAATCGAGAAACGGCGTTCGATCGTGTCCAAAACGCAAATAAACGATGCGCCCGGAATTTCGACATGTCCTGCTGAAAAGAAGATTTTTCCGGAGCGAGAGGAGCTCAACAGAGTGGATGCAATCGTGAGCTGAACGAAGACGTAAAACGCAGAACTCAACACCAACTTACGGGCGGCATGCTTTCGGCGCAGAAGCCAACAGTTGTCTTCCGAGTGATCATACGGTGTGTGCGCCAGTAGTAGACCAAGAACTCCTTCCAGTTGATAACGTTCCGTTCATCCACGGCAATGCCCACGAGCTTCCGTCCGATAAGCTGCCAGACAATGGCGCCTCTTGGACAAGTGACTGCGCCGTCCACTTTAAACGACTCTTCGTCGTTGTTGAAGTGACAGAACAGAAGATGCCACGCGCGCGCTTTGCCACTGATCTCCATGCGGAGAGTTCGCGCACAATCGTCGCGGTCTCGAATGAAGAGAGTCCGCGGACTGCAGTCGGGGAGCGTGAGCAGCAGGCGAACGGCGGTCGAGTGGTTCGCGCATTCGAGAGTGATGAGAACGACGTGAAAAGTGTTGAAGCTGGGGTCTTCCAGCGCGTCTCCCTCCCGAACGACGGCGATCAGTTGGTGGTCACTCCACACGCCGAAGTTCACGACGATTCCGCGGCTCAAAACCCCCGAGTGCTCGGGCGGCGAGATCGCGCAGTTCTCGAAGATTCTGAACGTAAAGCCAGCCGGTGAGCAATGGAAAGGAGCCAAGGAATGGAAAAACCCACTTGAACAGCTCGAAGCGCGTGTCGAAAACGAGGACCTTTTTTACGGTCTCCATTTGAAACACAAAACTGCCACATTTGCTAACACGAGTGCGCGCGGGATCTACCTAAAAGAAGGCAGGTGCGTCGATGCTTCAAACGAAAACGTACTCGAAATCGAAGGACCCACAAAGCCGAAGAATCCACACGATGACCGATAAACTGAAGCCGTTCGTTCTGGAGTGCCCACTCATTTGTGATGCGAGCGGCCCAGTAAGAAGCCCAATGATGTCGGCCTCTGTCTACCCAAGGAAGATTCACAATACTCAACACAAGCCCCATGATCAACGGAGTGGAGTGCGCAAATGATTGCTTCCTGATGCACAGCACCACCCAGTTTCTTTTGCCCCCGCTTTCCCAAGGCGCGCAATCCGGTCGCCTCGCAGTCATCTCGTTCAGTTTGTGAGTGTGAGGCGTTTGGTGCGTCCCCCCGCTGACCAGCACTTTGCTGGTGTTTTCGCACGTAAGCAAGCAAAAAGAAGAAATCATTGAACGCAGAGGCAGAAAGCTGGGTATGAAAACAACCAAGCGTTTATTTAATCGACAGCGCCGCGAATTCGCGGCCTTCGAGTGGGAGCTGCGGATCGTCGAGTGCCGGCTGGGGATGCTCGTCGGGCCCAAGTTTCCGGCCGATTCGATCACAAAGGTCAGATTTCTTTCAATAGTGAACGAGGGGATTGCAGATGCTGGAAGAAGCGCCCGCTGCACGCATCCACCAACTGCTGGACTTCGACTCGCCGCTCACCGACCCCGTCCGTCGCGACTTCAAGCGGCCGTTGATGTGGGCGCGGCGGCTGCTCGTTCAGTTCGTTCCCTTGTTCTCCGACTTTTTCAAGCGACACCACAAAACGGACGGGGAGCCGGCCGACAACGAGGAGCAAGCGCAGCGGCGCGCGATCGTCGGCCTCGTCGCCCCGATCCTCCGGTTGGCCAAACGAGTGCCCATTTCGATGACCGCTGAGCTCCGCCTTCTCTTCCCGATCGTGTTCGAAACATTGCACCGAGCAGAGGTCGGTGACGGCGGCTTGTTGCTCCTCTTCGACGTCGAGAACCAACTGCTGCAAATCTCCGCCTTCGAAGACTTCGGGCCTAATCTCATCGGCGAGCTCTCGCTCGTCCTGGAGCGCTTCCTGAAACACGCCGAGTGCCCGCCGGCCGTCGTCTTCGCCGCCCTCCAGGTGCTCGAAGCGCTGACCGAACGGGCGCCGTCGCAGCTGAAAATTTTCCGCTGAGAGGCGACGTGGGACGCCCTCCAGCATGTCGCTCACTCGCCGAAGCGAATCGTCCGGCAGAAAGCGGCTATCGTCCGCAACTTGTAATGAGTTGGGCGACGAAGCGGACTAGGGTGATCGATCTTTTCTTGCAGGCAACTCATTCCTGTAGAGAAAACAATGGTTGTTGTTCGAGCCGCTTTAACGGCACCCAAAATTCTTCGCTTGAAATAAGACAATAGACTTTTTTCCCATTTGAATCGAAACAAACAACCCGAAACGAATGGCCTCCAACCCGCAAGTCCTCATTTCTTCCTGTTCACCGCCCTCCTGCCAGCCGCCCAGATGACCAGCGGTAACTCAACTCTTCTCTGTTCTTCAACCCATCTCCCTGCAGACGAGACGACGACCACCACGATCGAAGAGGAGGAGGAAGAGGACGAAGACCCGCCGTTCCTGCCGGCGGGCGTGCGGCCGCTCGTCGACCCGCCGCGCCTCTCGCGCGCCGTCCGCCGCCGCTACATCGGCGTGTTGACGCAGGCGGAGGCCGACCGTTGGGTGCGGCAGCCGACGGACTTCCGCCTCTTCCACCAGTGGAATCCGCTGCAGCCGTTGGGGCGCGACGACCGGCTGCCGCTCGCCGTCGTCTACCGCTCCTTCCGCGGCGTCCTCGCGCACCTGCTCGTGCGCTCCACCGGCTCCGTGGTGACGTCGAAGCGGACGGGCCGCAGTCGGTTCGTGATCTCCGCCTACTTCGTGGAGCGCGCGGGGCCCGCCTTCCGCAATCTCTCGGATCTGGTGCGTTCCCCGGGCCTCCGCTCACTGGTCGTTTAGATCAGCTGCTACGAGGAGACCGCCTGCATCTCCGAGGGCCAAGTGGACGTCTTCCAGACGCCCGCCGCTCGTCCGTCGAAGAAGAAGGCGCGTGATGGGTCGTGATCGCTCTGCTTTTGTTCGTGTCGTCGAGGAATAAACCGTTTGTTCTGATGATCGGGTGTGGTTGAGGCGAGGTTCGGAATTCGCTTGTCTCCTCGCTTTCGACTCGGCGGCCGATCGGAAAGAAACGCCTCTCCTTTCCGCCGCTCTCGTTCGGGAAAGGAAGGCGAGAAGGCGGCCGCGGCGGCTTTACACTCGGCCGCTCGGATCGGCGGCTCTCCTTCCTCCCTCTGCTCTCGATTGGACATGGAAATTGATTGTGAGGGAGAATCCACGAGACACAGTCCGCAATCGAAATAAATCCGTGGAGTAGAGCGAGCGGATTTCTCGCCGAATTTCGACCCCAATCGACAGCGGGCGGCAGCGGCGGGCGAGCGGCCCGAAATCGGCGTTCGAATTGGCGGGCGGGACGGCGAGAATCCCCGCTCGACTCGCCTACCGCCCAGCAACTTGCCCTTTGGACCCGGCCGCAATCGACGTCCGCCCGTCGGCGGGCGGAGAAATCACCCTGACCGCCGACTGCCGCCGCGTTCCCCGCTCTGCTTTCGCATTCCCGCTCTTCTCCGCCGCCTTCCCCGCTTCCCCCCTCATCCCCGTCCGCTTTCAGATGCACTGCTTCCTGATCGCCCCGCTCCTTCTCGCCGCCGTGGCCGCCGCCCAGTTCGCCTCGGGCGACGCGGAGAGCCCCGACGTCTACCGCCGCTCCGTCGGCTCCGGCGAGGATCTCCAGGTTCGTTCTCCCGCCCTCCCGCTCGTCCTCCACCCACCTCTCGCCGCTGTTTGCAGGTCGCCCGCCGCCCCGCACGCACGCACGATGGTGGGCAAGTCCAAGGTGTCCAAGCGGGCCAAGCAGGAGGAGGCCGCCGCCGCCGCCGCCGCTTCCGCTCCGGCCGTCGTCGAGGCGAAGGGCGGCGAAAAGGAGGAGAAATCGCCGGAGGTTCGTCTTTCGCCGCCCATTTGTCATCATCTTCCCTTCGTTCTTGCAGAACCTTTCGCTGGAGCTGCTGCTGAAGACGAAGCACCCGCTCAACAACAAGTGGGCCTTCTGGTTTCTGGAAGGCGACCGCTCCAAGGAGTGGGTCGACTGCCTGAAGCCGGTGGTCACCATCGAGACCGTGGAGGAGTTCTGGTTGTGAGTTCCCCTTCCTTCTTTCCCTCCACCAATCCCCCTCGTTTGCAGCGTCTACAAGAACATCCTGCCGCCGAGCAACCTGCTGTTCGGCTCGGACTACTACCTGTTCCGCAACGGCGTGAAGCCCATGTGGGAGGTGAGTGCCCCCGCGCCGGCAATCGATTGATTTCTCGCCCCGCTTGCAGAACCCGCAGAACGTGAAGGGCGGCCGCTGGTTCGTCGTGGTCGACAAGCAGCTCCGCAGGTTCGTCCCCTGTCCTATTGCTCGTGTATCTCTCCTGTTTGCAGCACGAAGTTGGACGAGCTGTGGCTCGAGCTGCTCATGGCCGTCGTCGGCGAGCAGTTCGAGAACCA
This sequence comes from Aphelenchoides fujianensis, assembly GCA_024699865.1. NCBI lineage: Eukaryota > Metazoa > Nematoda > Chromadorea > Rhabditida > Aphelenchoididae > Aphelenchoides > Aphelenchoides fujianensis. Next base: position 201,110 of record JAMPIO010000099.1, read on the forward strand.
CGGCCAGTACATCTGCGGAGCGGCCGTCAACCTGCGCCAGAAGGGCGACAAGGTGAGTGGGAAGGCGGACGGTCGTCTGATTCGCTCCTCTCCTTGTCCAGGTCACGCTGTGGACGTCCGACCCGTCGGTGGACCACGTGAACCGCCGCATCGGGATCGTCTTTAAGAGTACGTCCTTTCCACTCGAACTTCTTGTGATTCCGCTCGATTTCCAGGCAAACTCGGCCTCTACGAGGAGAACCTCCGCTACGAGGTGCACAAGAACGAGTCCGCGCGCACCGGCAGCGTCGTGAAGCCAAAGTTCGTCATCAGCGACCGCAATTCGAACTTCTCGTCCACTCCGTCTTCGGCCATCCTCGCCACGCTGCTCGCAGCCCCCTGGCTTGCGATAGCGGCCTGGTGCACGTCCGAGCGGGCGGACCCGGGCGTCGAGCAGCCCGACGTCGGCCCGCCGCTCCCGCCGCTCCCGCCGCTCCCGCCGCTCCGCTTGCGGACGACGAGCAGCCCGCCGCCGCCGAGCAGCTCGATGACGGCTACGCGTCGCCGTCGAGCAGCGGCGGAAGCGCTGCGAGTGGTTACGGCGCGGACCACGAAGGCGACGGAGACGACGTTCAGCCACACGAGGAGGAGAACGAGAATCGTTTGTTTAACTGAAGCCGTTTGTTTATTGATTTGTTAGCCCTCACATTTTTGTAATTTCTTTTGACTTACGAGTCCCGCACAGAGCGCTGCCCCCACCGCGGCCGTCTTGTACCCCGATCTCACCTCTTTTCTGTCTCAAACGACGCCCAAATGAGTCCCCAATCCACCTCAATCCACGCGCAATCCCCCGAATGGCATCGCTTCGAGTTGATCTCTTGCTTTTACCCGCACTCCTCCTCATCCACTCGCCCAAACACCGCCGTTCGCTTTTTTCGTTGTGCTTTCACCCACCCCATCGTTCATTTTGGTTCGTATTTAAACGTTTGATTGGACCGCTTCTTCTTTTTGTTTGTACCGACTGCTAAACGCCCCGGAGAGGGCCAAATAAACCCGCAAACCATCGACCACTCGCCGCCTATTCTTTTCCGATTTATTTTAACAGACGAGAAGATTCGAAGACGGAGACGGAGAGACGATGAAACGACGAAGACGACGACGAGAAAGCTTACAGAAGACGCGCAAGACCAACGACGACGACGGGAATGGGGCGAGGGAGCGGAGAAGCACGAACGAGGGGGAAGAGGACGAATGGGAGGAGTGATTAGACGAAAATATTGTTGAGAGGAACACCAATGGGACGAGCGGGAGGGCGCGCGGACGGTCGTTCGCTGGACTCGACCGTTCGCACGGCTCCCGCTCGTTTGTGTGGAGGGCGGGAGGAAAATACCGGAAGGAAGGAAGATGGTTTCATTCATCTACGGGACTAGTTTTCTATCGGATATTCGCGGGCATTCCCCATCGCCACTGATGGACGTGCGGGCGAGTGAGGGGAAGGAACAACGGAAGAAAGGTGGTCGTTTAATCGATCGAAACAGAAGAGAAGAATTTCGGACTACGAACGGCGAGGAGCGAGGACCCAACGGAGGACGATCGGCGGCGAGGAGAAGTCGGCAATTGCGGCCGCGGCACTCGTCGCCCCGTCGCTCCGGGCTTCGCTTCGACCGGCGGCGGCGGCGACGACGAGTGGCGTTGATTCGAGCGAGAGTGGGAGGAAAGAAAGCAAAGGACCTCATTGCCCACCGATAATTTATGGTCAGAATCCGCACGAGGAGGAAGGAGCGAGTAGGAGAAGAGGAGGGAGAATAAATAGAAGAATCGGACAGTCAGTCGATCGATCGCGGGGTGTGATAAACGGAGGAGGATTCGCGTGAGCCAAACGAGAAACGGTAGATCTTCGAGCGAGCGGCTTGGGCGGCGGGAGGAGGGACGATCGGTTCGATTTCATGCGAATAAAACTGTTTAGTTCGAAACGTGGAGAAGAACGCGCTTTAAGTCGAATTGTTTAGACGGGGGAAACAAATGGATGGGTGCGGGGGTTGCAAGGAGCGAAAGAAACTGGCGATTGAATCCGATTTATTACAACAAGAGAGAGCCAATAACACATCACGTCCTTGCACCGAGTGGTTGCGGGCGGGCGGCCTCCTCACTTGGTCGTCATCATGGTCACGAACTCCTGCAAACCGAAGAGATAAGTGGACAGTTGGAATGCGGAAAGGGCTCACCTCGTAGTTTACTTGCCCATCGCCGTCTGCAAGTGGAAAGAATGAGCGGAGTGCGTGGCCGAAGGGAACAAACCGATGTCGGCCTCGCGGATCATCTCGTCCACCTCCTCGTCCGTGAGCTTCTCGCCCAGGTTGGTCATCACGTGGCGCAGCTCGGCGGCGGAGATGAAGCCGTTGCCGTCCTGCAAGCGAGCGAACAATCAATTGAATGAAAAGGAGAGAGACTCACCTTGTCGAACACCCGGAAGGCTTCCCGAATCTCCTCCTCGCTGTCCGTGTCCTTCATCTTCCGCGCCATCATCGTGAGGAACTCGGGGAAGTCGATCGTGCCGTTGCCGTCCGCGTCCACCTGAAGAAGGGGGATGAGTGGAAGCAAGGGAGGAGCGGACCTCGTTGATCATGTCCTGCAGTTCGGCCTCGGTGGGGTTCTGGCCCAGAGATCGCATGACGGTGCCCAACTCCTTCGTGGTGATCGTTCCGTCGCCGTCCTTGTCGAACAGCGAGAATGCCTCTTTGAACTCTGCAAGCAGCGAGAAATCAATAAGATGACTAAAAAGAAATTCTAAAGACGAACCGGCGATTTGTTCCTCGGTAAGCTGGTCGGCCATCGTTCACCGGCGGTTGGTTTGAGCAGCAGCGACGGGGAGCGAACAGAAGACGACGACGACGCGCGGGGGAAAGCGAGCGGAACGCGCCTGAAATTCGCGAAAATCAATTCGAGTGGACGGATGAAGGTGGGGGGATCTCGACGGATTTACCGCGCAACACGACGGCCTCCTCGACCGGATGGCCACGAGCACGCGGAATATTCATAAAAAAACGCGACTTTCGCGAAACGGAACGAACCCCAAAAAAGCCCGCAGACGGCGCGTCGGCAGCGCGCAGAGAGCGCGGCGGACGGGCGGCGCGGCGAGAAACCCGAAGGCGGCGACCGCGGAAGACGCGGAGACGAGCGGACGGACGGGCGGCGGCGAGCGGAGAAGGAGGGCGGCGGAAGACGGCCGGCGGAGGAAGCAAGCGAGCGGGCGGGCGCGAGGGGGGCGAGTGCGGGGAGCGAGCGGTGCGCATAGTCCGAAGGCTCGTGGGGGCCGCCGCCGCCGCCACTCTCGTCCATTCATCCCGCACCCGCCCGCCCGCTCGCCTCGCCGCCGGCGGCCGCCATTCCGGGCGCGGCGGGGAACACCTCGTCCTTCCTTTGCGGCCCCGCTCGCCGCCTTTGGGAGGTCGTTTCATGCACGCGGCCGCCAGCCAGCCAGCGGGCATCTCGCCGCCGCTCGTTGTCTCGCCACAAAAACGACGGGCCGACGGCCTCTTTTCTCTCGCCCCTCGCCCGTCCTTTTCGCTTTTTTGTCCCGTTCTTCTCGCCCGCCCGCCCGCTGCCCAACGGCCTGTGGGACGGCTCGATTGGGCGCAGGCGTGTTTTCGCCCTCGCCGTTGCCGTCCGCCTCGACCGCCCGCCGCTCTCTCGCCGCACGCCCAAAAGCGATTAGAAAACCGCCGTCGTTCGAGCTCGCCAAACCGAAATCAATTAACGGCGAGCGTTCACGTTAAACGGGCGGCCTCGCCCGCTTGTTGCCGTCGCTGCCGTCGTTTGGAAGGCAACGTGCGAACGGAACGGGTAGCACGCGGAACGAGGCGAGAAGCCGGTTGTACCACAATTGCGGCCCGACATTCGGGGCAATTCCAGATTGAAAGCAGGGGTGTATAAAGGAGCAAAAGGGGTGTGAGTTACGATAAAGTTCTGTTTGCAGAAGTTTTAGTGGTTTCCCTACCTATAATTTGGACCGCAAATGTCGGCCGCAACTGTCGCAGCACCGAGGAGCCGCAGAACTTCTACGAGAACAAAAGAGAACGTTCGATTGCACGTAAGAAAGCAGATGATCGCATCACAAGCGGAAAGCGAGAGCAAAAGGGCACCGCAAACCCGAACGAACGAAAAGAAGAGGAAGTTGTTTGGTCGAGGAAGTGCCGCCTGTACCGAAGACGATTCACGTCACGCGGCCGCTCTTCCGCGTTCAAGTGCGCACAATCCGCCTGCTCGACGCCGACGCGGAAGCTGACCGGCCGGCCGGCCGCCAGTCGAAAGCCGCAGGTGAAAAATCGAATCTCCGCGAGCGGCGTCCTCGACGCGACTCGACGGCTTCCTCCTCCTCCTCCTTCTTGGCGTCCGGCGGCCCCGCTCGCTCCAAACATGATTTCGACGGGCGGCTGGTGGTCGGCCGGGCGGCCTCGCGAATTATCGCAGTCGAGTGGTCCGGCGAGCGAACAGAACGGCCGGCCGAGCGCGTCGACGGCCGCCGTCGCTGGAAGACGACCGGCAGAATTCGCGGCGTGAAATCGGCGCGCTCTTTGTTGTCTCGCTGGCTGGACGAACGACCGCCGAGCAAGCAGAAAGCAACGAACAAGCGCGTAAAGCCGAAGGAGAAAGAAGTCCCCGTTGTGTGGCCAACGGAGAGCTGCGGAATGAACCAAGCGGGAATGTAACGTTCGGACGGTCGAGGCGTCGACGGAGGAGAAGAAGCGGAACGTGAGTGAACACGGTCGGGAATGAATGGGCGCCGTAGACATCCGCCCGACCGTCCGACCGCCCGACCGGTCGGCGCGTCCAATAACTCCAGTGCGAACAACCGAAAATACCGATCTCCAACCGCCGGATTCTCCCCGATTTCGCCCGCCGGTCGGCCGGTCGCGGGCGTCTTCGGCCGCGTCGAGTGCGTACCGTAAGCGCGGTGAACGTGAAATGTCGCTGCCGACGTCGGCGAGCCCCCCACTTGTTCGCTGCTGCGTGAATGAGCGCTTGCGGTGGATCGCGTGAGGGCGAGAAGCCGGCGGCCGGAAAGCGGCGAACGAAACGCAGCAAAACGCGCATTTCGACAAGCGACAACTCAAAACTCGCCTCCGCATCGTCGACGTGGACGTGGAGGCGCTGCGGCAGCAGAAGAAGCGACAAGTTCACCGCAAATTTTATGCAAATCACCCCGTCGCTACCCGATCGACCGCAGTGCGGGAGAAGAGCAACGAAAAGCGATGCGATCGAAGCCGCTGCCGCCGCGGAACGCTCTCAATCGATGCAGCAACAACGACGAAGCCCCGCCATGTTAGGCGGCCGCCGGCGAGAAGATCGGAAAGTGAAAAATCCGAAAGAACGCGGACGGTCGGGCGAACGGGCGGGGCGCTCTCGCAGCGGTTTGTGTGGCGAAGAACACCTTTTCGGGGAGGACGGCGCACGCAGCGAAGGAAGAAGAAGAAGACCGCGGAAAGGGAAGGCCTCGCTTGATAACGCGAAGGAGGCCCCGAGGACGAGCAGAAGACCAAAAGCAAATGAGAAGCCGCACACGGTTGGCCGGTCGAATGGCGGCCCCGACTTCCCCCAAAGCCGCCCGACCAAGAGGCCGAGCGGCCCGGCGGATTTCGAAGAATGAAAAGACGTCCAGCCGGCCGCTGAACGCGAAAACGAAAGCGGCCGGCTTCTGGTCCACACACACGCGTTCAAGACCCCCGTGGAATTGCGGGGATTTGCGGACCGCACCGTAAATAAAAAAACGTCTGCGCAGCGCTTGTTTTCGTTTGGGAATCTCGCAGAAATTTTTGTTCGCAATTCGTCCACAAAGAAAACGAACAAACGATTTGATTTTCAGCAAACGAGCCCCAACAAACACTCGTCCAAACGACCACCGACACGTCGCGGCGAACGGCGTCCAGACGGCGAGCGGCGGGAACGACGAGTGCGGGAACGCTGGAAGTTTCCCAGCGCGCCGTCTCGTGCTCGTGGGATCAAAAGAAGACGGGCGGAAGAGATGAGTGGCGGTCGCAAGAAAGATCTCTGTGCTCGGCGGGGCCGCGGGAACGCACGCGACGAGGCGGCGGTGCCGGCGCGGCCACCGCACGACCTCGGTTCGTCCGAAACTAAAATCTGACAGAAATTTCTAAAAATCGCCCTCTTTTTGAGCGGACGGCTCCTCTTTGAGCAGCTGCAGCTGTTCGTTGCGGCCCCGTCCCCAATCGAAACCCGCCGAACCGTTCGGCCGGCCGGCAGCTCGTGGTCGGCGGTGATTAGCCGAAAGGGGGAAGGCCGCCGACCGATCCGCCCGGTGGGAAGCCCGACCGGGAGGACGGACGAGGAAGACGCGGGGGACAAATTTCGAAAGGAAAAACCATCCGGCTTGTCGCTTCCAGCCAGCCAGCAGCTGGCGGCCGGCCGGCCGGCCACCCGAAAGGACGACGAGGCGAGGCGAGCAGCAGATGATGAGTGGTGGAGTTCGAATAAAACGGCGGGCAGCGGAAACCGCTCTGCACTTCGTGTTCACCTTTTACTTTCTCACGTACCGCCGACCGACCGACCGACCGACCGCAGCAAAACAGCGGACAGTCGACAAACGCAACAGTTCGAAAGTCGTCGAAAATTCGGCGCGATAATTCGCGAATTGGACGGTGCCCGGTTGGACGGCGCGGCCGACGGGGCGCCGCCACCTTCTGGCATGCGGGCGGCCGTCGTTTGCGGTCGGCCGGTCGGCTCGCTCGTATCCTTTTGCTTCGTGAAGTGGAGAGAAGACGGACGGACGGGCGGACGGGAAGCCGGCGGCCGGCCGGGCGGCGGCGGCGAGCGGGAGAGGAAACGAGCAACACGACCGCAAAGTGCGGGAAGAAGGCGGCCGCTCGCTCACTCGCCGCGTGTGTGTGCCCGCCGGCGCCCAGCGGCGAGCAGAACGCCCGTCCTGCCGCGGCTGATAATGAAGGCAAGAGGTCAAGCACACGGGCGGCCGACGAGAGAGTGCGGCCGGCGCGCCGCCGTCGAGCGGCCCGACGACGAGCGTGCAGCGAAGAGAGCACTCCCTTGCAGTCAAAGAAAAGCCGGCCGGCCGGCTTTCGGATCGAAAGACCGCCGCTTTCGGCCGCCCGCTGGCTCTTGGACGGCCCGAATGACCGACCGTTTCGCAACGAATTTTCGACATCGCCCGGCCGCTTGCACGGCCCGCTGTTGCTCGTAAAGGCGCCCCGAAGATACGCCGATGATTAAAAAATGTATGCATGGCGACACGAAGCGCTTGAAGCCGAAACGAACGAGCGGCCGTCCATTTGCGGGAATTGGCGGCCCGATCGTCGCCGTTACTCTTCGCCCAACGAAACCAATTCATTAGCCGCTCGCGGCCGCACGGGCTGCATGCCGCGAACTCGTGCGTGGAAGTCGAAAAGTCGGCGCGAATTCGGGCCGCTCGGAAGTGCGAAGCAGAGGGCAGAGGGCGCGAGCAAGGGCGTGTTTGGAGCCACGGCCAAGGTCGATGAGGAGCGAACTCTCGACTCCCACCAGCTTCCAATCGACTCCCAATTGTCCGCAGTCGACGGATGAGCGAACGGCTTCTCGGAGCTCATTCCGCTCGACCAACGAAGCGCGACGTTTCGCCGCCGCCGGTCGGACGGCCGCCGAAATCCGCTCGCCGGCGACCAAAACGGGCGGTCGGCCGGCCGGCGACGAAGACGGAGGCGAGAGGAGCAGGGCGCCGAACGAAGGGAAACAAACACGCACACAACCGCAAAAAAAACTAATAGCCGCCGCCCCGATGAAACACGTCTGGCTGGCTGGAGCCGGCTGATAACATCGATTCCCCTCCCCCGCTTCAACGAAACGAAGGCAGAAGTTATGCATTCGTCGCTGCATAAACGAAACGAGAAACAATGCGGTCGGGCGGCTGTCATGCAATTCGGAAATGGACGCCCGCCGCCGCCACTCCGTCGGCCGGTCGGGCAGTCGAACGAACGAGGTGCGAACTCCGCTGCGCAGCTGGCCGCAAACCAACTGAACGATCTGAAACGAGCGAGAACGAGCGGGAATGAGCGGGAACGGGGGGGAACCCAAGTGTTCACTCGCTGGTCGACGGCGGGCGATTAGCGGCGGCCAAATGCGGCCACCTCGTGGACGAGAATAGAAACGAGCGGACGAGGACGGCAGCAGGTCGCACTTTCGTGTGCACGAGCGAGATCTGCTCAACGCACACGCTCCTGCGATGAGGATTAGACTGCCGGCCCCACCGACGGCGGCGGCGATGATGAAGAGGCGGCGGATTGCCCGCACACGCACACACTCTCCACTCACTCACTCACTAATTAAACGAAAAGAAGACGAATCCCCCAAATGTTGTTCGCACGAGCCGTCCCACCGGTCGCCCGACTGCTTGATGTCACCTCCGGACTCGACTCGCCGACCATCCCACCGGCAATCCGCCCGCAAATCCCCGTCGTTGGCCAACGAAACGAACATTCGAGCAGTCGGCGCGGGTGTTCAACGAAATGAACGGAAGTGAAATCACAGCATTCGAAAGGAACGACTCACTTCGATGCAGCAATCAACCGTTTGAGCGAAGCCAACAATGAAGGGGTTCTTTCAAGCGAACGTATTGGAGATCGTTCTACCTTTTACACCTTGAGACAGGATGTCGTCCTCAAGACCCTCCTCATGCATCGAGCAGAAAACAGATTCCAAACCAATCCTCAAGCACATTAGCAAATGCAAACTGTTGAAGAGCGACGAGACCGTCGGAATGCGCCGAATCATTGCTCTTTTGCTTGCCGGATGCCCGCGAGGCGATTCGCTTGACTGTGGTGGAGAGCAGAGATCTAGCGCGGTGTGCAGAAACTGGCAGTCGACTACCAACTTTTCGTTCGTTCAGCCACTCGTCATGGGACTTGCTTTGCGTATTTTTGAGACTTGTTTCCCTAGTTTGTCTCAAACTTTCAAGCAGAACAACACGGGGAATTCCGGCGCGGCTGTGCAAACAGCTACACGTCGCGCCAATCCAACGACATTGTGGGCCGTACCCGAACAAGTTTTGCCCAACTTGAAACCACGAAAGCACTCCGTTTTTGCAGGAACGCAGCGCATGCACTCGCTTCTCAAAATGTGGCCGCTTTTTGTTTCAAATGGAGAGCGTGAAGAAGGTGTTGGTGTTCGACACGCGCTTTGACGTCTACAAGTGAGTCTCTGCTTTCCGCTCTGTTCAGCCACCTTGTTCGTTCAGGATCTTCGAGAGTCGAGAGATCGTGCCAGCTGAACAGAGCGAGCGCTGGAGTTGCGGAAGAGTCACGAATTTCGGCGTGTGGAACGACCACCAGCTGCTCGTTGCGATCAGGGAGTACGTGAAGGGAGAAAGTTACAACTTTCTACACGTCCTTCTCGTCACTCTGAACAACGCGGACAACTCCGCTTCTGTTCGCCTGCTGTTCACCCGAACGGTCAACTCGTTCACCTCTCTGTTCATCCGCGAGAACGAGTTGTCGTCTTCGTACGACAACTTGAACATCGCGTCTTGCCCTCGAACGAAGGTTTGGTTCTGCACTATCAAGGAGGACGAGTCGCTTCAAGTGGACAAAACGATCGAATTCCCAAGCTCCGTCGTTCTTCCGCACTTGATCGGCGACCAAATCGTGTGCATTTCTGTAGACAGCCTCCGGAAGTTCGATTGGACGAAAGTGTTGGTTTACGACCTGACCTGCAAACGGATGCCATCACCACTTGGGAGACGACTGCTGGGTTCTCCACTAGCGGCATGTCTGAGGCATGTTTCTTTCAATTGTGGTTAACCTCACGGAATCGCCTTATTTAGTTGAGGATTGACATTACTCACTCGTACTTGTGGGCTTCAAAACTACTCTTTTTTGTGGCCGATATGTCCGACTTCTCCTGTCCGCCGTTGATTTTTTCGTTCGATCCGCTCGCTCGTCGCTTTTCGATGATTCCGTGGAAGGACACGCATCTCTCTGTCTGGACGCCTTGTTTCAACGAAGAAAACGGGATTCTGTACGTCGACGTCTTGCAACTGCATTCCGATTCGGGCCGCAATTGCTTCGGCTACAGTGCTCGTCGCTTCTGCTGCAGGTAACGTGCGTGCGGTGAACCGAGTGCTTACTTCTTTCTTGCAGCAAACCCTTCACTTTGCGCGAGTTGTGTTGGGCGCAGCTCAAAGAAGAGGGCTTCAAATTACTGGCCGCCCTCGGCCGGGACGTGCCCGGGCTCGTCGAGTCGCCGCTCGTGTACAAGGACGAACTCCGCTCGCATCTCTCCAACTACACAAAGAAGTGCGCGATGATTCCTCTCTGAATCCTCCGATTGTTGCTCAAGTACACGAGCAAGAAGGATGAGCGTTCCTTTCTTCTCACCATCGTCCACTCATTTCTTCCACCTCTTGTTTTGTTTCTTTTGTCAGGGATGTCATGCTTGCTTCCGCCCCTTCAACCTCCGTCTATTCGCCCACTTGCTCGTCCAATTCCAAGCATTAGCCTCTTTTCAAGGGAAATAAACTCAAAACAGTCATCCGAAGCCGATCCCAGCATCCTTGCAGGTTCCCCGATCAAATGAAGGCAACAACGGTCGCACGGCAACATTCACTCGTGTTTAATAAAACAAATTCCAATAACAACACACTACAGAACATGCTCCGAACTATCCGATTACACACGAACTACAGGCGAAAAAGGAGAATCGATCACCTACTCGCTTGAAACAACGTTAGTGGTCTGATACAAATGTGGGTCAATAAATAGAAAGCAGGGCGAACAAAGTGATCTCAACGGAGTCAATGAAGCGGCTCAAATGATGGGCGTTTGCTGGGCGCTGCTGGCCGACTGGTAGCCGGGCGTGTTCTCGACGGAGGGCGACGAGTAGAGGGCGGCCGCCTGTTGGAGGTCGCCGAACTGCCCCACCGACTGGCCGTTCAGTGCGGCCGTTCCGGCGGTGTTTCCTGAACCAACAAGCAGTCAAACAAGAGGATCGAAGAACTCACCGATGAACTGGAGGGCGGGGGCGACGGCGAAGTTCGCCGGCTGGGCGGCGGCCACGTTCGCATCCCACTGCGCCCCGTCGCGCGCCTTCTTCTCCGCCGTTTCTCCGCTGAAAGCGAGCATCAATCGGATGAATCAAGTGACGAAAGGACTCACTTCACGTCCGAATTCTTTCGCTTGAGGTTCGAGAACAGCGTCGGAGCGGGTTGGTCGAGGAGTTCCTCCAGTTTCGCGTGCTCGATGTAGTGGTCGTGCAATCTGAACGATCAATCGAATGAACGAAAGGAACAAAGAGGGGAGAACCCACTTGCCCGGCGACGTCCCCAACTCCTCCAAGACGTCGAGTTTGCGCTGCGAAAAAAGAAATCGCTGCTCCGCACTCAGGTGTTTGCTGTGGAGGCCGAAGTCGAGCGCTTCGAGGACGTCCTTCTCGCGGAAGTGCGACGACGAGAAGGCGGCTTCCACCAGCGCCAAGTACAGCTGCAGGTTGTCCTGAACGAAAGCAATAAGTGCACAAAGGATGGAGGGAAGTGGCTCACGTTGTCCCGCTCGATCGCCTCCTTCAGCACGCGCTCGGCCGCCTTCCGATCGTGGAGGATCTTCGACTGGAAGCGGGCCAACTTCAGCGCGTAGAAGGAGCGAACTCGACGCGTGTTCGTCGCGTCTCGAATCAACTTCTCCATTTTGTGGACGAACGTCGAGTAGTCAGCGCTCTTGTCCTCCTTGGCTAGTCGCCGGCGATCCACCTGCAGCTTCCGCATCGTGATGGCGACGAAGCCGGGACGGCGGCGGTCGAAATCGTTGAGCAAATCCAGCGCCTTCGCCGTCTCGCCTGAAATTCGCTTCACGATGAGCGGGTCGTTTCGAAGCAAACAGAAGCCAGAGATTGGGGAGGCAAGAAGAAGAAAGGCGTTCTTCTTCCCACCTCTCTGGTCATTCCTTCTCCCCAACGGCTCGTCCATCCACCGCCTTCCTTTTGTCCAAAGACCCGCCAGCTGCGAAACGATTGCTAACTGCCGATCGGAGGATCAGCACCGCTGCTTGTCGACGAACGGAACAAATTTTCTCTTCGGAATTCACTTGAAAACGGGCGCACAAACATGAGAGAAGTGGATTGAATTGAGATCACTGATCGCTTGACTGCGAGGCGAAAGTTTGCCGCCGTGCGGGCGGGAACGCTCGTCGTCCGTGGGCAACAACCGAGAGGAGAATGGGGGGAATTACCGTGCTTCTCTTCGAACAGGCTGTACGCCAAGAAGAGTCCCGGCTTCCGCGAGCAGTGGAATTCGGCCGCCTCCTTGTAGATTTGACGCGCCCGCTCCACGTCGCCCTCTCGGTCGTAGTGGGCGGCACACTGGAACACGAGCGATCGATCAATCAATCAATCAACGAATGGGAGGACTCACTTTGATCCAAAACTCCTCGTAGAGCGCGCAGGCGACGAGGCAGCGGCGGAAGAGGAAGTCGACCCGCTTCTTGTTCTTCCCGCCCACCTCCCAGTCGAGGTAGTTGTGCCATGCGAGCAGCTGGTCCCGATCCAACGGCTTCACGTGGAAGTAGGGCCGTTTGATCTGCAAACACACGAGAACTAAAAGACATGCAACGGAAGAACGTACCGCGTTCTCGAACTTCAGCCGATCGCCCACGGCCGCCTCGTTCGAGCGGAAGAGTTTCGAGCGACGGTCGAGGATCTCCGAGCGGAAAGCTTCGCGAGCGGCGTCCACGTGCCGGCGGCGGCGGACCGTCAGCTTCGTCGCGCCACCTTCGACCACTTCCTCCGGCGGCACGTCCTCCTCGACCGTCTCGTCGTGGAAGAGCGGCGCGCCGTGCAGCCGCTCGCGCACCTTGGCGGCGATCGCCTCGTACTCTTCGGCGTTGAGGATCTGGTCGGGCTCGTGGGCGGCGACGAACTGTTTGTAGCGCTCGAAGTGCAGTTGGTAGCCGTGCGTTGGGTTGCCGAGAACGAGGTCGTAGAACTGGGCCGCTCGTTGGAGTTGCTTCTGTTCGACCTCCCAGTCGAGGTACGAAACCCAGAGCTTGTCCGAGCGCCAGTCGAGGCCGCACGCGTCGAGGGCACGCACGTAGATGCTGAACGGAAAGAATTGGAGCAAAAGAAGGCCGAACAAACGAACCCTCGAGTTTTGATGGCGGCCTGTGCGTGTCCCGCTCCAATCTCCTTCACGTACGCGATGTACGAGAGCCACAGGTCGACACTCAGCGGGATCTCCTTGACGCCTCGCTCGTAGATCTGCAGCAACGATTGGAAACGAAGGAATGTCGGCTGGAGACTCACGAGTAGCGCCTTTTCGAAGCGCTGATGTTTGCGCATGAGTTCGGCCCACTTCTTCCAGTAGCCGAAGCAGAACTTGTATTTGCGGAGGAACTGATCGAACGCATCGTCCGCCGCGTCCGCGTCGTTCTTCTGCTCGACGTGCTGCAGCAGGCGCGTCCACGCGTCGAAGTCGTGCGCGTCGTCCCGCACGGCGCGCCAGAGGACGCGATTCGGCGAGGCGGAGCGGCTGAAACGAGGCGGAATGAAGCTAGAGGTCGAAAGCAACCGGTGGCTCACCTCCGAGATCGACTGCGACGTCGCCGATGGCCGTCGGGAGTGCGGCCGCCCATCGTCCTCGAATGCGATCGGCGGAATGCGGAGCGCGACGCGAAATCCGGGCGAGCGAAGGCGGCCGGTTGGCGAGGTGAGTCGCAACGTCAAAGCGGCCGCTTGGAGCAAACAATCGCGGCGGGAACACGCGTGACAGCTTTCGGCTGGAGGTGAGTGGGTGGTGGGTCTCAAATTACTCGTCGATTTCCTGGTCGATTCAAAAGGAAACATCGTAGCATTCAAGCGAAACTTCAACAGCTTCCAACCGGTCAATCACTCTCCTCCACGAGTCGATAGAATCGGGTTTATTTGCCGAAACTAATGTACACACTCGAGTTCTCGCCTAATCGAACTGAACGTCGCAGTTGGGGAGCGCCTTCTTGAGGGCCTCACGGGAGCGCTCCGGCTTGTACACGTGCGGTAGATCGCGGATCACCAGACGCTTCAGGCCGCTGCAACGAACGACTGAGGATTGCAATGGAAGGGAAGCGAACCTGAACTTCTCCACGTGTTTGAGGCCGAATTCCGTGATGCGACGGCAGGATTCCAAGTGCAGCTCGGGGAGCGAGCGGCCCACGTGCTCGCCGACGGTCTCCAGCCCGAAGTCCTGCAGGTTCTTGCAGTTCACGAAGCGCACACTCGATAGACGGTCGAGACCCGCTAAAAGCGACAAACAGGACGGATCAAAGAAATGAATGAAGGGGGAACGAACCGAAATGCCGACAGCCGTAGCCCGAAACGCAGCTGTTCGTCGCGTCGATCTCCAGCAAGTGGCACGAGTCGGAGGGCTTTGCGGGGTCCAGCTCGGCGGTCGCCCGAATCAGCATGTTGTAGTCGTCGAAGCGGTCCTTGAAGCGGTCGAATCTAAGCAATAAAAAGTAGATTCTCTTGATTTTTCCCTTCTGTGCACTCACTTGACCGCCCCGCCGCACCGAACGACCCACTCGGCGGCCGCACGATCCGCGCCGACCTCCTTCACGCGTTGCACGTCGTAGACTGTAGGCAAGCAAGCGAGTTAGTGGATGGAAGGAAGAGGGAAACGAACAGTTGAAGCCGTCGATCAACCAACGCAGTCCGGGGATGTTGTGCGAAGTGATTGACTGCATCACGCGGTCGCCCATTCGAATCAGGTGGCGCGACATCCTCGCGGCTTAGTGGACGGCGTGGGGACTTCCTTCAATCGAAAACACACTCTTCTGATGGACGAGAATCAAATTCGAGCGGTAATGACGGCGTGTTCCACCAATTCGTTCGAATCAACGAGAACAACGAAGAAATGAGTGGATTTATTGCGATCGACCTTCAATGGAAATAAATGGACGAGTGAATAGTCATCACTATTTACAACAAACAAAGAACGAAAGAAAGAAGATGTGATCAGTCGGCCCAATCCGGCCGCCTTTGCTCGTCGTTGACCGCAGCGTTCGGCTCGCGCATTCGAACGACGGGGATTTCGCGGCGGAGGAGGGCGCCGCGCACCTTCCACCGCAACTGCCGGCGGGACTGCTCGTTCGGCGGCGGATTTTTGGCCCACAACTCGCGGTACATCTGCAGCCGCTTCAGGTTGTCGTGGCGGACGGGCAGACGGCCGGGCTCCGGGCACACCACTTCTCGCAGTCCTTCAAAACAAGCAGGAATCAATTGAAAGCAAGAAGGAAGAATAAACGAACCGTTGCGGGCCATGAACTCCTTGGCGTTGAAGGGAGTGCGCGGCGTCCGCAGCGGCGGGAAGGCGGCGGAGCTCTCGACGGTCGGCGCGACGGACGCCCGCCCCAGCGGCTCGTTTTCGTTCGTTTCGGCCGCCGCTTCGCGCAGCGACGGCAGCGTCGATTCGGCCGTTTGGTAGAGCGACGTGAAGAGCGCGTCGTCGAGGTCGTCCGTGGCGTCCGCGTCGTTCTTCCCGTCGCAGAGCTTGCGGACCTGAAAGCAGACGATATACTTACTTCTTGTCTCGCTTTTCATGCACTCACGTCCGCCAACATGTCGCTGATTGCGGGCAGGCACCGCTCGTACGTGTCCCGAGCCATGCGCAACGCGTCCCGCACGTTCTCCTGAAAGAAACGAGGAGGAATGAACGAGAAGAACGGAGGACTCACGAATCCTTCGAAGAGCCCGTTCTCGTCGTCCAAGTTCGGGAACGTAAAGTCCGCGTGGCCTTCGTCGTCTGCAAGAACGTTTATTCGACTGGGAAAGAGGAAAGCGGACGAACCTTGGGCCTGGTAGAAGGAACTCGCATCGTACTCCTCGAGATCTTCCGCGTTCACTCCTGAAGCCCATCGATTGAAACGAAGGGCAGGAAGGAAAAGGGACGAACCATCTCGCAAGAAGCCCAGGTCCTCTTGATTGCGGAGATCGAAGCCGAGGTCGTGCAGCGTGGAGAGGATGTCCTCGTCCGAGTACGTCGCCATCGGAAGGTCGGGCGAGCGGCACGAGAAGGACTCTTGAAATCAAAGGTAATGAACACAGACGAATACTCCAGTAGATGTGCTCAAACAATTGAGATCACGAGTTACAAACAAAAGAAAGTGGAGGTCGATCGCCCGTGTTTGTTGTGATCAACAACTCTGTTCGCTTCCCGCTTTCCAGTTGCGGCGTGCTTTCGAAGTGGTCGCTGTTGGGGCGAAGTGCCGGCGATTGATTCGCGCGCGGTTGTGGAGTGCCAACAAGCGGCTTCCCGGGATGTGCGTCCGGCATTCGAATTGAGCGCGATTTTCGCGGGAACTTCGGGCATTTCGGGGCCGGCGTCCGCTTTGAATTCGAAGGGATGCCGGAGGCGCGATCCGGGCGACATCTCTTCGGGGCTTCGCTTGATCGGCGGCTCATCTGCTTGTTGATTCGTGATCCCCGCGCTCTTCTCTTCGATTTCAACATCTTCCCACTGGTTTCAGGCCGCCGCCATCCGCATGCTCGAAATGGAGGTGGACGAGGAGGAGATCGTCGTGGACGAGAAGCCGCGCGCCGCCCACCTGCACGACCGCTCGAATCCGCCGGCCGGCTCGACGGGCGCGCTGAACGCCGAGGACGCCTTCCCGCAGGAGGAAATCGACGTCGTCGACGGCGAGGAGGAGGAGATCGACTTCGGCGACGAGGACGAGGACCGCTCCTCGCGCAGCGACACGGCCAACGAGCAGAACGCGCGCACCGAGAAGTCGCTGGGCACCCTCACGAAGCGGTTCATCAAATTCCTGCAGGAGTCGCCGGCCGGCAACATCGACATCAATTCGGTTCGTCCCCTCCATCCTTCCACTCATTTATCCGCTCGATTGCAGGCCGCCGACAAGCTGAATGTCTCGCAGAAGCGCCGAATCTACGACATCACGAACGTGCTCGAGGGGATCGGGTTGATTGAAAAGAAGTCGAAGAACCTGATCATGTGGAAGTGAGTTCCCTTCCGCCTTCCTTTCTTTCTTTACGCTCGCTTGTTGCAGAGGCGGCCAACTGCGAAAGCCGGGCGGCGAGATCGACCTGAAGCCGGCCGACGAGCGCAAACTCATGGACATCAAGCACGACCTGACCGACCTGGAGCGGGAGGAGCGGCTGCTCGACACCCATCTCAAGTGGATCAAGCAGGTGAGTCCGCAGAAGCAAGCGAATCACTCATTTGAGGTTGCAGAGCATGCGGAACGTCTGCGAGGACATGGACATCTACCGCTACGCGTTCGTCCTCAAGGAGGAAGCGGCCAGTGCGTTCGAGAACGAGCGCCTCCTCCTGCTGCAGGCGCCGCCCGGAACCGACATTCAAGTGGGACAGCCGGCCATCGTTCGTTCCTCCTTCCACTTCAATCCATTGCTTGCTTGGTTGCAGAACCTGGACGACGTGCGCTACAGCCTGAAGGCGAAGTCGCACTCCGGCCCGGCGATCATCTCGAGCGTCACGAACGAGAAGGGCCACTCGGTCATTCGGCGAACGATTCGGCAGGAACGACCGACGGCGGCGGCCGACAAACTCGGCGAAGTCCCGACGAACATTCTCGAGGACGACGAAGAGGACGCCGCCTTCAAGCGCGATCAAATGCTCGAGGAGGAGGTCTACGAGATCGAACCCCTGCGAGTGTTGAGCCCGCCGCCCTCCGAACTCGACTACACGCTCGGCCAGCATCGCGGCGAAACGATCGCGGACATCTACAACGACGACGGCTTC
The DNA here is from genome assembly GCA_024699865.1 of Aphelenchoides fujianensis. Classification (NCBI taxonomy): domain Eukaryota; kingdom Metazoa; phylum Nematoda; class Chromadorea; order Rhabditida; family Aphelenchoididae; genus Aphelenchoides; species Aphelenchoides fujianensis. The sequence goes on from JAMPIO010000099.1 coordinate 218,829, forward strand.
TGAACGCCCGCAACGCGGAGATCTCTTTCCTTCTCATTTGTTTCCATTTATTGCACTTCACGTTTGTTTGTTTTGTAGCGTCCTTTCCATTTCCAATGCCTCTTTGATCGAATAAACGAGCCCAAAATAACTGAATAGAAGTCCGAGAGTTTATTCGAAAGGCGAGAAGTGAAGCGGGCGATTCGTGACGAACGAGCGCAACTAAAAGAATCCGCTTTCCCCGTCACGAACGATCGAATCACAAGAATTATGCAATTGAATGGCCAACTGGGTTGATTAGAATCAATTGTATTCGAACAGCAATCTCTAACGCTACAAACGAAAGGTACAAGACGGAGAAAGGGGAGACGAAGAAGGAGTCATGGGAATGTGGACATAAAGGCGGCTTCCTTCAAGCGCCCTGCGGTTGAGGGTCTTGCGGCACGAACTCCTCGTCCAGCTCCGGGTCGGCGTCCGGCACGAAGTCGGCGTTCGGCTGCTGCGGGTCGACGGCCGGTTGGGGGTGGAAGGCGTGCAGTTGGAGGCGCGGCGGCGGGAGGACGACGCGTCGGCGGGCGGGCGCGTCTCGTCTCCACGCCCCGAGGATGTGGAAGAGGATGCGGCCGGACACCGACGCGGCCACCACGAGGAGAAGCCCCGTGGCGGGCGCGCCGTCGGCGCCCGAGCTGATCGGCGCGAGGGTGGGCAGGGAGGCGGTCGTGAAGGGGCGCGTCGAGGCCGTGGAGATGGAGGCGAGCGTCGGCAGGGAGCGGGTGGTCAGTTGGGTCGTCGAGATAGTCGGGAGCTCCGTGGTGGACGGCGTCGAGATCTCCACGGTGGAGATCGTGGGCAGCTCGGCGGTGGAGGCCGTGCCGATCGTGACCTCCGCCTCGTCCTCGCCCGACGCCTGGCCGGCCTCCGCGGACTCCTCTTCGGCCAGTAAAGTATTGAGGACTTTTCGAGGGAAAAGTCCGATGTTTCTTGCGTGCTCTTTGATCATTCTCGAACGTCACGGCGGCCAAACCGGAAGGGAATTGAACTCTTGCTACCCGGCGGGCGATGGAATGCACTTAGCCGCCCATCAGTGGGGGCGAACGGGCGGAGCGGAGCGATCCGCCCGCTCGATCAGCCGTTCGCGTCCATTAGCGCCCGCCAGGGGCGGGACGTTCAGGCGGGCGAACGCCGCGGGGAAACCGAATAAAAGCGGACGGCCGCGACGACTCGTGGCCGGCCCGTCGAAAGACGACAATCTTCTTGTTCGAGTGTTGCGCTCTTGCGAGGATCGATCCCACTGCCAAGGCGGTGAACACAAGGAATTATTGGGGAGCGGTGAGGCCTGGGATGGCCCACCTTTCCCGATCCCTCGGCGGAGCGGCGGGCGCGCGTCGAGAGGGTCGGGAGGGAGGCCGTGGAGATCGTGGGCAGGCGGGCGGTCGCGGCGGTCGGCTCCTCGTCGCCCGACGCCTCGGCGGTGTCGAGGGCCGAACGGCGGACGGGCGCGGCGTCCTCCTCCTCGCCCGAGGCGGCCGAACGGCGGTACACCTGCAAGCAGACGGGGGATCAATCGATCGGAGGAGGGGGAGGGGGAACGAACCTCGGACTCCTCCTCGTCGGCCATCGGGGCGGGGGCGTCGGAGAGGTTGGCCGCCTCGTCGTCGCCGGAGCCCTCGCCCGCGTCCTCGCACTTGCACACGACGATGCGGCGGGCGACGACGGCGGCGGCGCCGTTCGGGCCCTCGGAGCGGGCGGTCGGCGAGTGGACGAAGGTGATCGGCTCCTGCAATCGATCGATCGATTAGACGGGGCAGAGCGAGAGGGGGAGGACGAACCTGCGAGGGGCCGCTGCCCGAGCCTCCCGTCGGGTCGGCGGAGCGGCGGCGGCGGTACGCGTCCTCCGGCTGCTGGTCGGCGGCCTCCTCGAAGAACTCGACCTCCTCCGCGAGGATGCAGGCGCACTCCAGCGTGCGGAAGGCCTCCTCGCCCGAGCCCTGCAAACGGCGACGAGAGGTGAGTGGAGGACGAGGGGGGAGGGGAGAACGAACCTCGAGCGGCTGTCCGGAGCCGACGGTGCCGAGCTGGGCGGCCGCCACGGCGGCCAGCAGCGAGAGAACGACCAGGAAGCGGGACATCTGAAAGCGGAGGGTGATGGAGATCGGAGAAGGGGAAAGCGGGAGGAACGCCGCGGAGAGCGGCGGGGAATGCGGCGCGTCGGCGGGGCGAAGTGGCGATTTCCGCTCTCGCCGGGCGGACGTCGACTGCGGCCGGGTCCAAAGGGCACGGGGCGAGGCGGCAGGCGATCGGGCGGGAACACGGCGGCCGTTCGAACGGGGATTTCGGGCCGCCCGCCCGCTCGCGCTCGAAATTCGCCGAAAATCCGCCCGTTCACCTCTTTAACGGCCGAACTTCGCTCCGAAATTGCTTTCTTATTGTTCGCCGCAAATTCTTCGACCTATACGCTTCAAACGAGAGGAATCGGCGGAGGACGACGAAATTTCGAGTGTCCGGGCGGAATCGCCGATTTCTTGCCGATTTGTGCGTTCTTGTTCCGTCTTGTCACTTGTTCGTCTCCAGACGTCCACAAAAAGAAGAGTGCTTGCCACAAGAAACCTCTCCAACCGGACAAATGATGGAATTCGATTGCTGGATGGAAAACGAGCCGCAGAAGCGGCCAGCACGTGGAAGAAGCGAGCGGATGGGGGAATTCGGGCAAGCAGGCCCCAACCCGCTCGAGAGAGTGGGAAGAAGACGGCCGAGCATTCCTTCGTTTCAATCGGTGATTGACGAAACACACGCCGCCTTCTCGAGTGCTCGAGGGGACGGCCGCCGGAAGTGCTTCAATTGGTCCTCGGATTGCATCTTCTCGTTCGTTTCAAGCAGCTGATCGAAGGGTGAACACAAGGCTTGAAGCAAGAGGATACTGGAGAGACCATCAAAACGGCCGTCTTTTCCGATCGATGGAATGCGAAAGATTCGTCCCAGTGATTACGGAGAGGAGTCGAACGGCGAGAGGTGAACGGAGTACACGTGAACGAGGGCATGCAAAACAAGCGGCAACCGCGCACGACTCGATCACCAGCCGGATGACTTCGAGGCAAACGCGGCCGGTTGGTCGAACCGAAGCGAGGGTTGGGTGGTCAGAGGAAACGGCGGTCTTCTGCGCACTCCTCGCTCACCCGCACAATTCGGCGGCCGACCATGGGCCTTGTGTTGACGGTTCTAGAGTACGCGTCCCTGCATTCCTGGCGTCTTTATCGCGATCGTGCCGCAATTGAGATCTGCGGGGAGCGCAACGCGCAAAATCAACGCCGCTGCGACCGTCTCAATCCGCCGCCTTTGTGGACGCTCGCGGATGTGACGGTGAGTGCTCTCGATGGATTAATTCACATTTATTTCGTTGGCAGGTGGAAGACCCGACACCCATTTGTGTCTTGAAATGCGGCCGTTTCGTCTTCCAAATGGCTGCCGTGACAAAAGTGCTCGTCTTTGACCTGCGTTTTGACGTCCACAAGTAAGCAATCGTTGATGGAATGTTACTCACCTGATTGTTCGTTTAGAATCCTCGAGAGCCGTGAGATCTTGCCGCTTGAGGACAGCGGAGTGTTGAGCCGCGCACACGTCGTGAATTTCGGAGCATGGAGTGACCGCGAGCTGATCGCCGTCGTTTGAGAGGGCGACCCGCTGGAAGATCCCTCGTTCAACACCTTCCACGTGGTTCTCATCACTCTCGACTATGTGGAGAACTCGACTGCGGTCCGTCTGCTGCACACCCTCGTTGATTGCAGTCCGCGCACGCTCTTCATCCGAGCCGCCGATCGGCCGTCGTTTCTGCGTTTGGACGTCGCTGCCCTTCAGCGCGCCACTGACCTCGTCTTCTGCCGCTTTGACAACGACGGATCCTTCAGAATCGACGTGGTGGCTCCTCGGCAGCCCGGGGCCGTCTTTTCCCATGCGGTCGGCGACCGAATCGTGTACATTCGGGTAGACCGGCGTTCGTGCATCGTCTGGACGGAAGTTGGTGTCTACAACTTGCAAAAGAAGCGCGCCATAACATGGAAGACGACTGCGGACTTTTGCACTCAAGATATGCCCTCGGTAGGCTGTGAAAACTCGTTCATGTGATGACCGGTTGTTCAGCTCCACCTTCAGGCTATCGCACTGGGCACGTGGAATTCCAACCGAATCTTCTTCCCGGCTGGAACGGCGGGATCCCCGATGCCGTCGTTCATCTTCTCCTTCGATCTGCGCAAACGTCGCTTCTCGTTGCTCCCGTGGGCCGACCGGCTGTTCTGCACGTGGAATCCTCGTTTCGACGAAGAAAGCGGGCTCCTGCACGTCGGAATCGCAAAATGGCGTGTTGACCACATTGGTTGGATTTGTGACTACAACGTTGTTCGATACGCCTGCAGGTGAACTATAGAAAAGAAGAACCGAGTGCTCACTTTTCACTTGCAGCCGGCCGTTCACATTGCGCGAGTTGTGTTGGGCGGAAATCAAGGAGCAGCGATTCGAATCGCTCGTTGCATTCGGTCGGAACCTGCCTTCAATTGTGGAGTCGCCGCTCGCGTCCAGAAAAGAACTTCGATCGCATCTCCTGAACTACGAGCAGAAATGTGCCGTGATTTCCCTCTGATCGTGAACGGTCGGCTTGCTTCGAAAGTGATCAGGCCGCTTTTTTTGACTTACTTCCATTCGTTTGTAATCACCATTTGAGCTTGCTTGTGTTCTTATAGTTGTAAGCGATTAATAAAGATAAACTCCTGATCGAAAGAACAAGCCATCGCTGGCAAACGAGTCGATTCCAGCGGCCACTCAAACCATCCTTTCACCCGTCCGTTCTTGCTCCGGCCGCTCCCGCTCGAAACGTTGAGAGCACTTCCCGGACCGCAAGGACGCCCGTCTTTACGAACAAACCATAAAAGTCCTCATTGCCTCGTTGATCGAATGAATGTGCCCAAAATAGCTGAATCGAAGTACGAGAGTTTATTCGAAGGCGAAGTGAAGCGGGCGATTCGAGACGAGCGACATGAAGCTACTTTCACCGGCAGACAATCGAATCACATGAAGAATTATGCGACAAATGGCCGATTAGGTTGATTAGAATCAATTGTATTCGAACAGCGATCTCTAACGCTACAAACGAAAGGTACAAGACGGAGGAAGGGGAGACGGAGAGGGAGTCATGGGAATGCATAAAGGCGGGCATCAGACAGTGGGACGAACGAACAACCGATCGGATTCTCTGCTCATCGGAGGTCCTCCTCCTCCTCCTCGTCCTCGCCGCCGCAGTGCTTTTTGGCGACCAGCAGGAGGCTCGTCTGCCACGGATCGAGGCGGGAGATCTTGTCGAAGCCGTGGACGGTCTCCGTGAAGTGCTCCACGCTCTGCTCCTCCATGCAGATGGTGAGGTCCTTGACGAACTTGTACTCGCGACTGTCCGCGAACGACGGCGAGATGTCCTCGTAGCGTTTGAGCGCGTTCTGCGTGTCCAGCTGAAAGAACGGCGGGAATGAACGGCGGAGGCACATGAACGGCGCACGTGAACGAAAGACGGAAGCCCGCTAGCGTTCTTCCGTCTTTCTTATCACTCCGCAATTAGACTCACCACATCGATGCACAAATGACACAGCAGGGCCATGAAGAAGTGATTCTTGGCCGCGTACTTTAGAGTCGGATGGTCGGCCTCGAAGACGGCGATCTCCTCGAACACCTCGATCGCCCGGCGGTAGTTGCCGAGCTCGGCCGAGAGCTGCAAACAACGAGGGTCATTCAATAGAACAGAATGGGATGATTGGGACGGAGAAGAAACAGGTGATCAATCGGTCCCAATGATCGACCGCATCCCCTTTCATCCCGCTCTCCAACCCGATGAATCAAGCACGTACCTGGGCCACGCGAATCAGACACTTCGTGGCGGAGCTCTTCGCTTCTTCGCCTTTGTAGAAGTCGGCGGCGATCTGGTGGTGCTTGATGCACTGCTCCTTGTTCGGGGCCTCCGTTTCGTAGATCTCGGCGATGGTCGAGTGCACCTTGGCGGCCATGTTGAAGCGGCCCATGTCCGTGTAGAACTCGATGCACTTCTCGAAGCACTCGACCGCCTTCTGCGCGTCCACCTTCCGATAGCAGGTGCCCGCCTTGTCGTAGTCGAGAGCCGCGTCGTGCTTCGCGTCCGCCTGCGCGGTGTGCAGCTCAGCGGACTTCAGGAACGCGTCGCCGGCGGCCGACCAGTTCTTCGCGACTTTGAAGAGATTTCCGGCCTGCAACGAGTGGAATTCATGGAGTGGAACGATCAAGAAGCGTTGGATCAAAGAGAACAAGGCGAGAGATGAAAGATCGATCGTGTTTATGACCAGAACAAAACAAACAGATGAACAACAAGGAAAGGAGGGACTATTCGAGGATTCGCTTCGCTTTCTTCACTTTGCGCGCCCGCTCGAACGCCCGCTCTTGGTCGGCGCCGAACGAGAACTCGTCGTCGAGGCGAATCGAGCGGACGGCCGTCGCCAAGCCGCTCGCGCCGGCCGTCGGCGCCGTCTTGCGGCCGTCCTCGTTCAGACGGCCGTAATTGGAGAGGTGATGGGCGGCGGCGCAGTGCTCGTTGCGGGCCTCCGGCGACGCGAATCGCTCGGAGCAGTCCGCGGCGGCGAAACACTCGAAATGCGCCCGTCCGCGGTACAACTCGACTTTGGCGGCGAAGAGGGGCGAGTGCGCCTCCTCGATGTGCACGTCGAGGGCGCGATTGGAGGCGAATTTGGCGCGACACTCGCCGCACTGGAAGTCGTGCGCGTGCCGGTAGTGAGCCTCCAGCGCCGCGACGCTCCCCAGCACCCGCCAACAGCCGCCGGCCGGGCACCGAAACTCGTGCGGCTGCGGCTGCGATTGTTCGGGCGCCTGGAGCAAATCGAGCGATGATTTTGGCATCAGCGGGAGCGGTGATGGATGCGAATCGAAGGAAGATTCACAGAAGAGAAGTGAGCAGCTGATTTCGAAAAGAAGCGCGTGATTCAACAGTTGGGAGGCGAGCGGGCGGATTTCGCAAACAAATGAACACGTGGCCATCGCATAAACCAGGTTGAATTGAGAGCAATCGAGTGAAGAGTGGACGGAGCAATGGAAACAATGGAAAGAGAAGGGACGTACCTGATTGTACAGCTCGCACGCATCGACCGCGCTGTTGCCGCCGCCGAGGAGGCTGCCGAAGAAGCCGCCGCCCTTCCGGGACTTCTTTTCCGCTTCCTCCAGCTTCTGTCGGGCTTTCTGCTCGCTGTCGGCCATCTTCTGCAATCGAACGAATTAATCCGAAGAAATCAGGGAAGGAAATCGCGAATTTCGCCCCGAAATCCACGAGTTGTTTTGGGCGAAATTTTATTGATTCTTCACGCCGCCCGCCAGCCGGCCGCCTCGCCGCTCCGCTCCGCTCGAGGAGCGCCGCGAAACGCAAAGCGGCGGAAAAAGCCGCGGCGGGACCGTCGCGCCGAGCGGTGCGGACTTCTTTCCGCTCACTTCTTTCGGCTTCGCACTCCTCGTCGGCGAACAAAAGAACGACGAACGGCACGGCCGCGAGGGCAAGAGGGCAGAAAGCTCTTTCCGGTCGCAAAATCCAATTTCCAATAATCGAGATTCAAAACGATAAACAAACAACAAACGAAACCGTTGGTGTCTGCGGGATGAAGCGGCGGATTGATCTTCCGTTTTTGTTTTGTTCAATCAGTAGTGAATTTGGCCGTCGTCATGATGATTAATGAGCTCGACCTTTTCGTTGGAGTGTTCCAATTACCGTAGAATGGACAGTTCTGCTCGAAAGGCTGACCCGGAGATCAGAAGCCACTTGTCTGCTGCATTGATTTCCACCCGAATTTCCCAACGGTTTCTGGTCGATGAGCGGTGGGCAGCGAGATCTTCTGATTGTTCAAGAGTCTTCCGATTTCTCTTTCGTTCGTTCGATCCGCCTGATCGACCGACCGATCATTAGAAATCACGCCGTTGACTTTTGCTCTCCGCCCGCTCGCTACGGTAATCGAAAGGAGGGAGGCGGAAGAAGTCGCCAGTGATTCAATCGGTGGTGTGATTAGGAAGCGCCAATCGGGTGCAACGACATTGATTTGATTGAGGGGGGCCGGGGCCATTTCGAAGCGACGAACGACGAGGCAGATAGCGAGCGGGCGGGCGGGCGGAAAGAATGGTCTGATCTGGAGGAAGAAGAAGAGGCGTCGACTGTGCACATGAACGACACACGTGTTCGCTGATAAGCCGAGAGCCTGCGGATCGCCGCCCGGCGTACAAGCGAGAGGGCGGGACCTCCGCCCCTGGCGGGGAACGGCGCCCGGCCGGTCGGTCGGTCAGCCCAAGGAACGTGAGCATTTCGCTCCAAATAAAAGTGGACCGATCGGCCGTCGAATTCTCCACTTTTGGCTGCTGCGAGCTTCCGATTTGTCCGCCGCTCCCGTCCCTCTTGCAAAATGGTCGCCGATGTGGAGATCCAAAACGTCGTGGTCGTGGGCAGCGGATTGATGGGAACGGGCATCGCGACCGTAAGCCTTCGACTCACGTGCGGGTCCAATTGAAGCATCCCCTCCGCTGTTGCAGGTGTCCGTCGAAGCGGGCGTTCACGTCACGCTCGTGGGGCGCAGCGAGGACAAATGCGAGCAGGCGCGCGCCAAGGTGGCGGCCGCGTTGTCCCGTTCGGCCAAACGGAAGCTGCCGAACGACGCGGACGCGCAGCAGGAGTACGTGGAGGCGGCGCTGGAGTTGCTGGAGCTCCGCACCAACGTGATGGACGCCGACCTCGCTTCCGCCGACCTCGTGGTGGAGGCGATCGTCGAGAACCTGAAAGTGAAGCAGAATTTCTTCGAGAAGGTCGAGCCGGCGGTCAGCAGGTGCGTTCACTCCACGATGCAATCCCAATCATCCGCCGTTCCTTCAGCAACTGCCTGCTGGTCACGAACACGAGCAGCTTCCTGCTGGCGGACGTTTCGGCCAAAATGGAGCGTCGCGACCGCTTCGCCGCCACCCACTTCTTCAACCCGGTGACGGCGATGAAGTTGGTCGAGTTGGTGCGCGGCGAGGAGACCTCCGACTCCACTTTCAATTTGCTTTATCGATTCTGCCAGCGCGTGGGCAAGACGCCCGTCAAGTGCAAGGTTCGGCGGCCATCCATTAGGGCGAATTGAGTGAACTCGTGCGCGTTTGCAGGACAACTACGGCTTCATCGTAAACCGCCTGTTGATCCCGTTCGTTGCCGAGGGCATTCGGATGGCCGAGCGCGGCGATGCCGAGCCGAAGGACATCGACACGGCGATGAAGTTGGGGGCGGGGGTGAGTTCTCCCTTTATTCTTTTCGTTCAACTCATTCGATCACTTGCAGCATCCGCTCGGACCGTTCGAGGTCGCCGATTTCATCGGGCTGGACACCGTGAAGTTCATCCTTGACGGCTGGCATCAGAGGTAGACGGTGAAAGGAACAAACTGCTCACTCCCTTCCTTCCTTTGCAGCTACCCGGAAGACCCCCGCTACAAGCCGATGCCCTCGATGGAGAAGCTGATCGCCGAGGGGAAGCTCGGACGAAAGAGCGGCCAGGGATTCCACACGTACCCGCCGAAATAAACCAGCGTACTCCGCTGCGTGCCGCCTGTTGACTTCTATTTGTAAATACCCTAGATTTCTATTCGTTTGTTCGTACTCACTCGATTATATGCATAAATAAGAAACTGCACGAATTGATCGCAATTTCGTCCGTCTTTCCGCCCACTCGCCCCCGCTCGCGAAATGCCCGCCGCAAGAGCGGACCGCCCGCTTCGTTCGGGAAAGCGGCCGGCCGCCCTGGCGGGGCGCCTCGTTCGCCGCTCCGCTCGCCATTCGCTGCGTTCCGCTCGTCGGCGTTTGGGCGACCGGATGGCGACGAATTCGGCGGGCGGCGGCTCGCGGAACGCGGCGACGGCCGGCCGGGGTGATCGCCGAATTTTCACGTCGTCCATCCGCTCCGCTCTTGGCGCCAATCCGGCGGCCTCGAGACGCGCCGCTAAGCCGGCGAATGCGGAGGTTCAACCGTCTTATCAATCGCTCGACGAGGCGCTCCGCGAGTTGGATCGGGCGCTCGAGCAGCCGTCGACGTCGCTCCTCGAATTCGGTTCGTTTCTTCGCACCTTCGTCCGATTATTTCTTGGGATTGTTCGTTGCAAAGTGCGGACAGAACTCGTGATTCGGCGGCTTCTTGCAGCCGTCTGCAGGATTTACAACCCGCCGTTCGGTCGTCCGCACTTTGCCACGAAGAACTCATGATTTTTACGGCGGGTTGGCGGGTGTTATCGCCTGCGTTGCGGTCGGCTCGATGCCCTCGGCTCGTAATCCCGTCTGTTCTCGAAGGAATCATCGAACAGCGAGCAGATTAGTGGGCAGAAAAGACTGTAAAGCCGCTTGAAGCGATAAGACGGAAATTCGCTTGTTTTCCACCGAAATCCCGCTTGTTTTCAGAAGTTTTCCTCCGGCGGAATGCCGCGAAGTTCGGGGACGAGGAGGCACAAGAAGCCGCTGCCCGATTGCTCAAATACACGATGCAGTCGGGGGAGTTTCGCTTCTTCCTGAAGATCACGTCTGATTGCATTGGTGAGTGGCAGAAGAGAAGATTCTTGTGCTCACCTTTCGACTTGCAGCTCACTTGAACCTGCAAACGGCCATCTCGCGCGAACTGCTCCTCGCCGCAAACGACTACTTTGTCGGAGGGCAGCCGGACGATCAGCAGACGCCCGAACTCTTCGGCCACGTGATGGCGAGCCGCTGGCCGCCCGGCAAGGGCAAAGCGATCGAGGCCGTGAATCCCGTCCTGTTCGGTTCGTTCCCTTGCGTTCGATCGATCGATTGATCCTCTTGCTCCTTTCAGTCGTCCACTCGATCACCCGCTCGTGGATCGAAATCATGCAGCAGTACGGGGGAGCGGACGTGAGTTTCCGCCTTCTTTCGATCTTGTTATTCGTCCCCCGCCTTTTAGTCCAAAACGGAGACCCCGCGCGACGAACAGAACGGCGGCGACCGCTCGGAGGCGGACGCGGAAGCCGAACGGCGCTTGGCTGCTCGTTTGTTTCCGGACGACAAGACGGAAGAAGCGACTCCCGCCGAACAAGCGGAAGGTGCCGAAGATCCAAGCGGAGAGCCGAGCGGAGAGTCGAAGGATGCCGCAGCCGAAGCCGAGGATCCCGCCGAAGATCCCGCCGAGGAGTACGACGAGCAGATGGCGGCGATGGCCTCGCTGGGGATCTGCACGATCTGCAACGTCGCCCAGCGGAATTTTTGGCTAAAGTTCGTCCATTTATTCTTTCTTTCCACCTTCTTCATTTGTTTGCAGTGCGATGGAGATGTTCGACGAGGTGTTCATGGCGACGAAGCACCTCCTAACGGCGCCCGCCGCCCACCTGCCGCGGAATGTGAAGCAGTCGCTGCTGCAGCTCTACGTGAACCTCTTCAAGTGGTCGGCCACCGGCCAGCCCAAGTGCACGTCCGTCTCCACACAAGCCTCCACCTCCTCTTCGTCCGGTTGATTTCACCGTCCTCTGCTCTTGTCACAGCATTTCCACGCGAGTCATTCCCTCAATTGCATTTCCTCTAGTCGAATAAAAGTGTTGAGTTTGCGGTCGGTGGGAGCTTCTAGAACGTGGGAACGAAAACAACAACAGCTTTTCGTTGCACACTCCAACTCCAGCGACCTCATGACATCAATCTTTGCTCTCCGTCATCGGCCGTACGCTCTCCGCCGTGTCGCTCCGTCGTTTGTCGTTTGGAACCGCGCGGCGTGTGCGCAGAGGCGGCGAACAGACGAGCGAGCGAAAGTGAGTGGAAACCTGCTCGAATCTGCCGCGTCTTCGTCGATCGATTCGAAAGGCGGGGAATTCGATGCAGAGGACGACGAAGTGGGCGGCGAGAATTTGAATGCATTGAATCGAGCGAATCGAATAGTTGGAATGACCATCAGAATCGACTGCAAGGACAGACAGGGGATCGGACGGATGGATGGACGGACGGACGGAAAAGGACGTCCATCTCGTGATCAAAACGGAGTGAATGTCGAGCGGGGCGGATAAACGCACGAAGTGATCGGTGGCGGTGGCACCGTTTGCGGCGAGAGAAACGCCCACTTTTCACTTTCGCGGTCGCAACAAACCGGTTCGCCCACTCACTCGCTCACTCACCGATTTCTCCGACCTTCTCGCTGACGTCGCGGTCTCCAATTTCGCGCCCACGATTTCGATCTTCAGCCACCTTCTTCTTCGTCTTCGGGCGTTGTCGTCGATCGAAGGCCGCGACGTCGCGCGTCATCGTCCGCGTCGTGCAGTTTGTTCCAGCCGTTGGGTTGCTCGTGGGCAGTTGCAACTTCTCGAGTCTTCGCTCTTGTTCTCGCCTTCAACGCCCACCGTCTTCTCGAACCCACCGACCGACCGAGCGGCAGGGGAGCACGGCGGAACGATCGCAGCAGCCGGCGGCGGCGGGTGGCGTTTTTACAGCCGAATCGAATCGATCGTTCGGGACGACGCAAAGTTTGTTGTGTGTTTGTGTGCTTGCGCAATGATGCCCGTGGCAGTTGTGTGTGTTGCGTTTGGCGAAGCGCAACGAACGGAACGTGCGCAAAGTTTTCGGCGACGAGGTCGGCGGGCGGCCGGCGGGCGGCCCGGAGGTCACGACGAACACAAGTGTTGAACCCCCGATCGATTGCTTCGTCTTCTTTTTCTTTCGGCTTCTTTGCGGCTTGCAATTGCGGCACCGTTGCTCTCGTGTTCTCCTTCTCCTGTTCTTGTTCGGCTGCTCTCGTGCTCTACTGCCTTCTTTCCTGCCTTCTATTCGTGGTGGAACGCGGCGGATGCAGGTACGAAACGAAACGCGCGAAGATCCCCGCCGGTCGCCGCCCGCTGGCTGGCGCGCGGGTGATAAAAGTCGAGCGGCACGCGTCCCCCACCGACCCAATTTCTGCCGCAAATCTCCGAGCTTCCCGAGCGACAAGCGAGCGACGGCGCACCACTCGTCCGCCGTGACCTGAAATCTTGACCGGCGGCGGGCGGCGGAGTTCGTCTTCTTTCGGCGGCGGTGATCGCGGCGTCTGCTGAAATGAACGCCCGACGCGCGGTTCGGTTCGTCTTCCTTTCGTCGATTCCACGTGCTCCAACTCGTAACGCGCAGGCGCCGGCCGTCGGCGACTGACCGCCGAGTGTTTCGGTGATTGCACGAGAAAGAAGCAAACACTCACCGTTGGTGTTCGCAGTGTGCCGATATTAGGCTGTAACTTTGGCTGCAAGCCTTTGGACTGTTAGCTGCTCCTTAGTCTTTTGACTGCAGCGAACTGCTCACGACTTCGAACTGTGCTCTCAAGATGTACTCCCTGTTGCTCTTTTTACATCATGCAAACTATTGTTTACTGCTTGTTCTTTCGCGTGTTCTCGATGTTCCCGATCGAGAGTCCAAATCGGCGAGCGGCGGAACGAAACGGAAACCGTTTTGCCGCCCACCCGCCTGCTCTTGCGTTCGCCGCGGCCGTCTTCCGCCGCTTTTGCTCCGCCGATCGTCCGCATTTTCGCGCACTTCCGCTCGCTTGCCGGCGGCTGGCGGATGGCTGGCGGTTATAAACGTTGCGAATTACGCAGTCTCCATTCGAGCGCCTTCTTCCGAGCTTCTTCTTTTGTTCCACCCATGATCTCGTGCGTCATCCCCCTTTTCTTTCGTGTTTTCCGTGACCTTTGCATCCTGCAATGAAGACCAGTGAATTTCTTCGTTATCTGAAGCGTTTCGAAGTGAATAAAAGACGGCATTCATCGACGAGCTTTCAGGAATCTCCGGACGTTGCGCGCGCCGAGTCGGACGAACGAAACGGACGGGATTCGCGTTCACCCCGCAGCCAACCCCCTCGAACGAATTTGGGCTCCCGTGGATCGAGAGACGATTGAGCGCGCCGAGATGCAACGATTGGATTGTCACGTTAAAGAATATGCCTGGGGTTCGTTCTTCTCTCATCTCGTTGCTTCAATGGTCGTTGGTTGAAGGAAAGAAAGGCTCGGGATCGGAGGTGGCGCGTCTGTTCGCCGCCGGCCACAAGAACTTCAAAATGGGCTCCAAGACGCCATACGCTGAGGTTCGTTGTCCCCATTGTTTTCCCCCTAACTAATCAATCATCTGTTTCAGCTCTGGGTACGCATTTCCTTTTATTACTTCTCTTTCTTGCATCTTCCACTTCGAATCGTTTTTGTCCACTCCTAACCTCATCTTCTCGTAGGTGGGCACTCATCCGGACGGAGCGGCGCGTGTGCAGGACACGGGCGAACACTTGAGTCGAATGATCGCGCGAAGCGACTCGTGCAACTACCTGCTGAACAACAACAACGGCGGCGGCGAGGACCGCGACGAGGTCCACTTGCCGTTCATCATGAAGATCATGTCGATTCGACACACGCTCTCGCTCCAGGTCCATCCCACCAAGGTTCTCTTTCTTTCCGCCGTGCAGTGAGCAACGAGAAGTTCAGGAACAAGCCGCCGAACTGCACGAGCGGGACCCCAAGAACTACCCCGACCGGAACCACAAGCCGGAGCTCGCGTACGCACTCACGCGCTTCGAGCTGCTCTGCGGCTTCCGGCCGGCCGTCCAGATCGTCGAGAACATGAAGGGTGAGCACTCTCCTTTCTTCCCCTTCATCCGATCTGCTTGCAGCCTTCCCCGAGCTGTGCGAAGTGATGGGCCGCGCCAACCAGCAGAAATTCGAGCGACTGGTGCGTGCGGGCGTCAAACAGGAGGCCCAAGAGCTCAAAGACGCCCTTCGGCAGTGCTTTTCGCACATGATGTACGCGCCCGCCGACCTCATCAAAGAGCAACTCGCTAAACTGAAGCAGCGCATCTCGAACGGCGGTAAGTGGACGACGCAAAGAATATTGTCTGTAATTGATCGAAGTACCCGCTCAATTCATTCCGCTGATCGATTGCTTGCAGTTCGCGGCTGTTTGATCGAGGACACGGTGAAGGTCATGGAGCAGACGTGGACGCTGTTCCCCGACGACGTGGGCTGCTTCGCGCCGCTCTACCTCAACCACATGATCCTCGAGCCGGGCGAGTGTTGTTTCTACGCTGCCGAGGAGTTGCACGCGTACTTGAGCGGAGGTTTGCCTTGAATTAAGCAACGAAAACAATTGGAGTGACTGCAGAGTGCGTGGAATGCGTGGGCTGCTCGAACAACACGATTCGGGCGGGTCTGACGCCCAAGTTCGTGGACAAGCGGTCCTTGATGGACGTTCTCAACTACCGAATGACCGATCCCGCCTTCTACATGGTCGACCGTTGCAACGTGAAGGGATTCGATTGTGTCTTCGAATACGCGCCCGACTGCAAGGACTTCACATTGCACGAGATGAACGTGAGTGATGGGCAGAATTGGAAGTGGGGCTGTGCTTCACTGCGCAATTCAAATTGCAAGCTTGTGTTTGCAGTTGGAGTTCGCCTTAAACCTGTCTAGCTTCTCATTGCACTTACTTCCTCAAATAAAAATCGAGTAATCATATAAGTCGTTCAAATTACGAACTTCTGCAAAAAGTGCGTTAGGGGGGGGGGGGTAACGCACTTTTTGCAGCCGATGTCCAAAATCGCAACGCAAATCGTGCATTTGCAAAAAATTGTAACGCAAAGTGTGCAGCTGCAAAAATTCGTTACGATTTCTTGCAGCCGTTCGGATTTTCGTTCGGAATTCTTGCATCTGCAAAAAATCGTTACGAATTTTTGCATTGCAAGGATCGTGAACAGGATTCTTGCAGTTGCACGTTTTGCGTTCACGAATCTTGCAGATGCACAATTTGCGTTCGTGATTTTTACAGCTGCAAAAAATCGTTACGAAAACCGACAATCTGCAAGAATCGTGAACACAAATGTTGCAGATTTGGGGAAAAGTCATCGAAATTTGGCCGTTTTTGAGTGAAAATCAGTCATTTTTGCAACATTTCCGTACACGATTCTTGCACGATGTTCGATTGGCGTTCACGATTTGAGCACTGCAAACTTCGCGTTCACGAATTTTGCATCTGCACAAATCGTGAACACAAAGTTGACATTTGTAAGAACTTCGAACAGAAATCCGACATCATGCACGATTTGTGAACGCAAAATTTGCATCTGCAAAAATTCGTTACGATTTTTTGCAGATGCAAAAATCCGGAACGGAAATCCGACGGCTGCAAAAAATCGTTACGAATTTTTGCAGCTGCAAGAATTCCGAACGCGAATCGTGCGGCTGCAAAAATTCGTTACGATTTTTTGCAAATGCAAAAATTGTGAACGAAAATCTTGCATGGCTGCAAAAAGTGCGTTACCCCCCCTAACGCACTTTTTGCAGAAGTTCGTAATTTGAACGACTTATATGTTTGATTTAGATCCCTTCGGCCAAGGCGCCGCACGCGGTGGTCGCGAACCTGCCGACGCTCGGTTGCGCCTCGATGATGGTGATCGTTTCGGGCGAGGTCGAATGCCGCGAGCTGCTCGGCGACGCGGACGAAGTGATGTCCCGTCGACCGGAGTGGGCGCTCGCCACCAGCCGGCTCGGGGAACGCGGCGACATCTTCTACATTCCGCCCCACTCGCAAATCCAACTGGTGAAGCGGGGCGTGGAGCCGGTGCTCGCCTACCGCACGTTCAGCTACGAGGTGGGCCCCGACCACTCCACGCGCATCAAACTCCCGACCGTCGCCGACCATCCGACCAAAATCGCGCTGCCCATCAAGAAATTCCGGCACATGCACAACGGAGTCGCGGACTACGTGGACGAAACGATCGAAATGGACGGCCTGATTTGAGCGGTCGGCCGCGGCCGCATGACCGAAATTCTTTCAACATTCTCGACTTTAAATCTTCCTTTCTTTTTTTCTTCGTTTGTTCGCTCATCGTCAATAATCTTCGATTGATCCAATTCTTCTTCCTTCCTTCCTTCCCATGTGCCATCCTTTCCTCGTCCTGTTCGCATAACAAACCCAGTTGTCCTCCTCCTCCTCCTCGTCTTGCCGCACACGCCTCGAGCCTTTCACTTCTTGCAATCAATTCGTCGTCTTCTTCTTCCTCTCCAGCAGCTCTCTTCGACCACGTTGTTTTCTCGTGTCTTGGAAATAAAACGACTTCAAGGTTGCTCGGGCGGGCAGGTCGCGCTCATGAACGAACGAGGTGAACGCCCGAATGAATAAGCCGCTTGGGATTTCCAGGGTAACCGCAGCCGCGGCGGGACGAACGCGGGGAGGTCGATTGCTCGAATGAAAGCGAGTAATCGGCGGGGATTTCTTTCACTCGTTCCCTTCGAATGGAAATGAGTTCTCGCCAGTCATCCAACTTCTTTAATTCGAGAGTGAACGGGCGGCGTCAAGAGGATTCTTGAGGTCAATCGGCGGTCCTCTTCGGCGGCGACTCGACGGGGCGCCCAGGTGGGTGGGCGGCCGGGCCATCGGGGCTCCCGGCGCTCGGCGGCGGCGTTCGGCCTCTCGACGCTCGTTTGCGCTCTGCGGGGACGCGCGGGCGGGCGGCTTTTTTGCCGCGTGCGGCGCGCGTCGTTTCGCCTCGCGCACTCCTTTTTTAGACCCCGAATTTGCATTTCTTTTGGTTGACCGCCGAGCGGGGTGATGAATCGGTAGAGAGAATCTATGGATGGATCGGGGGAATGTGTTGGGAATTGAGTAAGGCATTTCTTTCGATTGTGCTTGAGATCCTCGCCGCCTTCTCGCCCACCTTCCTCCTTTGCTTCCTGCCCGTCCTTCCGCCCCGTTCGTCCACTCGTTTCGCATTCAGGCGAGCGGAAACGAACGAGCGAATGGCTTGCGGAAGGAAGGTGGGTGGGATTGTTGACTTCAAGGCCGAACGGGAGTCCTGCGGGCGGGCGGGGATGTCCACGAGGTTGCACGTGAATTCGAACGGCGCCCGCCGGTTCGCGCGGTCTGTTTGCCCAACGGCCGTCCATTTTTGTTGCCTTCGCTCCCGCCCGTCCGCCCGCTCCTCTTCGAGGACACCCGCCCGCAAATCTCTCGAGTCCGCTCGTTCGGCCGTTACTCTTCCACCCGCCCACCGCCGTCGTTGTCCACTTTTAACCTTGAGCTCAAGTGCGAATTTCGCTTCCCGAGCGGGCGGCCGTCTTGTTTCAAGACTTTCCGCTCCTTTGGGTCGCCGTCCGTTGTTCTTGCCGATGGTTCAGAGCTCTCTTTTTGAGGCCGAATGACCACACAGTCAGAGGTTGTTTCCAAGGATTCGAGTCGTGTTTGCCTTCCAGTTTTGTTTGTTGCGCAATCGGATTGTGAACACGTCGATTACTCACCTCCGATTGTCGATTGATGACAAGCCGTCGCGTTCTCTTCGTTTATCACCCACTTCTCCTCGGACGTCCATTTCTCAATCGCCTTTGTCCCCGCTCGCTCGCCCGCCCAAAATCCGCCTGCCCTCTAATGCATCCCGGCGATCAGACGGCCGGCGGGGCGGGCGGGCGTGTCATCGATCCCGTCCCCCCACGCTCACGGCCGGCCGCTCCCTCCGAACGCGCGCGGCGGCCTCAGCGAAAGCGGGCAGGCGCTAAGGATGAGCAAACACGCGGCGAGCAGCAGCAACAATTCGCGCGTCCATCTTCAGCCAGCCTTGAGAGTCAAGAGGAAGGCGAAGGCGGGCGGGCGGGCGGTGAGGAAGACGGAAGATCAACACGCGAGAATCCCCTCAGAAATCGGCGGGCGGGCATGATCGCGATCCCACGTGCAAACACTCGAGCGGCGGCGGCGGAGCGGCCGGATGTCCGAAGACGAAAGCGAGAAGAAGGCGGCGGGATGAGCGCAGCAGAAGAGCGATGAGGAGGAGGAGGCGGATGTTTGTTTGTGTGGTCATTTTTCCCGGCCGATCTTCTTCACACTTGCGCGTGCATGGACATGTGAACTCGACGCGCGACGGTCTCGCTTTCGCGCACTCCGCCGCCCGCTCGTGCTCTTAAATCGGATCGCTTTGATTCGATTTGCGGCCGATAATCTTCGCTCCGCTTTCAGCCATACGGTTTCCTTTCCCCCACTTCCGTTGCTCAACCGCTGGCCGCTGGAATGCTCGACGACGATCGACGAGCGGCATGAACGAAGAACGCTTTTGGAAATCGGCGCTGGCCGCGTGGTTGCGCTCGTCGGTGAACGAAATCCGCGCGCAAGTGCCCGCGTTCGAGTGGCCGCTCGGCCGGCGCATTGACGAGCCCTCCACCTCGACGGCGCTCCAGTACGCGGACCTCTGCGACGGCCAACTGCTCAACCTGCTCTTCGATGTCATGTGCGTTCCCTTCGGGTCGAATGACCTCCATTGCTTCTTTGCAGTGCCCCGAACATCCGGGCGTCGGCCCTCCTCGACGGGGATGTCGGCTGGGCGACGGCGCGCGGGGCGGACGGTCGGCGCAGCCAAAAGCAACCGGATTTCGTTCGCATTCGCTCGTTTCGCCGCCTCTTGCGCAACGTGATCGCCTTTTTTCGCGTATGTTTTACTTTCTTTTGGCTCCGGCGGCTTCGATTGGGAGCGGAGGTCGCTGCTTGAATTCGATTCAATTCTTTCGATTGTTTCGATCGATTGAATTGAGAGAGCTCTTCCAGGAACACTCCCTCCACCCGACCACTCTGCCCGATGTGTTGCGAATAGCGATGGAGAAGCCGGTTGCAGGTGAGTGCAGGAGTGAAGTGGACGAGCGGCCCGCAGAACACTCGCCGGCCAACCGATCCCATTGGGCCATTCGTTCGGGGGTGTCATTCGATCGGCGATAACAATCGAGCCGATCGCTCGGCGGTCGGCCATCCGATCGACCCGGAAATTAAAACGGCGGCCGGCGCGCAAGTGGTGGACGAGCGGGCGGGCGGGTGTTTCCTTCGCGGCTTATGCAATCCTTTCGTTTCGATCAGGTGGCTGACAGCTGGCGGGGGGATCTTCTTCGTAATCATTCGAATGTGTGCGGAGGGGCGGAAGAATCCGAAGGGATCGCTCGGGATTCCGCTCGCTTGTCCGCTCGCATGCTGGTCGCCGTTGCTCCAATTCGCGAGTCGCATGCAAGCGACCGACTGGTGGGCGGCTAACGGGACGTGAAAACATGAACTGCGGACGTAAACGAACGAGCAAAATGCCGCCCCGACCACCCGCTCGTCCTCTGCGGACCGCCGCCGGTGACCTCCGCCCGTCGGGTCGCCGCGAGCCCGCCGATCGGAATCCAGCGCTCCCCGCCCGCTAATTTGCCGATCGGCTCGGACGGGGCGGGCGAGCGGGCAAGCGGACATTTCGCTCGTCGGCATTCAAATTCCGACCGCCGGCTGCTCGGGATGACCGCCGGTCACTCGCCGTTTGCCGTTTGATTATTAGCTTCTCCCCCGCCCCTCTACTCCTTCGTTTGGCGGCCACTCCTCTCTTCCTTCCTCTGCTTCCTTCCGCCGGATTTCGCGTTTCATTCGGTTCGGATTTCCGCCGGCTGTTCGTCGGGGCGGCCGTTCGAATTCGAAGGTCACCGCTCGGATTCAATCTTGTTGATTAACGCCGGCAGATGCCTCTTCGTTCATTTGTGGTCATTCCGTTGCACTCGTTTATTTCCGTTGGCCACTCGCTCGCCCGCTCGTTTGCTCGACCGGCGGGCGCCAATCACATGTGTTGGATGGGGAGCGATAACACACGAGTTCTTTTCATTACTCTCTTTGGCGGCGAGTGGCGTCCATTCCGGCTTATCAACCCGCTCGCTCGGCGCGTCGCCCACTTCCACTCGGCCGACTGAACGGCCGCAAATTTCCGCCCACTTCGTTTCGTTCCGCAATTCACTCACTCGCTGGATAACTACGAGGCGACGAGCCGGCGAACGAGCGGGCGGGCGAGCGGAAGATCGGCGCGGATTTTTGAATGCTCGCCGCTCGCCGCCACAGCCCGAAGGTGCCCAGCGGGAAATCGCGACGAAGCGGGCGGACATTTGCGCTTCGTGTTCGTCGTCGCTCGGCTCGGCTTTTATTCCAATTGGCTTTGCGGTCGGTCGGTGGAGCGGCCGGGCGGCGAGTCGAGCGAGCGGTTTCGTTCATCCCAAAGCCCGCACGTGTTGGCGGTACAACGGTCGCGCCGCCCCCGCAATCCGCGGAGGTCGTCGTCCTTGGATTCGCGCGCGCGCGTCGAGTCGGGCGCCAATTCCCCCCATTGGTATTTCCGTTGCCCCAATCATGTCGCGCCCATTGTTCGCCGCTTGCTCGCTCGTCCGGAGGTCGTCCAGTTCCGCTCCGCCTGCCCGCCCGTTTACATTCGATTCCGAATGGATCAAACGGTCTCGCTTTTGCGCGCGCCCGGTCATCGGCAACACAAATGATTTCTTTTGTTCGCCCTTTCGATTGCCTCGGATGCATTCGTTGCGTTGCGTTGCGTAATCCTCCCTCGAAGGACATCCGCCCCGCCTGCCGCTCGTCGTCGTCGACTACGAGGAGGAGGGCGGCGTGCGGAATGCAAATCAATTGAACGGCGGGCGTGTGATTGAGGAGATGAGCGAACGGACATCGTCGTCTTAATTGCCGCTGCACTCCCCGCCTTCCTTTGACGACGACGGCGAGAAGGCGGACGAGCGGGCAGCTGAACGAGTCGCTTGTGGGGGCGAGCGGGAGGAGCGGGAGGAGCGGAAGGGCGTGGAATCAATCGACTCGTCTTTGGAGCTTGTCCTCCGCTGTCCCCCACTCGTTTATCGCAAATTCCTCCCCCGAATTCTTGCTCGATGACGAACAGCAAAGCCGTTCGGATTGTCGGGCAGGAAGTGGGAGCTTTGCGAAGGGCAGGGCGAACTGGTGATTAGTTTCTCTTCCGTCTTTCTTTGCCTCACCCTTGAATTCGACCGGTTTCTTCCCACTTGCGGACAGGTGACGATAGCTTTCGAACTCGTTGACCTTCCTCCGTCTTCTCGATTTTCTTCGCTGCGTCCTCTGCAATTTGTTCCCGAATTTCGGCACGAGAACGTTGCGGAGAAGACCGGAATTCCGTGAAGAGAGGAGGAGCAGCCGGGAGAACAACGAGGAACATCCGCCCGTCGTCCGCCTTCTGTCTTCTTCGTCGTTTTATTGCCGAACCGACGGACCATTGAGCACGCCCGCCGGCCGCCCCGCCTTGCGCCGCACGATCGGCGGGCGAATTTCGAGCTTCCCGCCCGCCGATTTGCGTTGGAATTGCGGGAGAACGGCGCGAAGGGAGCGGGCAGCTCGGCGGGGACAATGGCGAGGCGGACGAAACGGGCATTCCGCCGCCGCCGCCGCAATGTTTGCCTTCCGCGAGTCGAACGAACGAACGGGACGTGGGCGCGAGCAAACCGGTGCGGGCGCGCCCTTCGATTCCGTTCGGTTTTGTTCGTCGTCGTCGTCGTGATCCGAACGAACGAACCACGGCGACCTGCCCCGTCGCGCTCGGCCGGCCGCTTGGTCCCCGGCCGCTCCGCTCGGCCTTTCGCCTGCGCGCCGCGATACGCAAATTCGGCGAACACCTCGCCGCTCGCCCGCTCGCTTGCTTCGTTCCGATCGGCCGAGCGGGACACGCGGCCACCCGCGCTCGTTTCGTTCGGCTCGTCTGACCGCTCGGGCGGCTTTGCGCTCTGATTTCGGGGGAATTGACGCCTTTCGATCGGATACCGGAGGATTAGAGAGTTCAAGCGTTCATGCATTCTTTCCGGTTGTTATTGCGAGGCGCGATGAAGAATTGGGAGGCGGCAAGGAGTGGGTGGTAGTTGATTTCGAGCGTTTTGAGCAACCACCGTGATTGATAGAATTCTCGTTGTTTTACGTGTTCCTCACCCCTATTCTTGCAGAAACCAGCGGCCATGAGATGCAGAAGCTGCTCGGCCTGCTGCTAGGCGCCGCCGTCCACCACTCGGATTCGCCGGCCGGCGAGTGCATGAGCGCCGAGAGCGAGGCCGAAATCATCGCCGAGTTAGCGCAGGTACCTCCTCCTGCCTCCCACATCCACTCACTCCTTTCGTGCGTGCAGATCACCGGAAATCGCGACCTCCTGCTCAAACTCAACCCGAACGAGCCGTCGGCGCTGCCCGACCCCGAAGCGATTCGGCGGCTGCTGGAGTCGCTGGCCGAAGAGCGCAACGAGTACGCCATTCGACTGTTGAAGATGGCCGAAGAGCGGGCGGAAGGCGCCTCCACCTCGTCGTCCAACGGCCTCCGGACGCCCTCGCCGAGCGGCTCCATCGACCGCGACCGCCTCGCCCAGCTGCAGGACGAGAATGCGGAGTTGCAGAAGCAGCTGGAGCTCAAAAGTCTTCAGTCGGAGCACAACCGACAAGCAGCGCTTGATTACGAGGATCGACTGGACGTCGCCCACAAGGAGGTCGCCGATCTGAAGCGCGAGCTAGACGAGCAGAAGGAAGAAACCAGTGGGTTGCGCGAGAAGATCCGCTCGTTCAACGACACCTTCAAGCATTTGGAGTACGAGGTGTGTTCTTTCTACTTGCTTCATTCAACCAATCGACCGATTTGCAGAACAAGCGACTGCAGAAAGCAGACGAGGATCGACGGAAACTGCTGGTCGAGAAGGAGAAGTGGGTGCGCGCTCAAGAGGAGCATTCCGTAGGTGTTTCCATCGATTCCATCAACCCGTTTCTTTGCTGCAGAAAGTCCAGAAGGAGTACGAGAAGCTCCGATCCTCCCTCTCGAACCTGAAGGCCAACGAGCGGCTCTGCGAGGAGCTCAAGCAGCAGAACGGCGCGTTGACCTTCGAGCTGTCGCAAGTGCGCAACGAGCTCAAGACGGCGCAATTGGGCGAACAAGAAGTGAGTTCATCTACGGAGCTCATCGAACTGATCGAATCGATTGCAGACCCAAAAGAAGCTCGAGCGACTGGTGGACGAAAAACGAAAGCTCGAAGCGGAAAACGAGAGTTTCGCCCGCCGCTCCGCCTCGTTCGCCAACGACTCCGCGGCCGCCGACGCTCCCGGCTTGAATTTGACGCTCGAAGCGGAGCTGCAGCAAGCGGAAATCGAGCACCTGCGGGAGGAGAACGAGCGGCTGCAGTTGGAGTTGGCCAAGTACTCACCGCTCTCTTATTCCCACACATTTCTTTCGTTTGTTGCAGGGCCGCCCAACCGGAAGAACTGCAGCGATTGCGCGGCGATCTCACGAACGTCCGCACGGAATTCGACCGATTGGCCGCCGCGAAGTCCGCCCTGGAGCGGCAGTTGGAGGCGCAAGTGGCCGAAGCGAACCGAACGGCCGACGAGCTCCGCGAACTCCAGCGAGTGCGCGGCGGACTCGAGGGCGTGAGGAGCGAACTGGAGAGCCGAACGGCCGAGTTGTCCGCCGCCCACCTCCGGCAGGGGACAACACGAGGCGACCGTCAAAGAGCGGGAGGTTCTCGTCGAAAAAGTTCGCTCCAGAACATCGGATGCTCGTTGATTTCCTGCTTTCAGCTTCGAGCAGCCGAACGCTCCGTCGCCGACCACGTCGACCGCCTACAACGAGCGGAAGCCGAGCGGACGAAAGCGGAGGAGCGCGCGCGTGAGCAGGCGGCCAAATCGCAGGCGACGGCCGCCGAATTGCGGCGGTTGGCGGACGAACTGCGCGCCGCTCGCGAGCAGTCGGAGCGCGAGCGGAAGGCGGCCGAAACGGAGCGCACCGCCCTCTCGATGCGGCTGGACGAGTTGGAGGAGGAGCGCGGCCAACTCAAAGCTCAAATGATCGACCAGAAGCAGCTCCAACGACGTGTGGCCAAGGCGGACGAAGAGCTGCTCGAACGCAACACGCGCATCCAAGAGCTCGAAGTGGAGGTCGCCCGGTTGCGGAAGCAACTGGAAATCGAGGCGGCGAACACGCAGGAGCTCCGCGACCAGCTGGCCGCCGAGCGGGCCCGTCACGCCGGCCTGATGCCCCGTTTGCGGTCGATTTACGTCGCCTACTGCACGACGAAGAGCGGCGGCGAGGACGCGAAGCTGCCGGACGACGCCGCCCTCCTCAACTCGATCGACTCGTGTTTGCGCGACGCCTTCGATCAACACTTGGCGGCCGCCGCTCAGCTGCGCGTGGAGCAGCAGATGCAAATCGAGGAGATCAACAAATTCTCGAAGAACATCGACGACTTGAAGCGGAAGGGCGACGAGCTGAACGCGACGGACGATCGGACGAGTCAGCGGATGAAGGGCGAGGTGGGCGACTGCTCAAGTTCTCTTTCTTATCCTCTTCTTTGTTTGTAGGTGGAACTCTACAAAGAACGCCTGAATGCCGCCCATCAACGAGAGAACGAGCTGCACGCAAAGGTGGCGGTCGAGAGGCGAAAGGTCGAGGATCTCCAGCGACAAGTCGTGAGTTCCGCCCACTTCTTTCCATCGTTGACCTTCGCATTGCAGCAACAAAACGTGAAGGTCGCCTCCGAGTTGTCCCGCCTGCAAGTGGAACAGCAGAGCAACGAGCGCGAGCTGCGCGACCTCAAAGCCGAGTACCTGGAGCTGGAGCAGCGCGCGGCCGCCGCCGTGGCGACGCGCAAAGAGGCCGCGCAGAAGTTGGCGAAACTCCAGCTCGCGAACGAGGCGCTCGACTTGGACTACGAGCGGCTGAAGGCGTTGCACAACTCGGTGACCGTCGACTTCGATCGGACGAAACACGAGGCGGTCGAGCTGAAGCGGAAGCTGCGGCTGCTGAACGACGCCGCCGCCGAGTCGGGACGGGAGCGCTCGCTGAAGGCCGAAGAGGAGGCCGCCCGCCTGCAGCGCGAGCTGAAAGAGACGCGCCGCGAACACGCCGCTTTGATTCGGCAAAAGGAGGCGACCGCCGACGAGCTGCGCGGATTGCGCGAGACCACCGCAACGCAAAAATCCGCCCTCTCCGCTTTGAACTCGACGATCCAACAGCTGAACGTCGCGTTGGGCGAGAAGGAGGCGGCCCTGGCCAAGAGCAAGAGCAACGGGCATTTCGAGGTACACGCGAGCGATCATCGTTGTTCATTGATCCCTCCGCTTGCAGACATCGAACGGACGAGCCGAGAACGGCAACTTCCAGCGACAAGTCGAACTGCTGCTCCAGCGGAACGCCGACCTCCACCGCTCAGCCGAACAGACGCAACAAGTTCGCCGACTGCAGGAGACGGCCGAGCGGAACCAAGTCGAGGCTTCTCGGCTGTTGAGGCGACCGGTCAAGCCGCCGAGCACGAAGGTGAGTCGGAAGAAAAAGAAATGCGGTTCGAATCGGCGGTGGGGTTGACTGGCGGTTGGCAGCTTGCTGGCGATCATAATTTTGAAGACAGAAGCGAGCGCGTCGGTGTCGCCGGATTTGGGGAGAAATTCGAGTTGATCCGCTCTAATCTTACACTCGATTTCATTCTTTCGTACGCCAAACAGGAATCAACCACTCACTCCTCTTTCTTGCAGCCACTCGCTCGTCGCAACGGAAAGTCGGGAACGATCGCCGAGCGGACGTCCGACTCGAACACTGACGACTCGTCCATCTACTCGGCCGAAGAGACGCAACTGCCGAGTCCACCGCTCGAAGCGCTCGCCCGCACCAACGGAATTCTCGGCATTCACCCGCCGATCGTCCACAACGGTCAGTTGGAGAAGAAGGAGAAGAGAGAAGAGGCCCCGCACTTTGCACACCCACTGCTTCTACCGCCCTCACCGTTGGCCCACTCGTCCACCAGCAGCTCCTCGTCAAGCGCGAAGCGGCCGTTCGTTTTGAGTCGCCTCTTCCACCGCTCGATGGCCGTCCGCCCGGAGGAGAAGAAACCGGCGGACGGCGGCGGCGAGCGGAAACGACGAGGTATTTCCGCCTTCCGTTTGGATTGCTGCTTGCGCCGACCGCACTCACGGCAGCGACCGCTTTCGCTTTGTTCACACGAGCACGAACATGAGCAGGAAGCAGACGAGGAGGAACACGAGTGCATCGTTTGATGCCATCGGTTGGATTGCTTCCGTTTTGCTCCCTGCGTTTGGTTATTTGTTGTTTGCGTTGTCACAGTTGTTTCGCTCCGTTGCTTCAATCACTGCTCCATTCCCTGCTTCAATCCCAGCTTCACGCACTCCACTCACTGCCGGCCAGCCTGCTTGCTTGCTTCACGCCTTGCGTTTATGTTCGTTCGGTCTGCACTCCCGTTCGTTGTCCGTTTGATCATCGGCTTGCTTCAGGAATTCGCGGCGACTCCGTTCGCATCACGCCGACGTCCTCGGATCGCGGCTCCGGCGAATCGATTGGCTCCGACTTCGAGCATCCCCACTTCGCCCATCATCCCGCGAAAAGTAGGTGGAAGGAGGAGGAATTGGAGTCGATTGATCCAAATTGCAGCCGGCAGCATCGAGTCGCAGCAAAGCGACACGTACGCGTCGATCGCGTCGGTCGGACCGTTTCGGCCGCGCAACTCGCCGTTCGGCGGCTCGCTTTGCTACCGGCGAGCCGCCCGTCCGCCGCCGAGCGGCTGGAAGATCGCGAGTTCGATCGACGAGGACGGCATCAGCCTGCACGGCTCCGAACGTGCGATTGACGTGGCGCCGCTGCGATCGCGTCCCGCAAACGTCCGACCGCCGCCGCCGTACGGCGCCAAGTTCGCGAACTCGCGACCACCGCCGCCCGCCTACGATCGCGTAAGCAAGCAATCAATTGAATGAATTGAACGGAGGATCGATTGCAGTTGACCCCGACGATTGGCCGCTTCTCGCCCGCCCTCACGTCCACGCCGAAGCCGAACGGGCGGCTCGTGGTGCCGCCGGAGGGCGAAGAGCGGCCGCTCCCGCGCGACCGCGCCGATCGGAACGCGAAAGCTCAGAGTTTCTACGACAACGCCCACGATCCCGCCGCGATGAACGGAGCGGAGGCCGCGAAGCCGAACGGCGCGAGCGAAGTTTGGGTCGGATTGGGTTGTCTCTGAAGTTCTCCTCTGGTTCTTCCACTCGTTTATTCCCTCCTTCCTTCCGGTCCACAAACGTGCTCCCCTGCTCGTCCCTGCCTCGTGTCATGCTGCCCGTTTCCGACGAATAAACACAATCATTGACTCAATCGATGAAGGCGGCTGCTCTTGAGAGAGTTGCCGAGAAGTGGAGAGCTTCGATATCGTTTAAAGGCAGGCGACACTTGCGGACGAAGGTTTGATGAACAGATCGCTCAATTTAGTCAGCAAGATTCGCTTTATTCGCTTGACAACAAAGAAATAGTGGGTTGTTCACGAGTACGACAGACACTCGTCAAACACAAAGAACAACTCCATGATGTCCGCGCGCAAAGTCCAAACTTGCTGGATCCCGTAGTCCGCGCCCATGCGCCTGCTGTAGTCGGCCACCAAGTCGGCGTCGAAGTCGGTGGTTTGGAGCGTGAAACCCTTCCGCCGGAGGAAGCTGTCCGCCGCCGCCAGCATTCGTTCGTGTTCCTTGCACTAAAAAAAGAGATCGTATTGAGGCGCTAAGTTTTGACGCGCAGAACGTCAAAAATGGG
Organism: Aphelenchoides fujianensis; assembly: GCA_024699865.1. Taxonomy (NCBI): domain Eukaryota; kingdom Metazoa; phylum Nematoda; class Chromadorea; order Rhabditida; family Aphelenchoididae; genus Aphelenchoides; species Aphelenchoides fujianensis. The sequence goes on from JAMPIO010000099.1 coordinate 247,207, forward strand.
TGTTGCCACTGCCTTTTTACGCACAAAATCCACATGTTACGAAGTCGTGAGTTGTATAACGCGTACAAACGTTCGAAACAAGAACGGAACTCACGACAACATACCTTCCAGAAGGGGCCTCCGACGTACACGCTCACTTGAAGACTCGAAATGCCCGCCTTCTTTGCGCACTTGCCGAGCTGTAGGGAACGCTGCAGCCAAATGTTGAACTGCCGACCCCAACTATTGCCTGCGGGCTAAACTAATGATTTGTTTGATTAAAGGACACAAACGACCCACTTCGAAGCGTCCATTGACGTCTGCCAGACCGATTCGAAGGCAGAAGTCGTCGTTCAAAACGTGGAGCCGCTGGAAAGCCGCTCGGTACTTGCGGGTGTCTTCATCGCTCCAAGCGAACGTGCAGACAAGTAGGGGCTCCATCTTCAAAAGAGATTCACGTTCCGACCCCTGAATGTCGAGAATCACTTTCTCCACCACGTTGTTTCGTTGGAAGCTGAAACAGAAGTGAATCGGGCATCAATCAACTCGTTTGGGCTTACGGGCCACATTTGGCGATCTCCTGAATGTTTGCATCCGTTTCGAGCACGCGGGCGCGAGCACGGAAGAACGACACGAGATCTAAACAAAATCCTGCGGTTATGTCCTTGCTGCACGCACGTACCGGATGGTGGGTGGTTAAAAGTCGTAAAGTTTGCCCGTTCTGTTGACTTGGTCGTTGTTCGAGGAGCGAAGAGGAGGAAGTCGGCATCTTGGCCGAAGAACGAGCGTACGAGCTCGAGCGGCAAGAAGTCGCCAAACATTTGGACGATCTGCGGAGATTTCCTGTCTCGATGCACAAAAACGTCGATCGACTCCAAATGCGAAAGTTCTAAAAGAAACCAATCGATAATCAAAGTGGGAGGAGCAAAACTTACGTTTCAATGTCGACAACACTTCCGCCCACTTGCGGAAGCTTTCAAACGAACGCACTTGATAGAGAAAAGCGTCAAGTCTCAATTCGCGCACCACCGATCGTCCCAACAGTAAAATTCGCTTCACGGAATCGAACGTCACTTGATTACGATCCAAGTAGAAGCTGAATGGCCCGTGGGGTCCTCGAATCAAGCAACATTTTTGCGGCTCGAGGTGAACTTCAACCGGCGTGGGCGATGTGGTCTCCTTTTCTGTGTCGCTCGTCGAACAGAAGGCGTTCAAAAACGAAAGGGAGCAGAAGAACGTGCGCAAGGTGCGTAGACGAAGTGCCGTTTGTTCTCGAAGGCGATCGGGGCCGTCCGGAAGTGAGTAGTAGTGGTCAGCGTTGAATTCGAACACTCGAATCATCACGGCGCGACGGACGTCTGGCTGCATCTTCGGCTTCACTCCTGACTTTGACTTCTTCTCCTCGCCGTCGTCGTTGATCTCCGCCTTCCGCTTGGTTCCACGACGCTCAATGTCCATGTCGTGCGAAGACATTGCTCTCTTCTGAAAACTATAGAGGATAAAATCGAGAGCAAACGAAGGAGGGCAGTCGTACGCGGAAGAAATCAATTGGAATTTCGACCACAAGCCTTCTTTTATGAGTGGATGAGGTCGTCGCTCTTTTCAAGCAATGCGCACCGTGTGAACACACAGAAAATCTATCCGAACCCCACCACATGTGCTCCCGCAAATGCAATCAGCGACCAACAAAGAGGTCAGCCCATGAGAACGGGCAGTCGGCGCTTTTCGCAGTCCACCGGACAGGCAAACTGAACAATCCTAGTTCTTTGGTGTGTTTGCTGGCCGCGTCATTAGATTGACGGCCAACAAAATGATGTTGTTTGTGTCGTGGAGCTCTTATGCAAACCGGTTGGTAAACATTGAATCTACAAGCAATTCATCTGTTGTTCATGGAATAATTTATTCCCGCACACGCACTAGATTGTCAGTTGGAAGTGAGAAACTCGGAGAACTTCAGTTTGGAGAAAATGAGATCGGAGATCAGTGAGTGGGCGGCGGCGTTCGGGTGGAAGCTGCCGCCCGAGTCGCCCTGAAGGCGGGCGGACTCGTCCACCGAGCGGATGAGCGGCCGGCGGGCGCACAGGCCGCCGCGGTCGAACAGCCGCGTGACCTCCGGGACGGCCGTCCAACCTCTCCGCTTGGCCGTCGCTTCGATCAGCTCGTTCAGGGGCTTCAGGACAAACAACTCGGCCGACCGGAGGCCCCGCTTTGTGATCTGAAAGAAGAAGTGAGTGGAAAGAAGGTGGGCGGAGGGTGTACCCCGTGCATCTGCTCGCAGTCGACGTCCAACTCGCCGCGATCGTTGCGGCCGAACTGAAAGTAGGTGGGCAGGATCACCTGCGAGGGGGCGATCCGATCGATGCGTTCGGCCACTCGCTCCAACTGGTGGGCGACGAAGTGGAGGCGGAGGCGACTCCTCGCGCGGGACACGCCGTGGCCGCGCAACAGTTGGCCGAGGACCTCCGTGAAGCCGGCGTCGTTGCCGCCCGCCGTCATCAGCAGCAGTTCGGGGCGTTTGCCGCGCTCCCGCCGAATTTCCTCGACGGCGTCCAGTTGGGCGAGCAGCGAGAGCGAGCCGCCGTCCACGGCCGCTCCCGAGCAGGCGAGGAACGTGAAGTGGACGGCGAACTTGCTGCGAGTCATCTCCATCAGCCGCTTGTAGACGAGGAAGGGGAACGATTTCGTGCTTCGGTGGCATTTCTCTGCAATCCGCGGGGTCATTAGGCAGTAGGAAAGGGACTTTAATGCTTAGAACAAACATAATTGGGGTTCCCTACTTGCTCAATTGATCGAGAACTCACCAGACAACCATTGACTCGAAGAAGATCGTGGGAATGAAGTGGAATTTGCGTCCTCGTTCGGCGATCCCTCGCCCGCCGCGAACGAGTCGCCGACCGCGACGATCCAAAAGTCGACGAAGCGAATCGAGCGTCGCGCCCGCAACACAACGGAATCCCGCCTTCTTGCCGTCAGAGTGACCACGAACGTTCCCTAAAGTCTCGGAAGTTAAACACGAGAGTGCAGTGTTTCCGCTCACTTCACGCGGCGCCTGCCATCGAATGGCGCAGTTCTCCGTGTGCCGCTCGTCCACCGGCCGCCCGTTCGGCTCGGCGAACGCCCACTGGTAGCTGAGGGCGGTGCCGCCGAGCGCTCCGCAGACGGTGAACAGCGCCAAGTGTCGCTGTCGCTGGTAGGCGGCCAGGCTGTTCGTCAGGTTGAGCGGGTGGACCGAAGAGAGGCGCTCGAATCCGATTTGATTTCCGTTCTCGACCACTCCAGCCTCGTCGAGCTGCGGCATCTCGAAAGCCGGCAATCGCGTCCAGGTGGCGATCGATGCGAACGCGTACCTTAACATCCATGATTGATGGTTCTCTTTGTTGTTGAACTCACCAAACGAAAGCGGGAACAAAGGGCAAACTCATGGCCATCCGCTTCGTTCAACAAATCATTGAAGTACGGTAGGTGATCAGGAACGAAATGGAGGGATCCGTCGGCAAGTGGTCCTCGTGTTTGTGTCACGCGCGGCAAGGCAAAAGGCGGGCGGGCGCGGGCGAAGAGGAAGCCGCCCGCTCGCCCGCCGTTTTGCCCGAAAAAGTCGCCATGATGGTGGGCGGCGAACTTCAAAGGACGAACCCAATCGTCCCGTTTGCCGCCTTCTCTCCTTCATCTTCTCTTCGGCTTCCCCCCTTCTGCTCGTTCGTTGATACCCGCCCCGCTCCCTTCCTCTCCTCCTCACCCGTCTTTCCCGCCCGCCCGCCTGATGTTCGCTAATCGTCTTTGTTTTGAGCAAAAGCCGCCCGCAATCTTCACGCCGCCTTCCCGCCTGCTCGTCTCCGAATTGTTGCCGTTTCGGGTGGGGCGGCGCGCCTTTTGTGCTGAAATTCGACTGCGAATTTCGATCCGATTCGCGCTTTCCGCCCATCCGGTCGTCGTTTTATCAATCGAGAGACCCAAGACAGGCTGCCGGGTGGTCTTTTGATGCTCGCCGCCTCGCTTATCAAGCGGCCGGCCGGCTGGTGGTCGGTGCGGGCGGGCGGTCGATTCGGTAGCCATCTGCTTTTGGTTAACGAACGAGACGAGCGGCTGGATTCGATCGGGGGACGAGGTGCACGACGAGACGGAGGACGACATGATGGCGCTTATGGAGGAGCAAGCAAGTTCGTGACTGTGAGCAACAACGTTCGCTTGCGTATTCAAGCAGCTGTCTACCAGACTACCTTAAGGGTTTGTCTCCGTGCATCTGTCATCAAAACAGACTCTTCATCTCGGTTGGAATCGAAAGAGAAACCTCTCTCGCGTACACTCCAACTGTTTATTTCGGCGAACAGAAAGAAGGAGGAACACAAAGGCGAAAGGAAAAACTTGGGGCGACGGCCTCATAAACGGAAGAAGACTTGGTGCCCGGCGTTTCGTCCGGCGTGGTGGGCGGGTCGGCGGCGATCGATGGGATCCCGTCGTTGCTCCGCATGTGGTGGCGGCAGGGGTTTTCCCGCGGGCAGCAGCCGGGATTGCCCGTGTCGAAAACGTCTTCCGATTTGAGGGACTTCTTGCGCCGCGGAACACGTTGGACACGCGGATCGACCATGTCCAACGAGTCCCGCTTCTTGGAGCCCTTGCGGCCGCCCTTCGTCGGCTTGGTGGCGGGCTTCGCGTGGTGGCGCTTCGCGTCCGCCGGCTGCACGCCGCCCGACTGCTTGTGGTCCTTGCAGTCGGACGCGACGCGGCGCACGTTGCGGTCGACGAGGTCCAAAGAAGACGGCTTTTTGGAGGCCTTCTTCTTTGGGATCTTCTTGGGCTCTTCGGCGACGGGAGCGGGCGGCGGCGGGAAGACGGCCAGCGGGACGACGTTCAAGCCGTTCGGCAGCGCCTTCTCCTTGTGATGCGCCTGAACGAACGGGAGGAGGGCGTGAGAGGAGGCAAGCAAACGAACTCACCTTCAGAGCGGGCGTCTTGTCGGCAGCGTGCTGGCTCGTCTGCTCCTCCGCCTCTTCGCCGACCTTTCTTCCCGACGCCTGAATGAAAACGAGCGGTGTGTGGAGACGGGCGGGGAGAACTCACGTCTTGAGTGGGCGGCCCCTTGGCCTCGTCCTTCTGCAGGTGGCCCGCCGCCGCCGCCTTCTCGCCGACCGGCTGCGTCTTGCCATCGACCTGCTTCGTGTCCTCGGGCGGCCCGTCCAGCGTCTGCAGCGCCTTGCAGTCCACCGCGGCCAGCTCCGTGGTGGGAGGCAACTGGTCCGTCGGCTCCTTGGCGGGCGGCTCGTGTTTAGACGTCGCCGGACGAGCGCAGTCGGCGACCGTGACGGGGAGGACGGGCGCCTTTGGGGCCGTCTTCTCGCGCCAGCACAGCTTCTTGGCGTGCCAGCAGTAGATGAGGCCGAGCAGCGTGCCGGCTAGAGCGAGGACAGCAAGTCTGAAAGCAGACGGGATGAGTGGAAGGCGGGGTGAGAGTTTTTTTGTTGTTTTTTTTTTAGGAGAGAAATTTACATCCACACTCAGCGGGTTTCCGCGGTGGAGCGGCTGCCGAAGCGGCCGCGAGATTGGCTACTGCCCCCAGCCGAAGCTTGTGGCCGCCTACCACAGAAGGGGCGCGGGGGCGCGGTGGGACTCGAACCAGCATGCGGCGCCAACCCGACGGGAAGTCCGACCGCCTACCAGTTGAGCCACCACCGGCCCCGGGTGAGAGTCACGAACCCAAAGCCCACACTGCCGACGATCCACGCGATCACCTCCGAGTAGTCGGGCGCGTACACCGCCGCGTTCTCCTGAAACGAGCGGAAGAATGAGGAAGGGACGGGGAATCGGAACTCACGAAGAGAAGCTCGATGTTTGGCGCAGAAGAGTCGCTGTACTCGAACTTCACCTCGACCGTGGAGTGAGTCGAGTTGCTCTTCTTGAACGCTTTGGAGCAGCCGATCGTCGTGCTCGCAGACGGATCCTTTGAGTAGACATGCAGGGCGGTCGTGTCCAATTGCCCGTCGACCGGGAACGCCAGATTTGTGCCTAAACGTTGCCGTAGACCGTGTCTTCCAGCCGTGGTAACTTACCGTCAACCAGAAGGTGAGCAGGGTACTTTTCGCCGACCTTATTGTTCGAGCTCGCTTCCACTTTGCAGCCGTCGACAAAGCTGAGCATGATCCTGAAGCTCACGGGTGACTGAGACGATCGTGTAGAGACACGAAGGCTTACGAGGAGTCTTGGACCGTGCCGCTGGCTTCGATCGTGAACTTGAGCACTTCGCCTTGCACGACCAACACCTTCTCCACTGTTTGGCATCCGTCGGTGCCTTTGAAGCGCCTGAAACGAGGTGGATTGAAGAAGCGAGCGGAAGAAATGGAGGACTCACACGCCGACGCTCGTTTCCTGCACACACAAATCGCCGCCACCGCCGTGGACTCCGAACACGAAGCAGCAGCAGGAGGACGGCCGTCAAGCAGCGGAGCATAAGGAACTTGGGTGCGGGCATCGCGGACTGGCAGGAGCGAGAGCGGAGAAATCGGGAAGGAGAGCACAGCACGAGAGAATGCACAAGGCAAGCAACTGGTAGCTCGCCGCTCGCCGAACGAAGTCGACCGGAAATTTGCGTGAGTGATGCAAATTCGACCATTCGAATGCGCGCTGGTTATTCGCTTTGAAGCGGTGATTGCGTAGGGACAGTCGACGCAATAGGCGGTGTGGAGAGTCCTCGGCGTTCGTCTACAAGCGAGTAATGGAGGAGCGACGAGTCCGAGGGACGTGTGAAAGAAGCGGGCGGAAGCTTTAAACGATGAGCCGGCGATCGTCGAGGAAAAGTCGGCGAAAAAAAGGCGAAGTCCTCAACGGGTCATCTCTCTGTAGAGAAACTCTACGGCCGCCGGTTGGATTTCTCGAGTTAATTTGGCGCCTCTCGCACTCATCACCAATGCAAAGCCGGCTCGAGTTTGCTCCTTTATTGGTCCAAAGCTAATTCCAACAACGAAGCGGAGCGACGGAAACACACGCTCGTCTCTGGCCGCCGCCCGACTGGCGTGTCGTGCGGAGAGAAGCGGGACGAAGAGTAGGGACGGAGCGGGCGGGTTTAACACTCGTCTAACGATAATCACAAGTCGGCAGTCGAAACGAATACCAGCAATAAAGAGACGTTGACTCAGGAATGGAAGACCTTCGCCGGGTCCACGCGCGGCAACTCGAGGGCCGCGCAGAACTCGTTGCACACGTGGTTCTCGAAGAAGTAGCTCATGCCCGCCTTCGAGTGATTCATGGCGCCGAAACGCGTGCGATTCTCGCTGTGGATGGCGGGATCGGTGAGCAGGACGGTCGGGCGGCCGCCGCCGGTGTCCGGCTTGATCGTCCCCTGCAGGTCGACGATCATGAGCTTTCCGCGAGTCACCTGCAATCCCGATCGAATGAAGAAAGAGCTAAGAGGATTACCGTGTAGGTGTAGTGCGAAAAGGCGACGACAAAGTGGAGCAACCCGACCGAAATGCCCTTCGAGGTCACGCACGCCTCGGGCATCACAAAGTCCCAGTTGTTCGTGAAGCGGATGTAGCGGGCGTTCGGGTCCAAACGCTGCTCGCAGCTCATGTAGCGCGGCTCGGCGGTCGTGCCCAGCGCCAGCGTTTTGATCATCAGAAACTCGAGGGCGGCCGGAATGCGGTCGGCGCTCATTTTCTCGTCGCACTCGGCCATGAAGAGGGCGGCGAAAAAGGAGGCGACCGTCTGCAGTTGGTTGGCGAGCTCGTGGCGGCGCGCGGAGTCGGCGGCACTCCCCACATGGCGGTACTCCTTCAACACGACGTCCTCGCCGCTCTGCAGGTCCCGGCCGTAGTAGGCGATTCGCTCGCCGCCCTTCGCGAACGGATGGGCCGCCACTTGGATGCGGGCGACCTCCGGGCGGCGCCGCTCCAGCGGCACGTCGTTCACGATGTCGGCGATCGAGCGGGGCAGCTGGTAGGCGATGAACTTGCCGCTCTGCACGCCGTGCGCCTCCCACGTCGCGGGGATGGTCGCGTCGAGGCGGTAGGCGCGTTCCGGACGAGCCGTCGACTTGTCCGTCTTCCGCATCGAGTGGCTCACCGACTTGCTGACCGCCGAGATCACCGACACGGAGATCTCCTGCACGTTCTTGATGTCGAACTGCTCGATCGGGTCGCCGAGCGCGTCGCTGAACGCCTTGATCATCTTCTTCGTGCGGTCAGTGATCTTCCCGAAGTAATAGTCGATTCCTCGCTCTGCCATCTGCTCGAAGATTGTGTACTCGTCCAGGCCGTTGGGATCGCCGTTGGGATGATGATCCGTCCAAATGTAATCGACATCGTGGAAGTGTTTTCCATGAGCCGGCTGAAGTCAAACGAACGGATGAGGCGTGAAAAGCAAGTCGGTCTTACGTCGTCGCCCATGTGGAAAATGACCTTCGTGTTGTCCGCACTGCTCCAGTCCATTTGAAGCGCCTTGTTGAGTCCACCGAGCACATCTTCAGGGCCATCGACCGATACTCCGTTGGTGATGGCGCGCAGTTCGGAGCAGAAACCGTGGAATTCCTCGACAGAAGTCGTGAATTGCAGCTGCTCAAAATGCGGAGTGATTCCGTAGTCTCGGTAGGCTACGAATCCCAGTCGGAGGGTGTTGACCGTTGCCTTGCTGCCGCTCTGGTCGCCCGCCTTCTTTGCGACCAGATCGTTGACGATGCCGCGGATCGCGTCTTTCACGCCTTGGATGTGACCGCCCATGCTGGCGGTGGCGTCGACCACGAAGCAGAGGTCCACGTGCCGTGCAGAACCAATCTTCTTCATCGCCTGCAATCAGAAGTGATTGAAAGCAAGGAAGCGAGTGGATTCGAACCTTGAGCAGCTGCTCGTTGCGGATCTTGACGGCCATCCGCTGCTTCTGCTCGATTTCCGCCGTTGTCTTCGCGTCCCGCCCGTACTCCTCGCCGGCGTCCGCGAAGATCGTGCGGCAGCGCTTGTTGATCTCGCGGAATACTAGAGGCGTGGGCATGAACCGCGACCAGCCGGACGTCTCCTGCTCCACCGACTCGTTCATCCACGAGACCACTTCCGATTCGATCACCTGCAACGCGCTAGAAGAACGGCGCAGTGGAGGAAACAAACTTCGAAGTCGCTGGCCGTCGACTCCGCCCGCTTTTCTGCACCGTCGTTCGGAGTGGGGGTCTGCAAACAGGCATGATCGTTGGGAAGAACACAAATCGAAAGACGAACCATTTCGTTTCTCGTCCGGGGCGTGCCGCTAGTCGAAAGCAGAAAAGTAGAAGCTAAAAGCAGTCGTTCGATTAAACTGAAAATAAGCGAACACGTTCCGTAGCTGTCGACCAAAAGAACAAGCGAAATGAATCGGATCCAACCGCAACGTGTTTGCAACACGGAACAACGGCTGCCAGTGCAAAGCCTTTTTAGGAACTTCCTCCTGTGCGTGCTCCCGTTTTCTTATGCACAACTCGTGCTCGCTACGCCCCAACGAGTGGTCCCTCGATTGCAAATCCAACCGGCCGCCTGCTCGCACTCGAGGAATCTGGCGCGCAAATGCCCCCTCTGTTGCGCGTTTGCCGCTTGGCGCGCAAAACGAGACACACGAACCTCGTTCTCTGCGGGCCACAAACGCGCGGCATTGCGTCGAGCTCCTCGCCAAGCACGAGCGAGCGAGCGAGTGGGCACTCGATCGACGACTGCCGGCCAGCGCGCGAAGTCAACTAAGCGGACAAAGCGCCGGCCTCAAACAAGCAACCGATTCCGAGTTTAATTCAACTTTTATTGACGACGTGATCGACGAACGGAAAGAAAGACGCTGCACTCGACCACTCCAGAGGATCCTCGAATTTTCTTGCGGGCGCTCTCACTGCTGCTCGTTCTGCAAGCGGAGAATGGAGTGAGAAGATGAGAGCGAGAACTTGCCGTAAGATCGCCCGTCTTCGACGCGGCCGTCTTCCCGCCGAGCGGCTCCTTGCTGGCGGTCGTCTCCGCCGACTGGCCGCCGTCCACCGTGCGCGTGGTCGGCGTCGTGGCGCCGGCCGTCTTTTGGGTGGCGTCCAGCGGGAGCTCCTTGGGCGGCGCGACCGAGGCGGCCAGCTGCTCCATTTGGCACAGGTAGGCGTTCGCCTCCGCCTCGTCCGCCTGCCACCGGGGCTGCTCACGCTTGAGCTGAGCGACCTCGCGCTCCTGCTCGAGGATGCGAGCCTCGATGGCGCGCGTCTTGGTCTTCTTCTCCGCAATGCCCGGCCCGTACTTCTCGCGGAGCTTCTCCATGGTGCCCACGTAGACTTTGTGGCACATGCGCTCGGTGCCCTCCTCCTCTCGCTTCTTCATCTTAGCGAGGCGTTGCGGGGTCCTGCAAGCGGGAAGGGAGTGAATAGGCAGGAGACTGACGGGCGACTCACAAGGGGCGTCCCGAAGCGGTGGCGAGAGACGGGAGCGTCGGTGACTCGCCCGTGCGGCCCTCGCCCGTCTGCTCCTTGGACGGCACGACGGGCGTCTTCTTTTGGGCCGGCGACACCAGCGGCTTCTGCTCGAGCGGGACTATCGGTTTGGGAGCGGGCTTGGCGGGAACGGCGGTTGGCTTCGCCACGACATCGCGTTGCTTCTTGCCGTTCTTCGAGGTGGCCTGAAGTGAAGCAGTGAGGGAAAGAACGAGCGAGAATCGCCCACCTTCGGCTTCTTGCACATGAACCACCAAATGGCGAATCCAATGCAGCCGGCGATGACGGCGAGCAGCCTGCAATAGCGAGTTCAAACAGGAAATGGAAAGAGGACTCACAGAAGGCCGCCGACGACGTAGCCGGCGATCATCAGAGAGCTGGATTTGCCTTCCTCTTGCGGGTCGAACAGAGCGGCATCCTTCTGGAAGACGAAGAGGAGTGAATGAAAAGTAAAGGGAACTTACGAAAACGATCACAAGAGCACTCAGCTCCGCATTGCCCGAGTAATCGACGGCGATCTTGTAGCCCTTGGATGTCTGCTCGAAGGTGGGAGTGAGCGAGTAGTCCTTCTGGATGTCCGCACTCAACAGAAGGCTGTTGGAGGTGAGCGTGCCCGAGACGGGAAAGTCGAAACTTTCCTTGCCTGTAAAGCAAGCGGATGAAAAGCGAGGAAATGGGAAATTGCTCACCGTATTTGAGTTGCTGTTTGTCGTTGTAATCGTGAACGACGCCGGCCGCTTGTTGTTGTCCACCGAGCGTCAGCGTGAAGCTGCAACAAGGAGTAGTGGACACGATCGGATTGGTTCTTACCCTTTGGAAACCGACCCCTTTTTCGAATGACGAAATTCGAACTTGAGCACCTGCTCCGGCACGGCAAGCACCGCGCTGTCCTTGGCGCAATCCCCGTTGAGGCGGCTGAAAGAAGCGGAAATTAAAGGAGTGGGGATGGGGGAAGAGGACTCACATGTCGCTTCCTTCTTTCGTGAAACACTTGCCGTCCGCCCGCACGCCACCGATCATCACGAACAGCAAGAGCAGCGCGACGGAGACACGAGCGGCCGCCTTCATCGAGCGGCAACCTCCGGCCTTCTCGCGAGCTCCGGACAGAAGAGAGGCCGCCATCGCGCACTTCCAACCGACGAGAAGAACCGACTACTCGCCGAAGCGAACTGCCGATTCGAATGATGAACGGGAGTCGCCCTGCCATCTTTCTCGTGTTTGTTTGAATCGAATTTGCATGCCGCCGATCGACTGGTCCGGCCGGCCGAAAAAGTCGATCCGTTCGCTCCGAGACGCCACTCGAGTTGTCGTCCACTCGTCCGGGATGACGGCAATTCATTTTGCTCTCTCTGCCTTGCTCTTGATCGGCCGCTGGGACTCCCGCCGCCAGTCGTCGCCGATGGGAAGCCGCCGCGTTCGCTCCACTCCCGCTGGCCGCCGTTCGGTTCGTGGCCGCCCGCGGAAGTCGACGGCGCCGTCCGCGCTGTTTGCCAAGGCGGCCGTTTTCGGGCTGCTCCTCGTGACGCTCGAGGGCTGCGGCGGATCGCCCGTGCTCCAAAGCAATGCCGAGTGCTTCACGAGTTCGGGAACCGACGTGTGAGTTCTCCCGTCTTTCCTCCCCTTCTGATTTCTCCGCCGTTGCAGAAAGCTGAACGGTGCGTGCTACCGCGATGCCGTCTTGTTCGTGGAGAGCGCTCGTCTCGAAGTCAAAATGGAATACAACTCGCAGGACCTCGTGGCCAAAAACAGGTAAACCGTGAAGGCCTTCCCGTAACGCAGTCTTCTGCAGCTTCATGTTGGATATCGGAGGCGCCTCGCTCGACGGTTTGGTGAACGTGGACAAGGACACGTCGTACATCCACAAAGGTAATGATTACACTGAGGCAACTACTCTGATCAATCGTTTCAGACAAGTCGACCTACTCGTTCCCGATCGGCGGCGTGGTCAAGGAGGGGAAGGTCGAGCTGCAAGACCATGACGGAACCACGCTGCCCTTCTCCTCGACGCCCACGTTCAAGTTACAGAACGGCACGTACACGATCAGCGTCATTTACAAAGGCGACTCCGCGCTGGGAGCGCTCACGATCACTTTCGTAAGTCTTCTCCCTTCGCGGCTCATTGCAATTCTTCGTTCAGGTGAACGCGTCGTTGAACCCGCCGAACGGCGCGCTGGCCACTTGGGCGATTGTGGCCATCGTTCTGGCGATCGTCGCGTGAGTTCCTCTCCTTTCCACCCGCAAACTCGTCCCTTCCAGCCTGCTCGGAGTGATCGCGGCGGGCGGCGGCGTCTTCTTCTTGTGGAAGCGGAAGAAGGCGGCCCTCGTGCGCAATGCGGTGCGCGGACAGGCGGCCAAACCGCAAGCGCAGGTCCAGCCGCAGCCGGCTCCCGCGCCGACTTCCGTGCTCGCTCCCGCTGTCCCCAAGCCGAAGTCCAAGTCCAAGCCGAAATCCAAGTCGGAGCAGGCGAAGGAGAACGCGATCAAACTGCCGAAGGCGTGCAAAAAGGCGGCCAACAAAGAGAAGAGCTCGGGCGGGGAATACCCCACGCTGGACGTGAGTTTTCCCCTCCCATTCAACAAATTTCTCACTTTTTCGATTCGCAGGAGGACGAGCAGTACGAGTTGAATGCCGAGAGAGACCCCAGCAAGAAGGAGACGAAGCCGGCGAAGCCGAAGAAGGCGGGCCTCAAGGCGACGGACTACCCCACCGTGAGTTCTCCCCGTCCTCTCCACACGTCACTCTTCTGCCCGTTCAGTTGGATGACTTGAACGCCGAGCGAGATCCGAGCAAGAAAGAGGAGAAGCCGAAGAAGGCGCGCGTCAAGTCGCCGGCCACCAAGGACGACGTTCTCGTGAGTTCTCCCCCTTTCTCCGCACAACACTCTGGTGTTCATTCAGTCGCAAAACATGGACGCGGAGCGGGCCCCCACTCGCGAGGATCCGCCCGTCCACAAGGTGGGTTCTCCAGCTCGACATCCTCTCACGCACTCCTCATTCGTTCGTTCGTTCAGGTGGACGCGAAGCCCGCCGCCGCCGCCAAGCCGAAGGGCAAAAAGGGCGCCAAGAAGCGGGATTCTTTCGATCTGGTGGACCCGCGGGTTCAACGCGTCGCCCGCCGCAACAAGTGCCCCAAATCGGAGGCTGTGCTCGACGCGGGTTTTCCCGGTTGCTGCCCGCCGCATGCGCCGTGCAGCTATCATGGCCGCACGATCGAGGGGGTTCCTTCGATTGATGCCGACCGCGCGGCGCCCACCACTCCGACCGAGACGCCCGCCACCTCGTCGGCTCAATAAGCGTCCACCAAGTGTTCCTCCTTCTTTCTCCCTGCCGAATAAACAGATGAAATGTGTAAGGGGGTGTCGTTCTCATTCGATCTCCAAGGAAGAAAAACTGCCGCAAACCACAGGGCCTTGTTTCAACAAAGGCGCTCCTCTCCTTGACCTTGAACGTGTTGATGAGATGCAAACGGCAGTGGCTTCGAGTTGTGAGCAATTCTGTTCACCTATAGGCGGCCGTTTGACTGTTGACTCCATCACCCCGAACGACAGCTTCCATTCGCTGCCTCTTCCCGCTCAAAGCCAGCGGGTGAAAGCCCCGGCGCGAGTACAGTGCGCGATCAGACGCCCTTCGAAGCAGACAAGTTGCGTTCCGAACGGACGGGCCGCCGTGGGGCGAAGACCATCGGTCTCGGCTGCGATCAGACGACGTTCTTCCTTTCTGATCTTTTTCTTTTCCTTCTCTTCACCGATAGGGCGCCCGAGGAACGGAAGTGGCCGCGTGTGGACGATTGAATTCACTCGTCAAACAGCACTGGTTTATTTCTAATGACCCGACGGACTCACAATCAACGGTAAGAAACGAGCGGGACCAAATTTGAATGGGCACCTCCGCGTTCTCGCCGCCCGGCCGACGCTGGAGCGCGCCGTCGAGCAGCTGCACGTGCGGCAGCGAGGGAGCGAGAACGGAGCGGTAGTTTGTGTGTTCGGCCCACGGGTTGGCACGCAGGCATGAGAGAGGCGACAGGACGGCAAAATGCGCGAGTTCGTTCTGCTTGGTCCCAAATTCAGTTGGCTGCTGCACGCGCTCCAGCTCCGGTCGAGCATCTCGCGGTTGCTGCACGAGCAGCGGAAAGAGCAATGAAGTGAGCAACTGGTGAACTCGTCGGTTGCTCTCGAGGCCAGCGACAGCCGCCGGCAGAAGAAACACAAACGAGAACAACCGGCCGCCTCCATCGAACGGCGACTTTGCGATTTCTGGTGAGCTCCGGACAGAAAAGAAGCCGCCATTCGAGCACTTCCCGCCAACAAGAACCGACTACTTCCTACGCGAACTGTCGATGCAAGCGGCGAGCGGAAACGAGTCTGTCCTCCGTTTTTCTCTGGTTCGTGCAAGCAAATTTGCATGCCGCCGACCGACTCGTCCGGCCGGTCGCAAAAGTCGCTCCGTTCGCTCCGACTCGCCACTCGAGTTGTCGTCCACTCGTCCGGGATGGCGGCAATTCATTCCGCTCTGCTCTCTTTCGTCTCGATCGGCCGTTTGAAGTCCAGCCGCCAGTCGCCGCCGATGGGAAGCCGCCGCTCGCGTCCTACTCGCCGTTCGTCTCGTGGCCGCCCGCCCAAGCCGAAAGCGCCGGCCGCGTTGTTCGCCAAGGCGGCGATCTTCGGGCTGCTCCTCGTGACGCTCGAGGGCTGCGGCGGAGCGCCCGTGCTCCAGAATGACGGCGGCTGCTTCAAGGCCGTGAACTCGGACGTGTGGGTTCTCCCGTTCTTCTCCCACTGACCGTTCCGCCCTTTGCAGGCAACTAAACGGCGCTTGTTCCGGCGAGGCGGTGCTGTTCCTCAAAGGCGGCGAACTCAAGCTCGACGTGAAGTACAACTCGAACACCACGTTGTCGCCGAAGAAGTGCGCCCCTCAAGCGTCTTCTGCTAATGATTCCCGTTTTAGCATCGTTCTGGAAGTTGGTGGCGCTTCGATCAGCGGTTCGGTCATTGTGCTGATGAACGGCACTTCCTACCTTATGATCGGTAAGCGTTCTCGTACTGCTGGACTCGTTTCCACTCGCCTTCTTCAGATTCCACGGGCTACTTCTTCCCGATCGGCGGCTCGCTGGAGCAAGGCAGGACCAGCGTGAAGGACAAGGACCAGAAGCCGCTGACCTTCTCGTCCAGCGCCCACTTCGAACAGACGGGCGGCGGCGCCTTCAAGCTGACGGTCACCTACACGGGCAATGACGCGCTCGGATCGCTGTCTATCATCTTTGTAAGTCTCCTCTCCTCGTCGCTCACAACACCTCTGCTTTCAGGTGAGCGCGTCGTTGAACAGCCCGAGCGGCGCCTTGGCCACGTGGGCGATCGTCTTGATCGCGCTGGCCGCCGTCGCGTGAGTTCAGTCCTCCCTTCACCTGCAAATCTCGCCGTCTTCAGGCTGCTCGGACTGGTCGCGACGGTCGCCTTCTTCATTTGGTACCGCAAGTGCCGCAAGGCGAGTTTTCACTCCTTCCACCTCCCTTCATTCACTTCGATTGCAGGCCAAGCCGCCGGTCGTTCAGCCCATCCAAGCCATCTATTCGAAGGACGAGAAGAAGACGGGCGCGTGCGGTCGTCGCAAAGCTCCCCAACTGCCGCCGTTCGTCCCGCCGGTTGTTGAAGAGGACCCGGACACGGTCAAGCCCGCTCCCGTCGCGGAGTTCACGGCCCGCACCAAGCCGACCACGGACGCCACCACGGACGCGGCCACTCCCACGACGGATCCTAACTTTGAGCGGCTGGCGCCCGCTCTCGCCGCCCAGTTCCGCAAAGAGGCCAAGAGTCGTCGAGCCCGCAAGTACGTTGAACCCCTCCGTTTGCTCGAGTAAACTCCGTTTGTTTCTTCTCCAGACACCGCAATAAGAAGGTTTCGGGAAAGAAGGACAGCCAGCGGAAGGCCATCGCTCAAGCGCAGAAGGAGTCCAAGGCGGCCGACGCGGAAGTGGAGCGCGCCCAGAAGCACTCGGACCGCCTCAAGGACGAGTGCAAGAAGCTGGCGGGCGAGAAGAAGGCGGCCAATGAGCGCGTTGCGGCCACCCAGCAGACGGCCGAAACGCACCGCGATATCTGGCTGGACAATGCCGCCAAGACCGCCCCCTCGCCCACAACGCTCCTCAAATCGTGCACGGAGGACCTCTGCGAGTCGGCGACGCCCAACCCGAAGCCCGCCGCGGGTCCGTCGGCCACCGGAACCGTCGAGCAGGCGGCCACGACCGTCGAGGCGCCCGCCCCGAAATGAACTCGCCCTTCTTCCCGTCTTCTGTTCCGTGTCGAATAAAGCAGTGTGTCTTGGAGCAGACAAAAGCAGGAACGAACTGCAGTCAAAGGAGAGTTGACTCATTCCATCCACCGATCTCTCCAGCCTCGCAACGAATGAAGTATTTATGCTTCGAGTCGGCAATCGGGGAGCAATCAATTAAGGCGACCTTCGGCGGGGCGTAAAGCAAGGCGGGCGGAGAACAGAAAGAGGGAAGCACAACGATGCGATCACTTTGCAGCAGTCGCGTAGCTGGGGAACCACTTGAGCTGGGCGATCACCTGCCGTAGCACGTACTCGCTGATCACCTCGACGCGCGTCTCGTTCAGGGCGCCCCACGTGCGGAGGGATTTTAGCGCGTTACCGAGCGAATTGCGGGGTCCGTTAAAGGAAGGATGTCAATTTATAGTTACGATATCGACACCAAAAAATCAATCAACACAAATCAAAAGACAACGAAATCGACGGTTCGAAGATCTTGGAGGCAGGCGGCTGCAAAAGAGCAGCTTTCAGTCGTTGCTTGAAAGAAGAACTCACTCTGCGATTCGTTGCCCACAAACAAGCAGGAACGGAGATCCGAGCGGGCAATCACGTCCATCAACTCGCGGAAGGTGAGGTCTTGGTTGAGAGCCTCTTGCAGTCCCTCAACGAACGCCCGACCTTCCGTCTTGCTGAACAGAAGGAAGTGCCCGAACTCATCGGCGAGCGTAAACGAGAGGGCGGCCGGGGGCAGCGGAACGTTCTCCCGCCACTCGTCGGTCGAAAGGCGCAGCAGCAGGAACGTGGAAGCAGTCCAGTTCGCCCAAATCCTCACGGGCAGCACGTTGAACTCGCCGTTCAGCTGCAAACAAGAGCAGTGAGTGGATGCGCGGAGAACTAACTTCTTTGTGGTCGTAGAAAAGGAACTGCGGTCGCTTCAGCAGCGCGTTCATGAGGCAACTCGCTCGCGACTCCGCCGGCTGCTCAGCGACCAGTGGCTGGAGGGGAATCGGCGGGCGAACGGGCGGCGGCAGGGGAGGGACGGGCGGTCGGATTTGGGGCGTCCGGTTGAGTTCTTCGTCCTTCGCACCGTTCGGTTGGATTGCCCGCGCGGCCGCTTTCTCTGGGGATTGCAGTCGGAGGGGCGGTTCGTGAACGGCGGGACGTTCTTGCTCGCCTTCGATCGTTTCCCTTTCGTCTGTCGAAAGATCGCCGGCGTGAAGTGGTCGGTGTTCGTTTTGCTCTGGACGGCCGCTCGCTGGACCTCTTCGACGTTCGTTCCGACTTGAAAGAAAGCCGCGCGACACTTCTGTACACGCGAATAACCGAAGTGGAAGTCTACGAGTGACCCACCGCGCCAATTCGAATCGCTTCTTTCCGCCCCGCATCTCGCGAAGGACGTTGATAGCCTGTGTTCTCATTTCATGAGTGTTTCGATTGGTGCCGCGCGTCATGCGGATTCCGCAAACGCTGCACGCGTAGCCCGTCTTCTTCTTGTGCAACTGCGCGTGTTTGTCGGCGGCTTCTTGGTGCGCAAACGATTGAAGGCCGCAGAGCGTGCAGGCGGTCTGAAGTCAAGAAATGAACAACAAAACGGAAAGAACAACTACAGCTGCCGAACGACGAGGCTTCCCGTCCACGAGGGCCTGCAGCTCTTCGATCGTCGCGTCCTCGTCTCCGTTTCGAGGAGCGGTCGATGGGAGGGCGTTTCGTTGGATTTCGACCAGCTTGAAGCCAACGTTGAAGAGGAGCGGAAGCTGGGACTAAAAAAGAAAACAGAATTAGGAGTAAAAACCGTCCAATGAACTCACGTTGCGGATCTTCACGGCCTCGCGGCTGCTGCTGTCCGCTGAATTCCGAACGAAATGGTGCACTCGGCGTTCGTGCAAACCCCGAGTCTTTCGGCCCAAGAAAACGCCGCAAACCGAGCACTGGCGGCCGCTCGTTCGCGCGTGCACGAGTTCGTGTCGCTTCAGGTTGGCCGTAGAGTTCAGCGCGATGCCGCAAAATGAGCAGCGGAACTAAAGAGGAAGAGTTGATTTAAATGGGAGACGGATATCAAGCGAACATCAAACTTTTGTCCGCCTTGAGGTCGAGCGGTGGATGAACGTGCGGAATTCCGCTTCGGCCGACCATCCGCAGACTCGTCGCTTCTGTCACTCTCCTCGCCCTCTTCTTCGGGCACGTAATCCTCGTCTCCTCCTTCGGAAGCGGAGTCCTCGTCCGGGTAATTCTCCTCCATTCTATCCGCGCCCAATCCATGCGCAAGATGCAGGAACTGAAGACAAACTAGTAGCGAAGAAGAAGAACGCGGTTACGATGGTCGTGAACAACCAATGCATCTCATTAAAAGAAAGTCGATCGGTGGAATGGAAAGAAGGAAAGAAAAGACGATCGATCGCCGTCCCCGGACACGAAAAGAACGAAATGGGGAGCGAACAGACCGCCGACCGTCCGGCCTGCCGGTTGCCCTTTGTTCCGATCGACCGACTGGCGCCGTCGCGTCCCACCGACCGGCCGGGCGACGGGACAAGCCAGGGAACAGTCATGCTCTTTAAATGCCTTTGAATCCGTGATCGCCATCCCCCTTGCACTCCGTTTTATATGGGCTCTTAATCGAAAGAATAGAGGAGAATGGCGAAGTTGGTCGCTCTGCTTGTCCACTTACAATTAGGGGTTTTCCGAACGTCTGTTTCTTTCGGCAAGCAAACACCCGTCGCTTTGCTTATCGTTTGCTGATGACCAGCCGGATTTGGGTCCACTCGAAGCGGTCCAGCCTCCTGCTCTACGATGAACAAAAGGTTTCGGCCATGTATCATGTCTTGCACTCCTCTTTACCCCGCCTTCGGTCCACACGAACAACCAGGAAAGACATCCGAAACAGGAGGGACACTCCGCTCCCGTACGAAGAGCGGCGGCTTCCCGACCGCACGCTCGCCTTCTTCTTTTGTTCTCAACGACCAGCAGCGACAAAAAGGAAGTTTATACGAGAAACCACGTCAACAACGAAGGAAAGGTTAAACAGAAGAAGTTACTCGACTACTGGACTGACTGGAACATTCGATTCGGCTTTTTCTTCCTTCCGCCGGCCGTTCAGTAGCCGAAGGCGGCGCACTCGGGGCTCGAATTGCGGTTGCTGATCACGAATTTCGGCTTCACGATGGAGCCGATGCGCGCGGACGCGTCGCGGTGCACCTCGTAGCGAATGCTCTCGTTCACGACGTTCAGCTTGCCTGCAAGCAATCAATTGGAAGAATGATGGAGTGAAATGAGGGACGTACTCTTGAACGACAGCCCGATCTTGCGGTTCACCTTGTCGGCGGTGGCGTCCGACGTCCACAACGCGACCTGAACGGAGGAAATGGAGGTGGAAATCAACGGAAATCGACGAACCTTGTCGCCCTTCTGGCGCAGATTCACCGCCGCCCCGCAGATGTGATCGCCCTTGCCCTCGAACTGCTCGCCCACGACCGCCAGCATCAGACGGAGCCACAGCTCGTCGAGGCGCGCCGAGCGGAAGTGCTTGTCGACCACGACGAACCAGCGGCCGCCCTTCACGTTCTGCGGGTCCTGCAAGCGGGCGAGAAATCGATCGATTGGCTGGGCGGGGGCACTCACCTCCCACATGGGCTTCACGCCGTTGCGGAACAGGTAGTAGTCCGAGCCGAACAGCAGGTTGCTCGGCGGCAGGATGTTCTTGTAGACGCTGCAAACGAGGGGGATTGGTTGGTTGGAAGACGGGAGGGGAACTCACAACCAGAACTCCTCCACGGTCTCGATGGTGACCACCGGCTTCAGGCAGTCGACCCACTCCTTGGAGCGGTCGCCCTCCAGAAACCAGAAGGCCCACTTGTTGTTGAGCGGGTGCTTCGTCTTCAGCAGCAACTCGAGCGAAAGATTCTGCAAGAACGAAGGGAAAATGATGACAAATGCGAGGCGAAAGACGAACCTCCGGCGATTTCTCCTCCTTTTCGCCGCCCTTTGCTTCGACCACAGCCGGAGCGGGAGCGGCGGCGGCGGCGGCCTCCTCCTGTTTGGCGGCCCGCTTTGACACCTTCGATTTGCCCATCGTGCGTGCGTGCGGGAAGCGGCTGGCGGAAAGCGAAATCGAAAACACGCCCGAATGCGGCGAAATGGCGGGCGGGAGGCAGCGGGGCGGCGGGCCTCGATCGGCCGCCCGACCGAAATCGTGGCGCAAATCCCACCGGCGGACAGTCGCGGCGGAACCCAACGCGACGTGGGTGGTCGTTCCGCCCGCCTCTTCGTCCAGCCCCTCCATTTCGGTGGGATGCGCTTCTTGCGGGACGATAGGGTGCTTTAGAGGATCTTTGAGTCTACTTGGATGGGAAGGAGGTGATCAAAGAAAATACCAATGAATTACTCCATTTAACCACACTCTCTGCCGTTTTCCATTTCCGCACACTGCTCACTACTTCCTCGCCAACCACTTCAGCCGTCGACTTCTTAAACGGACGTTTATTTCTTGCAGACGTGTGTACAAAAGTGAATCTCCACAAGAACAAGACGGGAACAAGAAGAAAAGGAAGAGAGAAGAAGAGGAAAGAACGTGAACGATCGAGAGAGCACCAACGGGCGCGGATCACTTCTTTTCTTCCGCACCGTCCAGCTTCACGCCGTTCAACTGTTGGACGGCCTTCTCCAGCTTCGAGTAGACGGGATCCCTCGTTTGGCCGCCCGCTGCGGAGTTCGAGGGCCCCGGCCGGTCGTCCGCCTGGTCGCCGTTCAGCGAGCGCGTTTCCGGTGTGTTCGGCGTGTTGCCCTGACTGCTGGACTCGCACAACCAATCGTACGGCACGTCGAGGTTGATCTCGTAGTTCTTGATCGCCAACTTCAGCAGCGAGTGGAGAAAAGAGTAGTCGACCGTGGAGGAGAAGGTCAGACCGTCCAAATAGGCCATGATCCTTCGGAATTCCGTCTGCAACAAGAGAAACCAATGAGAATGCCCTCCTCGATTGCTCGCTCACTCGTGGACAATACTTGAAGAGTTGGTGTGTGCCTTCGGATGTGCGGGCGTGTTCCTTCAGCTGCCGCACCGCCGGCTTTTCGTTTCGATGGCAGCGCGACCACGGGAGCTCGCCGGTGAAGAGTTCGGTGAGGACGTAAAGCCACGATTCGACGTCGTCTTTCGGCGCCTTTTGCAGTGGAATGAACTCGAGCGATCAATCGGGGGAACTCACTTGTTCCCGCTCGTTGTGGGCGGCTAACGAGGCGTAGCGGACGGTCCCGCTGCAAATCAATCGATCAACTGCCGTTCTTTTCGTTGAATGGAACGAACCGAAACTGTGCGCGTTCGCGCGGCTTCTTCACCTCGCCAGACGTCGAGCGGTAGGCTTTGCAGAGACCAAAGTCCACGAGAAACAAGCGGCATTGCCCCTTCTCGTTCTTGACCATGAAGTTGGCGGGCTGAAGTCACTTCTTTTTCATCCCTTTGCAGCTATTCTTTCCCCACCTTTACGTCTCGATGCACGAATCCCAACGAGTGGAGTTCTTCGAGGGCGGAGAGCTGCAAGAAACGGAGTGAACAAGAAGGAAGCGAGCGCTCACCATTTCGATCCCCAACTTGATGGCGGTGGGTGCACTGAAGCGATTGCCCTGGAATTCGTGCCGCAAGTTGTCCAGGTTCTCATCCAACTAAACAACAAAAGAATTGAAAGAAAGCGAATGAAGTGCACTTACGAGTTGCATGACCATGAACTTAAAGTGGCCCTCGATCTTGCCCCGATCGATCAGTTGGCACATGTACTTGAGGCCGGAACGGTTCGCATTCCGCAGCACGATGTAGTCCATGTTGAGGCCGTGGAAGTGCGAATCGCAGACCTCCAATTTGGCCGCCAAATGTCGGCCGTCGCCCCGCCGCAGGACCTGCAAACGGCGGGCGCAAATTGAACGCAGATGCGCCGCGACGACTCGCCTCGTAAACCGCTCCGTAGCGCCCATGTGCGATCTTCTTGCCGATCGTGTAGCTGTGCGCCTAAACGACGCCGAGCTCGTGATTGAACAACGAAGCGAGGCAATCAAAACAACAAACAAGCCGCCTGCCACTCACCTGCCCGCGGATCACGTGATTTCGATTCGGCAGCCGGTCGGCGACGTGCGACGACGCCTCCGACGAGGAGTTCTGATCGCAGCTTTCGGACATCGGCCAGCGAAAGACGACGACAACGAGGAGGAAGCGGACGAACGAACGGACGGTTGGTCGAGTGGTTCGACGCGATCGTTTGCACAAGCGAGCGAGCGGAACGAACGAAGACGATCGGCGGGCGAAAGACGGCGGTCGAGTGGAAAACAAAAAGAAAACGAAATAAAAACGTGCTCATCCGCCGGCCCGGTGTCCCGCCCAGCGCCGCTCATGAGTCCCGCCCGGCCGCTGCTGCCCGAAACGAGCGGCCGCGGCCGGCGGGGATGTGCGTCCTTCCTTCGGGGATCGGCGTGATCATCCGCCGAGCGATCGGCCAGCCGGTCGGCGAGGACGCACTTGGGCGCAAAAAACGCCGTCGAGATCCCCGAGCGGGAAGCCGAGCGGAAGGGCGGGCGGAAGCTTGTTGCAAAAATTCCGTGAAGCAATCGATCATGGCCGACCGGCCGGGCGTGCCCTTTCGCTCTGCTTCGTTCTTTCTTTGCGGATCGATCACAATGCGGACAGCTGTTTTCCTTTCGGGCCTCACACGTACACCCTGCGGACACCCGAACTCCCTCCCGCTTGTGGATTTCGAGGCGGGAAACATTCGAACAAGCTTGAGAGGACGAGGCGGAACGACGAGAACAAGCGGTTTATTCTCCGCATTTTTCCGATCGCAAACCGCCCGTTTCTTCCGCACGGATCAATGGCGGTCATTCCGGCCGCCGCCCGCAAACTAATTGGACGACCCCGAGCGACCGCCAGCGACCGCAAGATGTGCCCAACGGCTAACGGCCGACGGCGACCGCACGTGCGGAACGAAGCGAATCCTCGAATGCAAGCGGCAGCCGAAACTGCCCAACGGTTGACCCGACCGATCGGCGCGCTCATTTTGGACTTTCGGACTGCTGCGAGCGAGTCGGCCGACTCCTCTGCTGAATGGCGCCGCTGGACGTGACGCTGCGGAAGCTGCGCATCAAGAACGCGATCGTCCGCAATGCGCTCTGCGAGTTCTTCTGCACCGCCGTCTTGATGGTCCGTTCCTCTTCTTCCTTCTCTCTGCTCACTCCTCTGCTTCCAGTGGTGCGGCACGTCGGTTTGCGCCCAAACGATCCTCACCCGCGGCAAAATGAACGAGTACGTGGGCTTGGCGCTCGGCTGGGGCCTCTCGCTGCTGTTCGCCGTCCAGCTCGGCATTCGGATCTCCGGTGAGCTCCCCGCCAACCATTCCTTTCATTCATGGTTGTTTGAAGGCGCGCACTTGAACCCGGCCGTCTCGTTGTTCTTCCTAACGATCGGCCGGCTCGACTTCGTCCAATTCCTCACCTACACGTTCGCGCAGATGGCGGGCGGCTTCGCGGGCGCCTGCTTGACGTGGGCCATGTACTACGAGGCGATCGACGAGTTCGACAAGGGCACGCGCATGATGAGCGGTCCGATGGCCACGGCGGGCATCTTCACGACGTTTCCCGCCCCGTACTTGAGTGTTTGCGGGCACATCATCGATCAGGTGCGTCTTCCTTCAATCCATCACTCTTCTCTTCCTCCCGCAGCTTCTCGGCACCGCCTTCCTCGTCGTGTGCGTGGGCGCGGTGGCGGACAAGCGGAATCAAGTGCCCGTGTGGATCCAACCGCTGCTCATCTCGTTGGCCCTCACGCTGATCGGATTGGCTTTCTCGATGAATGCGGGGTTTGTTTGAATCACACGGGATTGAACAATGTTTTGCTTGAGGTACGCGATCAACCCGGCTCGTGATCTCTCGCCCCGCCTCGCGTGCCTCGTCTTCGGCTACTCGCCCAAAGTGTTCACCGCGTACAACAACGCCGCCTGGGTGAGTAGACATGCGGGCATTCGATTGCAAACAAGTCAATCATTCGCTTCTTGCAGGTGCCGGCCGTGATCCCGATGGTCGGCGCCGTGCTCGGCGGTTGGGTCTACACGTGAGTCCTCCCCCTTCAATCTATCGGTTGATCGCTCGTTGCAGCCTGTGGATCGGAGTCCAACTGCCGGACACGCCGGAGGACGTGAACGCGCGCCTGCCGCCGTCGTTGCGCCAACCGCTCGCCCACTTGCCGCCGCCGCCGCCGCTGGCCGTCGCCGAGGAGTCCACGGGCACGTTTTCGAACGAGAACGCCGCCCATCCCTCGTCCGCCGGCCCGCATGCCTCCAGCGCTCTCACTTCGCGTCGCTCGGGGCACGTTCTACCTCATTCCCTCACTCCTCATCCTCTCGTTTCAGTGCGAACTCCCGAATGCTCTGATCCCCGCCCATCTGCCCGCTTACTGTGGAGTTTATTCCGAGCGAGGAAGAGAAGTGAATAAACAAAGAAGAAGATTAATGCAAGACGAAAGGAAGACGAAAGAATCAATGGCGTTGGGGTTTGTACACGACGATTCGCAATCACATGCGCGCGCATTTACAAAGCGAGAGGATCTTCGAGCGCCGCCTTCCGTTCGGCGCGGCTCGGCTCGACGATTCCCGTTGGGTTCGAGGCGACGGCGCCCGCGCCTTCCTCCGCCGGCTGCCCATCCCTCAAACGAACTCCGAGGGGACGTGTTTGTGATGCGGCGAGGGCTCGAAATCCGAGTGAACGCTGGAGCACGCCCTCGTCGAAACTGTCGACGTGTCGCTTCGGTCCAAGCTCGACGCGATGAAGTCGGACGCGCCGTCCAGCAGCGTCACGTTGGCCATCGGGCAGCCGTGCAGGTCGGCCGACTTGGGCGTCGTGCAGCGCGGAAGAGATCGGGGTTTGTTCTGCAGAAGAGGAGTGATTGCAATGGAATGAAGGGAGTGCACCCACTTGTCGATAGAAACACCTGCCCACGACGATGCCGGCCGTCAAACACAAGCAGAAGGCGGCGGCGACGGCGAGAGCGACGAGGAGAACGAGCGGAGCGGCGGGGAACCACGAGCGCTGCTCGACGACGACCGTTCGGCCCTCGTGCAGGTACGCGTTCGTCTCTGAAGCAGTCCGTTGATTAGAGAGGAAGGAACGAAGGCGGAACGAACCTTCGCACTCGGCACAACAACCGTTCAAATCGGAGATCTTCTGCTCGTCGCACGTGCGCGGGCACTGGCGCTGGATGCACTCGATGATTCCCTTGGATTTGCACGTGCAGTTGCGGCACGGGCCGTCGCGGAACTCCTCGCCCACCGCGTAGACGGCCTCCTTGTAGCTGCAGCTGGCGTCGTGGTCGCCGAGTAGTCGGGAGCAAATCGGACAGCACGAGTTCTTCACCATCAGCTCCCGCCCGCTGCAGTTCGACGGCAACGGCGGGCAGGACTCCAGGAAGCAGTGCGCGACGCCGTTGGCTGCGCACACGCACGAGCGGCACTCGTTCGTGCGCCACGTCGAGCCGAGGGGGTGTTCGCCCGTGTTGTCCGTGCATTTGACGTCGTTGGTCGTTGATTGAAGTGAATTGGAAGGAAGAAGAGGAGGGTTGAGATCGGGGCAGCTGCAAGATGAATGAACAGAGGAACGCAGGGATCGCCGCTCACTATTTGCAGCATCGGTTGTTGGGATCGGGCACGGGCGAAAGACAGGGCGTGGGCGGGCAGGCGGACGAGTGGCAGAGGACGTGACCGACCCTAAACTCCTTCCATTCATTCAAACGATCAATGAAGGAGAAACCAACCGGCAAGTGCACTGAACGCACGAATCCGCCAGCGTCCATGTCTCGCCGTCCACGAAGAAGCTGCCGGCCGAGTGGCAGACGGCGAGCGCGTGGTAGGCGGGCCGGCGGCGGTGCGGGGCGTCCAGCGCGCACGACGGGCAGCAGTCGCCGTCGCGCAGCTGCCACGACTGTTCGTCGCAATCCGCGGGTCGCTGCGGGCACGTGATCAACGAGCAGAACTCCACGCCGCCGTGGCAGAAACACTGCCGGCAGCGCGTCTGATCGGTCCACCACTCACCGCTGTTTCGCACCAACAGACCGCCCTTCCCGTGCGTCAAGCAACCCTCCGAGTCGGCTGTCGAAGCGGCCTTTTCGTGCGGCGAGTGGCCGTTAGAGTCGGCGCGTGCTGAAATAAAGAAGCGAGTTGAACGACGAAGTAAGAAGGTGCCTATACTCACATTTGCACTTGCAGACCGGGCACCCCAACGAGTTCGTTTGGAAGCCGTACAGGCAGCTCTTGAGGCACGTGTCCGTCGTCGGGCATTGGGCGCACTTGCACGCCAAACAGCCGCGAGCATCCCGCAAGTAGCCGTGGGCACAGCGTCTGAACGGAAGGAATGAGGGAAGATGAGAGGAGAGGACGCACTTGTCGCAGTTCTGATCGTTCAGCTCCTCGCAGTTGGCGCTCGTGGCCGTCGGCGAGGGCGGCTCGGCGCAACGACACTCGAAGCAACCGAACGCGTTCAAGTGGAGGCCGAACTCGCACCGCAGCGGGCACAACTCGACGGACGCGCAGACCGCGGGCGGCTCCACGATCGTCGGCCCGTCGTCGCAAACCGGGCAGCAGTGGCCGGCGATTTTCCGCGGATGCTCGCAGTCCGTGCGGCAGAACGAGCGCTGGCACGACGTTCGAAAGCCGCTTTCGCACGTGCAGCTGAAAGCGGAAGGTTGATTGCTGGAGGCGGGACTCACTTGGTGCAGTCGTCCTTGACCCACGACTCGCCCACGTCCCGTCGTTGGCCCTCCTCGTCCTGGCAGCCCAAACACGACGGACAGCACTCGCCCTCGAGCAGGACGACCCACGAGCAGTCGGGCGGAACGGGCGGGCACTCGTTGCGGCGGCACATGCGAACGCCGTCGTTGCACCAGCACGACTGGCACGAATCGGGACTCCAGTGCTCGCCCTCCGCGTACACGCGCGCCCCGACCGCGCAGCCGCTCTCGCCGTCCGGCGACTTCTCGCAGCGGAAGCGATCGCAGCAGCGGCCGGGCAGCCCGTCGCCCGTGAACTCGACGACGGCCGTGTGACCGCGCGGGCAGCGGACGGGCACGCAAGCGGACGCTCGACACTTACAGTCGGGGTGGATAGCGCAGCACGAGTCGTCGGGCGTGTACGAAGGCGGCCGGAACGAGTCGGGCGGGCACGAGTCGTTCGCCAACGCGTGCAGATCGACCGCCACACTCGGATCGGGGCATTGCTCAGCGCGGCAACGATCGGCTGCAACAAGCGAGTAATGAGAGCATTCCTTCGATTGAACGAACCCAACGGCTGGCACTCGAACTGATCGCAGCAGGCGCCCGCCGTCCCAGCGCCCTGCCGCACGCGGAAGCGCTCGAAGCCGGCGGCGCACTGAACGGCCAGAGCGGAGCAGTGCGCCTCGTCGCACTCGCAGGTCGGCTCCGGCTCGCAGCAGTGGCCGGGCGGCGGCGGGTGGCGCGTGAGCAGGGCGTCCGGCTCGCATGCCGGCACTACCGGCTCGGCGCACTCGACCTCTGCGCACGGATCGCCCGTGGGCGTGGCGTGGACGGCGGCATTAGACGAGAGGAGCAAGAGGACGGAAGAGAGGAGAAGAAGCGCGGCATTCATTTTGTTGCGCGCATCCTCGAGCGGCCCACTTCTTTTCGTTCGACTCCCACAAACCAGTAGTGGATTGCGTGGCGCGGTGGGACGTCGGCTAAAACGAGGGGGCTCGATCAACGGAGGAGGAGGACAAAAAACGGGTGTGGGCGAAACGAATGACAACAAAAACACACGACTCGACGCCCCGGCGGCTCCCGTTGGGTCGGAAAGAAATTCGGGGCCGCGTGAATCAGCGCCGCTCGTCTTTGCAACTCGACGACGCCGGCGGACGATTCGACGAAAAACGGACGGTCGTTTTGACGCCGCCGCCGCTCGGCGTTGGTCACGCCGCCGGAATTCGGGGCGCGGAGTGGGGCGTGATTAAACGCAAACAAAACAGACGAAAACTTTTGTGCGGCGGATCGCGACGCGGAACGCCGCCGAGAAGCAGCGGGAGGGGGCCGAGCGAGAAAGGAGGAGGGCGCGGCGAGGAAAGCGCCGAGTTTACGGGCGAGTAATTGACATCGCGGCGCCGTCAAATTGCTCGCAATTGCCGAGCGTTCATGACGAGCAGATGGTCGCGGGATGGTCGCGCGCGGATTCGATTCGAAAACAAACACAAGCACCGGGCGCTTCGCACTCGACTCGCCGCCCGACCGGCCGGCCGAATGCTCGCCGCAGTTCGACTCGACGGCCACTTCCCGCCCAAGCGCGTGCCATCGCCGACGGTGCGGTCATTCAATACTGCCGCCCGCTTGTCCACTCGAATTGGATTCGATTTGAAACGACGACGCGGGCGGGACGGATGCGGCACGGCTTCGAATTTCAACACGAGCGGTTTGGCGGCTGGAGAGCAGGCGGGCGGCAAGTGGGCGGTCGGAAGTGGGACGACGAGTGCGAAATGGTCGGTTTGGCTTCCACCGCGGCAATCTCCTCGTCCATTCCATTCCAATCCGGCGAGAAGCCTCCATGCGCGCGAGAAGTGAGCAAATACGGGAGCCCGAACTCGTAAAAGGGCGCGCGAAAAGCGCGCGTCAATCGCGGCGTCCTTCATCCCGCCGCCCGCAAACACGTGGCCGCGACGACGTCGTTCGGGCGGCCGGCTTTTTGTGTTCTTCGCAGGGCGCGTGTTCGGCGAGTGAATCGGCGCGGCCGATCGGCGGAGCAAAAGAACGAACGAAAAGCCGAACTGCAGCAAGAAGCCCCCGAGACGTTCACCTTCGCTTCCAGACACGAGATCCCCGTCGCCGCGATTGTAAAGAACACGCAGAGCGGCCCCCGTTCGTCCTTCACACTTCTCTTCGTCCCGATCGCCCACCTCCGCTCGGATTTCTTCTGCGCCGATCGGACGCGCTCCGGCCGCCTCGATCACGTCTTTTGACGTCCAATCCACACGTTCCTCGTCCAGAAAGAATCATGAGATTTTGGGGCGGGCGGCGAGGACGAAGAGAAGCGACGAGGGGGGCCAGGGCGGTGAATCACCTGCTTTTCTTTCTGCTTTCTTTTGCGCAAACTGCACGAAGAAGAAAGCGAGTGGAATGCGGGAAGAAGTGTTTGTTGCGGGCGCTTTTATTTCGAGCTCCATGCGAACACTCGAGCCGGCCGCCGTCCGTCCGTCAGCTGATCGAAACGAACGCGAATTCCCCGTTTTTACAACGCGAGATCGAATAACACGAGGCGGGCGAGCGAGCGGGCGGACGGTCAAGTGGACGAGCGAAAACAAGTGGGCGAATTGCTTGCAGAAAAACGCGCTGGAGACGGCGGCCGGTGGGAGGAGGCCGAAGAAAAGAGGTGGCAAGAAGGAGGGGCTCCGATCGCGAATGCGAGCGGCGATCGACCGGCCGGCGCCGTTCGGGCCGCGTCCACCACCTGCAAACCAAACAGAACGCGAAGAACGGCAGCACGCACATTCCAGGCATTCTTTTCACTCCGCGGCCGGCCGAATCAAAAGGTGCGAAAACGCGAGTGAATGAAAAAGTCGGCGGCGACACGTCCGAAAGAAAGCAGCGGGTGGGCCATAACAATCAATCTACGTTTGGGGCAATCCACGGGCCTTTCGGCCCGACCGGCCGGCTTGTCGCCGCTCGCCGCCCGGGCGTCAAGCGGCGTTTGGCCGCCGCGGCCGGGAAGTGACCGCGGCGGCCGCGGCACGCGGGCCAAAGAACACCGACGGCGATTGCGGGGCGGCGCGAGCGGCCGAACACCCGCACAAACAAACAAACGAGGAATCGGAGAGCCGTAAAGTCCGCGCCGAGAGGGCAATTTGGCGGCCTCTCCGGCTGGAATTCGATCGCGGCGCGTTGGGCCGCGCTGTGATCAACGGCGGCGGCGGCGTCCAGTCGGTCGGTCCTCGTCTTTTCATTCGCATTTTGCCGACTTCTCCTCGCATTCCTCGTGCGGGTTTCGAATTGCGGCCGAGGCGGCCTCTCTTCTGTGTGATGATAAAAACGGAACGAAAACACGCCCGAATTTAACGACCGCCGTTGGAGCGTCGAGGGCCCGCAGATCCCCGCTTTCGCTGGAGCGCGCCCGGCAGCGTTGGGAACGCGAAGCCCTCGCGATTCCCCCCGCCCGTCCAATCGAATTCACGTGCTTTTTGGACCCATAAAATCGACGCGAGGGAGTGTTCACGTGTGCGGTTTGCCACGAGCATCGCCGCGATTGGATCCCGGCGGTTTATTATTAGAAACAATCACAAACGATGCGAGGAACGAACGAACGAACGAGCGATGGAGCATGAACGAAGGAGTGCGAACGGTGAATAAATTAGAGAGAAACCATCGATAAATACACGAAGAACTACAATAAATACCAACAGAAAAGGCTTAAAGTAGGCGCGAGGAGATGGACGGACGAACGGAGGACCGAATTCAAGGCACTTCCCAACACAACTGATTGACTGGACGAGAGGACAGACAAGTGGGAGGAGGAGTGAGCAAAACAGAGCGAACAGATGAAGGGAATGAAGGGCAAAATTCCCCGAGTGGAATCAACGCAACTTCAGCCGCTCCATGCAGTGGTGAACGCCACGATCGTCGTACTCCTGCTTGGTCACCCAGAAGTTCTGCAAACACAAGGCAATTCAAAGCTCTAATCAAGGGGGAACGAACCTCCTGGTCTCGCATCAAATGGGCGAGAACGGCGCCGCCCATGAAGACGACGTGCTTCCGTTGGACGGGCGCCTCGATGCGGATTTTGAATTTCTGCAACGACCAATCAACGGAATTCAGCCGAATATTCGGTGGAGTACGTGGAAGTTCTCGGTGTTGCCGCGCAGGACCTTGTGCAGGTACATTTGCTTCAGGTCGCGCTCCATCCGGCTCGGGATGCCGGGCAGCATCGTCGTGCCGCCCGAGAGGACGATGTGCTTGAAGAGTTCAAGGCGGCAGTCTGCAACGAGTAAACGGAATGAATAGAATAAATGACCGGCTGCTCACCCATGTCGGCCGACTGGATGCAGTTGAAGAGCATCTCCGAAAGGCCCGCCTTCTCCACGTCGATCAGATGCGGCTGGAAGAGAACCTCCGGCGCCTCGAAACGCTCGCCGCCCACTTTGATCATGCGCCCGTCCGGGAGCTGCAAACCGCAAGATACAAAGGAACAAAGGGGAAGGAGTACCGTGTAGTGCTCGGTAAGGACGGTGGTCTCCAACGCCAACTTCTGCTCTTGGGCGACGTCGTAGGCGACGTAACAGAGCTTTTCCTTGAGCTGCCGCACCGTCTCGAAGTCGGCCGAGTGGTTGAAGGCGTAGCCGCGCAGGAGGAGGAGCTGAATTCGAAGTAAAAGAAAGGAATGGGTGGATTGGCTCACTTTGATCAGGTAGCGCGTGATGTCCCGCCCGGCGACGTCCAGCCGCTCGGTGATGTTGTTGAGGGCGAGGCCCTCGTAGACGGGACAAATGTGCGTCACGCCGTCGCCGCTGTCAACGACGACGCCCGTCAACAGGCCTTGCGCGTAGAGCGTGAGCACCGCCTAAACTCGAGCAATAAAAAGAGCAACAATATGTGAGGGAACTCACTTGAATGGCGATGTAGAGCGCGTGGAATCCGTACTGCTCGAACATCACCTCGAACAGCTTCTCTCGGTTCCGGTTGGGGTTGAGCGGCGGCTCGGTGAGCAGCAGTTTGCACTCCTGAAATCTCCGCATTCATTCGAGCAATCCGCTCGACGGACCTTCGGGTCGATGTCCAGCTTCTGGGCGCCGAACGTGTAGTCGTAGATGTGGCCCATGTCCTCCCAGTTGCGCACCACGCCGTTCTCCATCGGATAGTTCACGTCGAGCATTTGCCGCAGCTCGGTGCACTCCTCGCCCACCACGAGGTCCTGCAATCCGCCGGTGTGAATTGGACGACGAAAGTGCGGTGGAAATCACCTTGATGAGGACGTTGTTCACGCGCTGCGACGAGCGAACCAGCGGCCGTCCGACCGCCGACGGGAAGATGTGTTCGGGGAAATTCGTGCCCGCGTAGCCGCATTTCACGAACTGCAATCCAATCGAATAAATTCGAAGGAATTTACGGAGGGGGAACTTACGCCCGTCCCGTTGTCCACGACGATCACCTTGCGGCCGTGGGAGTCCATTGCGGTCGAGCGAATGGACGGAAATTCGGCTGGAATCAAAAACCGCAACGCCGTGAATCACTCGCCACAAACGAACGCACAGCGGGACGGAGGCGGCAGGCCAGAGCGCCCAACTTTCCAGGCGGGACCGTTCAACGTGCTTCTTCCGCTTGTTTGTTGTGGAGCGAGGTTGTAGGTCGATGAAACCCACGAGTTCTGTTCCGAAAACCACTTTCAAGTTGTCTTCGTTTCACAAGCGCCAATCGAACGATCAATGTCATGATTCAGAGCATTCTGAGCGGTCGATCGATCAAGCAATTTATTTCTATTAAAGGAAGCAACGAATTCTACGAATTTATTCTACGAGCGAGATCCAAAGGTTAAATTAGACGCCAGCCATCCACTTCGATCAATCCGAACCGGCGCTTCCTCGCGCCTTCCGGCGTTCCAGCAACTCCAGCTCCAAATCCAACTTCTTCGCTTCCTTTTGAAGGTTTCGCTCCTGCTCTTCCAGCACGAGGAACTGCTTTTGGATGAGGCGAGCGTTCATTTGGCTCAACGAGTAGCTGATGTGTTGGTGCGCGTGATCTAAACGAAAGGAAGCGATCAATCGACCACTCCAGTGAAAGACGAACGTCGAATCGCGTGGATGCTCGAGGGAACTTCGGTGGTGGACTTCGTTTCCGCAGCGGGCGTCGTGTGGTTGCGCATCTCTTCGATCACCAGCTTCGACAGATCTGAACAAGAGGGATGAATAAAAAGAAGAATACTCGGTGCCCGTACCGTCCTTGGTTTCGTTGAAGAACACCTCGGGCATGTACTGGTAGTTGCACTCCTTGTGGACGGAGTGACTCAACGCGTCCGTCAGCCCCAACTGCTCCAAATCGTCTCGTTGGGCGGCGAGCACGTGCTCGATCAACGTGCGGATTTGATCGCCCGCGTCCACGCCGTTGGCCAGCGAGTCGCACTCGTCGTTGAACTCGTCGATGCTGCAACGGGCGGAGCACTTCAACGCGCGGCACGCCTCGCCGGTCTTCTCCAGGACGGCGGCCGCCTGCTCGGCGTGATGGGGATTCGCGCTCATTGCCATCGTCATCGTGTGGACCTTGAAGAAATAATTGAGGCGGTAGCCATCAATGAATGCGGGTACCTCATCGTTGATCGCCTCGTAGTCACCGCACGAATCCTTGCACGTCTTGTACACAACGTTCCCTTCTTTCAGCAAGCACGGGGTGAGCAATTCGACGTCCTTGCGCGCCTCCTCGCTGCAGATCGTCGTCATCGACTAAAAGCAGCAGTCATTCGTTAAACAAACGGAAGTGGCCGTACTTTCAACGTAAACGGATTCTCCTTGTGCCCGCACGTGGCCATGCAGTCGGAGGCGTTGCGCACCGTCGCGCAAATGTTCTGCAAATCCAGCAGGAAACCGGAGATGTTCGCGCGCTTGAGGATCGACAGCTCCAGCTCGCTCTCCTGCACGATCTTCATGCACTCCGCAAGACAGTTGTCCGCCCGAACGGCCCTGAACCAACCGATCATTAGCGGGAGTGAATGGACGAATCGAACCGGTGGAAGTGGTGCTGGTAGGCGGGATGTCCGTCTGCAAACCCCATCCAATCAATCCTTCCGTTCACTCAATGGAAACTCACGTCCGATTCCAACGGCCACGAGAACGAAGAAGACCGCCGCCAACACGTGCATTTCGCTTCGTTTACCGTAGAGAGTGGAGCGAAAAGTAAACAGACAACCCGTGGGTTCGTCGCTTTAAATACGCCGATCGACAAAGCGGTCCCTTACGCCGTTCGCGCGCCCGCTTGCCCGCAATTAAAATAAAGAATAAACTGCGGACTGTCAGTTGATCGAGAGGGCGGTGATGTCAGTCAGGAACTTTACTCCCATTGACCGCTTTCTGTTACAAACCCAAGTGAGTGCTGTCGAACTATCGCGAGCGTGTTCGATCGATGCCGAGCTCGAACTTCCGCCCATCCACCCCGCTTTCTTTTGTTTGTTTTCCGTTCCGGAATACCAATTTTGGACGCGAATTTTCGGTCATGATCGCTCGCGGGACGTCAATCGCGAAAGAGGGCGAGGACGTGCGTTGTGTTGTAAAGACGGCGGTCGATCGACGCGCGGAGGTGAGCGGTCAACTCGGCGGCTGATTGATTCGCCCGCGCTTCCTCACGTCTCCTCTTCCGCCGATCGTTCCGTTCGACTGCTCGTCGTAAAATAGACGAGGGTTTATTAGCGCTACAATCAATCGAATCGAATGAAAGCCTACGGATTTGCAATCGAAACTACAGGAAGGACAGGAAAGAAAGAAGGAGGGAGGAGGACCTAAAGAGCAACGAGCTGGACGGGGAATTCGTCCGCCTCGTGCAAGTGGGAAGTGGGGGCAAGAGAAAGAAGAGGAAACCTAAAGAATCGGACGAAGAATGGAGAGCGTGGAAGAGCGGTTGGTTTGAAGTAAGCTGGAGAAGACGGCCGGGGCGTGTGTTCAAGCCGCCATTCGTGTGTCGCCGCCGGATAGTCAGAAAGCGTCGTCTCTGCAAGCACGCGCATTGAATTGCCGCCTCCCCGCTGCCTCGTGCACTCACCTCCATCCGATCGCTTGCTGAAAGCACAAAGAAGTGGGTAAAGGGAATGAATTCATAGAAACAAACGCACCTTGTCGACCAGCTTGCGGAAGACGCCGTCCTCGATTTGCATCAGCTGATCGAAGGTCCCCACTTCGGCCACCGTGCCCCGATCGAGCACGACGATCTGGTCGGCGTGTTTGATCTGCAAACCAGCAAATCCAATAGAAATTGAAAGCAAACTGGTGGTCTTACCGTGGATAACCGATGGGCGATGATGAGGACGGTCTGTTGGTTGTGCTGCAGCAATTGACTCAACGCTTTGCGCACGAAGTACTCGGAGGTCGCGTCCAGTGCGGACGTGGCCTCGTCGAGGATCAACAGCCGCGGGTTGGTCACGAGGGCACGAGCGATGGCAATGCTGAACCGCATGGAATGAAAAGATTGAATAATTGGAAAGAACGAACCGTTGCTTCTGCCCTCCGCTCAGCATCGAGGCGCCGTGCTCGCCGAGGACCGTGTCGAAGCCCTGCGGGAACTTTTGGATGAACTCGAGGGCGTTCGCCGAGTCCGCAGCCCGCTCCACGTGCTCCAGCGTCATCTCTTCGGGCCGCTGCGCGCCGTAGATGATGTTGTTGTAGATCGAAGTGGAGAACAGGACGGGCTCTTGCCCGACTGGAAAACGAGGAGGAAATCAATGGAAAAGGAATCAAAAAAGCTTGCCGGATCCAATGATTCGCCGCCACTCGGACGGGTCGAAATCCTTGAGGTCCGTGTCGTCGATTACGATGCGCCCATTCGACGGGTCGTACAGCCGCATGAGGAGGGCGCCGATCGTCGACTTGCCGCTCCCGGACGGCCCAACGATCGCCGTCACGCTGCCTGCGGGGATGCGGAAGGTGATGTCGTTGAAGAGGTGCTCCCGCTCCGGGTAGTGGAAGCCGACGCCCTCGAAACGGATCTCCCGCTCGATGTCCTTGATCGGGAGACCGCCTGCAAGCGAATGCCCACAAAATGCAAGGGAAATTCGAAAGAACTCACCGGTGAGCGGAACGGCCGGCTTTTGGTCCTGCAGCTCGAAGAGGCGGGAGCTGGCGCCCAGTCCCTTCATCAACTCGATGTAAAACCCGCTCATGTTCGACAAACTGAAAGCAGGAAGTTGATTAAGAGGATGAAAAGTGGGTGATGACCTCGCAGCACAGAGGACGGCGTACAAACAGAAGGAAGAAAGGTCGCCGTACGAGAGGAGGCCCGACTCGATCAGCGATGAACCGTAGAAGAGGATGGTCGTAAGCGAAATGTAGCCCGTGAATTGGAAGCTGCAAACAGCAGAGTGAAGTGAATGAATGGATCAATCAGTGAGCCCACCCGCCGAACATCAATCCCTTGGCGAGGGCCTCCTTCTTGGACACCCGCCAGATCTCTTGGATGCGCTCGCGGTACGTGTTCAACTCCTTCGTTTCGGCGACCAGCATGCGCACCGTTCGGATGTTCGAAAGGCGTTCCGTCGCCACCTACAAGAAGAAAATGCACGAGAAAAAATCCAACGGCGCACTTGATTTGTGGCCGCAACGGCCTCCTGCATTTGGCGCGTGTACTTCTGCTGCAGTCGTCCGAACACGTAGAAGCTGCCGACGATCGCCGGGATCACGAAGAATATCTGAAGAAACGGGAGGAATCAACAGAATGGTAGGAAATTGAACTCACCACTTTGCACAGTGCGGGAGAAGTGTAGACCTAAACGGAACGGTTGATTGAAAGGAAATTGCGGCTGCTCGCTCACCATCAACGTGCCCGAGCCGAGCATCGTGATCACCGCCCGCGCGCCCTCGGACAGATTCGTCGAAACCGAATTGCCGACGATGTACGAGTCGGCGCCCAGTCTGGAGACGATCTCCCCGACCTTCAACACGAATGAGAGGAAGGAGTAAACGGAGTGCTCACTTTATTCCGATCGAAGAAGGCCATGTCCTGCCGGAGGACGGAGTTGAAGACCTTCGAGCGGAGGTCGTTGATCACCAACTGGCCGGCCGTGTGCATGCAGTAGGCGCGCAGGCAGATGGCCACCGCCCCAACGAACAGGATCGCGACGATCGCAATGGGTTCGCGTTTGAAGAAGCGCGCCATTCGCAGCGTCACGTCGTGCTCCTCGTCCTCTTTCGTCGGCGGCCGATCGCCGTGCTCGTCGATCAGTTTGCCGAGCACGCGCGGAATGATCAGGAAGATCGACGAGCCGATCCCCATGAAGAACAAGCCCACTGCAACCGTCGATTCAACGATGAAAGGAAGAGGGGGAACTCACGAAAGATCCGCTTCTTGTGCGGCTTCGCCAGCCGAAAGATCTTCCGCAGGTCGGACCACGACGCGTTGCGCAGCTTCACCGACTGCCGCTTCACGTCGACCGTCTGCAGATGGCGGCGGAAGTCGCGCAGTGTGGACCGAGAGAGGAGTTTCGCGGGTACTCGCTGCAGCGCCGTAAATGTCCTGCAATCAATCGAATCAATTAAAAGAAAAGGGGAAAGCGGGGCTTACCGAATCTGCTGGACGGCCGACGGGAGACGAACAAGGCCGCAGTTCATGCATTTCAGAACGAACGGCATTGCACCCCACAGTTTGATGGTGAATCTAAACGAACGCGTGAAGTGATGCAATTCCATTGGAAACACGGAGAACACGAGAAAATCGACGAGATTTCCGTTCAGTCCGTCCACTAACAACTCCCTAACCTTCCTTTCCTTTTGACCACCGAATTCTCGACGGTAAACAAGCGACTGCTTTTAATTCCGTCGGTCAAAACAAAGTAAAGCGGTGGGTGGCGGCGACGGACAATCGACCTCTCTTGTGCGTACTCAGTGCCTTGTATCGATCCATGGGGAAAAGAGCGGAGTGTCACATGAACGGTAAGCGAGTGACTGTAGAGGGTACGTTAGAGTTGAAAGCAACACTTTCCGGCGATTAATGGAGACACGCAGAATCAGACACACCCCTCAATCAGCTCACGACAGTCGATGACGTCTGCTCGTCCTCCCGCCCACCCACTCCCACTCAAAGCACTGAATAAACAATCCCTCTTGGAACGAGTGGACATGTCTGCTTTAAAACTAGCGGTTCGATTGCTCCAATTGTTTCGTTTGGAGGCCAAATTGTGTCGATTTCGAGTTCTAGTCAGAGTTTTCGTTCTTTTCGCCTTCAGGCAGCGGCCAAGACGGCGAGGGGCGCGAAATTCGCAGGCACGGCGGCCACGATCTCCGCCGTTTCTCACGCTCCGATTTCGAATTCATGCGGTTGGGGGGCCAGTCGGCAGTTCGGTCGGCCGTTGCGGTCGGGATTTCGGCGGCCATTTCTTTGAACTCACAAGGCAAATCGAAGGGAGCGGTTGCTTGGGATTTGGCGTTGCTTTGACACCAAGAGGACCCTGCCTGTCTCTTACTTCTTCTTTAAAGCTCATTGCTTGTCCTATTTCAGCTTATCACCTCTACAAACAAAATGTTTCTGCTCGTCAACCTTTCAAACGGAAACAAGCAGAAAGCCGCACACTCTCCCCCGTCCCCTGCCTGCCGCCGTCTTTTGTTGTGCGAAGGGGCGGGCCGCTGGGCGCGGAGGGCGCTCGCACGCGTTTGCGTTTCGGGTCCTTGCCGTGAAATAATGGCAATAAATTTCGGTGTGGACCTTTTGGGGCTGGCTGGCTGGGAATTCATTCATTGCCGGCCAGCAGCATTCCGTGTTTGTGCACGAACAACAACAAGGACCGACCGACCGACCGGCGGACGGCTCTTGCCCGCTCCCCTCCGCTCCGCTCCAGCCCTCCGCTCGCCCGCTTCTTCCTGCTCTCCTGTCCATTACGAGAAGGAAGCCGGCCGTCTGTTGCTTTCTGCTTGTTGCGCATGAAATTCCACGCCTTTTTTTGTTGACTCGAAGCGCCGCTCTAAATGGCCCGACCTTTTGCACTCATTTCCGCACGCTTTCTTTCGCTTCTCGTAGCTCGGCGGACTTCGGGAATTGCTGCCCAACGGCCGGCCGGCTAATCCGTGCGGGACATCGGCCGGCCGGCTTCTTTCTTCACGTCTGCGTTTGATTGCCGCCCGGGCCATCCGAATTCGAAGTACGCGCGCGGATTATCCGCCCGTTGGCGAATCGCCGGCCACTCGTCGCGGCCATCCGCGAATGTCCGCCACAGGCTCGCTGTTTGTTGCTGGAAGGAAAGGAGGAGTGCTTCTTTGCAGCTGTTTCTTTCCTATGCTGTTTGGTTGTAACGAGTTCAAGAGTACTCAAGGATGCGGCGTTCAAGATGCTCGCTGCGTCATTTCTTTTATTGTTCCCAGATGCCGCAGAAATGGCGGAACAGAAGGGACGTTAGTCGTTCTTTCTAGTTGGTTCTCCTGTCTTTCGTTCCCACGTTTGAACCGAACGGCCGTTGTTACAGTAGCCGTTCGTTTACCATTCGTGTGCGCGTCTTAACGACCCTAACGCCCGATCTTTGCTCAATGGATCGCATTGGATGTTCGCAGGAGTTTGCCCCCACACCCGCCCCCTAAAGTTTCGATTCGGTTTGAAGGTCAGAGCTGAGCGGGAGGCCATTGCTTTCGTTTAATTACCCTTCCTTCCTCCTGCTTCCCGCTTCCTTCCTCCCGCCTTCCGCCCGCCTTCATGCAATCCGTCGGTTCGGGCGCGGTGATTTCTAATTGGACAAAGAAGGCATGCGGGTTGTTTGCTCTCGCCCACCCGCTCGTCCATCGCTTCGGCTCGTCCTGACGCGCACGTTCGCTCCCGCCGCCCACGGAAAACGACCCCGCCGGGCTGCCGGTCGGTCGGTGGGGGCGCCGAAGCGAAATGCGCGGCCAAAACTTCCGGTCGTGTCCACACGGCGAGCGGCCGGCCGGCCGGCAGCAATTTGGACGAGCCGTGCCCCCGCTTTCTTCTAATTGCAACGACGCGCGACTTCGACTTCGGCCGGCGGAGTTCCCGCCCGCCCGCAATTGGAATGCGAGGTCACGTACACGTCGTCGTCGTCCTCGCCGGCATCCATTCCGCCCGCTCGCCTCCCATTCGCTTGGGGGTTGAATTGCGGAAATCACGATCCATTCCGTTCGGTCGGCAAACACACGCCCGCTTGCTCGTCTTGTTTGGGGGCTGCTTGTTTGTGTTCCCGTCGACGTTGAGATCCGCGTAAATCCTTGACGCCATCCATCGGTCGGTTGGGGGGGATTAGAAGCCGAAAGAATGGCCGTTTGTCGTTGCCGCTTGTTCGTCCATCGGAATGTTTGTGACCTCCGGCCGGTCGGCCACCGCATTCGCGTGTTTCCGCTCAATTTCCTCCTCGATTTCGTTCACCTGTGGCCGGGCGGGCGCGCGCTCCCCAGTGGGTTGACGGACGGATGGCCGACGGGGCGAATGGCCGAATTGAACGCTCGAGTTGACATCCGCGCCCCGCCGGCCGAACGAACCAAATTGCATCGGATCTCAACAAGTTGTTGGAGATGAGCCGCCCGGCCGGCAGCGAGTGGCGGAGATGCCCGACTCGACCGAACGTGTCGGAAGGAGACGAAGAAGACGAAAAGAAGGAGGAGGGGGGAGGAAAACGAGGAGACGCCCTTCGAAAACCTCAAATTCGTGGACTTTTTTACACGCTGCTTCCTTCGAATTACGCGTCCTCGTCTTCCTGCTGCTCGTGCGGCACGTCCGCAGAAGTTGACGCCCACCCACGGCGACATTCCCTGTTGCTCCTTTTCTTCGTCCTCCCAGCTCCTTGCCGCTTCTATTTGCTGTTGATCCAACCAATGGACAAGCGAGCAATCGACTCCAATCTGCGGCTCTCCTCCTTCTAATCACTTCGCCTACCGCCCGCCGAAATGCCGACGATGCCGCGCGTTCCCGAGATCAAAATGTGAGCGAAGAGGAAGGACGAGGAGGAAGTGCCTGAAGAAGGCTTGAATGGATGAATGGACGGGCGGTCATTGACCTCAAGCGGCGCGCCATTGTCCGCGGCAGTTGGGTGCAAATTCCTGAACGAAA
Organism: Aphelenchoides fujianensis; assembly: GCA_024699865.1. Classification (NCBI taxonomy): domain Eukaryota; kingdom Metazoa; phylum Nematoda; class Chromadorea; order Rhabditida; family Aphelenchoididae; genus Aphelenchoides; species Aphelenchoides fujianensis. The sequence continues at coordinate 288,591 of JAMPIO010000099.1, forward strand.
TTCGATTACCTGCCCGCTCAGACGGCCGGTCGCCCGCGTCGCCCGCCATTGTGCCCGCCGCCGCCGCCGCGCCGAGTCGACTGCCGGCGGTCGGCCACGTTTCTCTCCGCAACTACCTTCTTTCTTCTTCCTTCCTGCCTTTCTTTCCGCCCCCCTTGCGGTCGTCTTCGGCTGATAAGAGCGGCCGCTTTGATTCTCTTCGCTACGTTGCCGGCCACCTCATCGCCCCGCCGATTTCAGCGTCAATTTCGACTCCGACGACCGCGAGGACGTGAGCACGAAGGCGCGAGCGGTGGACGAGGAGATCCCAAACGTCTCGTCGCCCATCGAACCGCCCGCAGCTGCAGCAATGGCGGGCATGAGTTTCACGCTCCAATCGGGCGTCCGCCGCGCCACCATCCAGTGGCCCACGCCCGACATTTCGCTTCGTGATCTCCGGGCGGAGGCCGTCAAGTTCATCAACACACATGTGAGTTCCTTTCCGTCTCCAGATGTTCCCAGATGTTTGTTTCGAATGCGATCTGCAGCTAACTTCGTTCTTTCTTGCGTGAAGCGGAACGAGCGGGAATTTCGGAGCAGAAAACTGCCGATTTCGACGCCCATTTGCCCAAATTAAAGTCCCCACTCCGGCCGAACTGCAGCCCCTCGTTCTTTTCCGCAGATTAGTCCACTCGCCCCGCTCCAAATCTTTACGGCCGCTAATCAAAAGCCAGCGGTCTAATTGCTTAATGAAAAAACCGGGCAATCCTCCCGAAATAGCCGCCGAGTGGACGGTTTTGTCCGTCGTTTAGTCAATTACATCACTCGAACAAACCAGTGAAATTGATTGAACGATTGAATGATTGCAGTACCCCGAGCACCAGCTGGGCGAGGACTTCAGCGATCGGCTGTTGATCTACCGCCACGATCAGCGCTCGGTGAACATTCTGGAGTTGATCGTGAGCAGCGAGGAGATCGTCGAAGGCTCGTTGCTGGAGGCCGTCGTTTCTCGTGAGTTTCTTTTTATCGGCAAGCAGCAGCAGCAAGCGGCAGCAATAGATGAAAGGGAGGAGAGGAATGAGTCACGGCGAGAAGATTGCTTGCTATTGGGAAGAACGGCGGGAATTGTTTCTCGGCGACGGCGACGAGTGAGTCAACGAGAAGATGGGCCGTTTGTTTCCTCCGGCTTGTGGTGAACACCTGCGACTTCTCCATTGTTTCTTTTGAACAAACGGTTGGGAGCGTCTCTGCCGAACGGGAGGGAACGAGCGATGTTCCCGCACTCATTCATTCTTTACGAGGGAACCTCAAGAGGTTACCCATCTGTTTTTACGCGTTCTATACACCATTCGATTCGCCTTCTCACGCTGATTCTGAAAATGTAAATTATTTTTGCTAAAAGTCAGTTAGCGTGGAGTTACGGCCACGCAAAGTCCACGTTGGCGCCCACGCGGAAACCCACGCAGGTGCCCACGTTTCTCCGCTCGTTTTGCTTTCCACATGGCCAAATTTTCCAGATAGAAAGAGCACACCAAGAGCAACGTTTTGACGTATAATTCATCAGCTGAAATTGACTTGCCGTTGTGTAACGTGGTGACCTGCGTGAACCTCCCCTTCCAGCGCTGTACAAAAAGTTTTCAAGTTTTAGAATTTTGGTCGAAACCTTGTCTGGTGCACTTCCGATCATCACGCAAGTACAATGGAGCAAAAAGAAATTTGCATCAAACTTCAAAAAGCGAAAAGTTGCGGCCGAGGCGGATTTGAACCTCCGCCTCGGCCGGCTGCCGCTCCCTTGCACTGCAAGCAGCGCCGTAGACCACTCGGCCATTTGACCAAACAGTAATCCGTCGAAAATTCCGGATCTTAAACAAATCTTCAACCAACGCCTCCAGTGCAAAAACGCCCCCGTGCGCGCACGCAGAAAACGCGTTTTTTGGCCGTTTTTTGGAGTTCCCGCACTTTTTGCACGGGGCGCCAACGCGGACTTTGCGTGGCCGTAACTCCACGTTAACTGACTTTTAGCAAAAATAATTTACATTTTCAGAATCAGCGTGAGAAGGCGAATCGAATGGTGTATAGAACGCGTAAAACCAGATGGGTAACCTCTTGAGGTTCCCTCGTTAGCTCGGCAGTCACTCACTCACAAACTTCTTCCTTTTTTCATTCCTTTCGTTCCGTTCCCTCAATGACGCAAATTGCGCGAGCCGAATGCCGAAAGTTTCGGATGTTTGCGTTCGCTTTTTATTCATTAGCGGGCCCCTCTTCTCGCCCACCGACGGGGCGCGGCGGCCAGTGGACGGCGGCGGACGGTCGCCATTGACGCGCGCTCACTTTTCACGTGCCAATCTCTTCGCTGGCGGTCTCTTCTTTTGTGCTTGCGGGCGGCCGACCAAACGGCGACGGCGCGGCCGTTTTCGCCTCGTTCCCGCTCGCTCATCCACGTCCGGTGGCCGGTGGCCAACACCGCGCCGAATTGGGCGGTGAAGACCCGCCCGCCCGCTTGCTGGCTCGTCCTCCTGTCCGCTCGACCGCCGGCCGGCCGCTTCGTTCTCGCCGCTCGCCCGCTGGCTTGCCGGCCGGCTTGCGTGTTCGCGTCTTCGCCGCCCGCAGCGGCCGACGGCCCCGAAAAATCCGCACCTTTTGCGGCGAACCTTGCGGAAAAAACTCGTCGCTTTCGGATTTCACCCATTCGGCCGTCCGTCCGGCCTGCTCGCTCGTTCGTTTGGAACAACGAAGAGGAAAGAAGGAGGACCGTTCCCCCGCACACGCACGCCCGCCCGCCCGCCTGTCCACCCCGACGCTCGCTCGGCCGCATTCCTTCCGCTCGTTCGCCTCCGAGCGATGACCACCGGCCGCCTCCACTGACCGCCCGACTAACCGACCGGCAGGATGGAGATTTTCGTACGGGGCCGTAAGTTCTCTAAAGATTGGTTGCTTGTTGCTGCTGCTGCTGCTGCTTGTTGATTGATCAATAGTCGATTGAAGAGATCATCGCTTCATTTCGCTTGTTTCAGCCTGCCCGAATCAAGAACGCCTGGTCGTTCATCCGCACTCGCTGTTCGTCCACTCCTATCGATCGCCCACCTTGTGAGTTCAAGCGAACGGAAGAGGTTCCATTGATCCCTTGCTTTAGCTGCGACTTCTGCGGCGAACTTCTGTTCGGTTTGATCAAGCAAGGCCTCAAATGCCAGGGCTGTCGCCTGTCGTTCCACAAGCGATGCGCGTCGAAGATCCCAAACAACTGCAACGGCGGCCGCCAACGCCGCCCTTCGGCCATTCCGCTCTCGCCTCGTTCGTCCATTGGGTTGCACGCGGTATTTGAGGGAACGATCAACAGAAACGATCCGTTGGATTGCAGCAAACGAATCTCTTCCCAACGGTCTCCTCCACCGGAACGACCGGACTTTCGGATTCGGGTGCCGACTGCCAATCGTCGTACTCGCGCTCGGTGGTCACCACGCCGTCGGGCGTCAGCGCGCAGCAGTCGATCCTCGCCGCGCCGGAGATTTTCGTCGAGCAAACGGACGACGGCGATCCCATCGGCGGAAACGTTCGCTCTTTCTTTCGAAGCATCGAATCGTTCTCGTCGTTTAGCACCTGCAACAACCGCGCAAAGATCGCAGCTCCTCGTGGTCCGGCCGCCCGTTGTGGATGGAAATCGCCGAGGCGTCGCGCGTCAAGATTCCGCACACGTTCCAGGTGAGTTCTCTTCATTTCTCACTCACTTCAATCTCTTCTTGCTTCAGGTTCACACGTACAAGCGACCGGTAGTTTCTTTATTCACTATAGTGCATTCCGCTCTTCTTTAGACCGTGTGCCAGCACTGCAAGAAGCTGTTGCGCGGCTTGATTCGTCAAGGGATTCAGTGCAGAGGTTAGACGGAAGCTACAAGGGCGATCAACTCAATCGATTCGCGTTCAGAGTGCAAATTCAATTGCCACAAGAAATGCGAGCGTTACGTGGCGAAGGACTGTCCGGGCAACGTCGAGAGCGTGCTGCCGGGCCACGTGCTGGGCACTTCGGACGAAAGTGAGTGCTGCGGAGTGGGCGGGGATTTCGAGTGGAATTTCTTCTTTCTGCCGTGCGGGCGATCGCCGTCTAACGAGTGTGTTCGAATCGAAAGCAGCAAGCGGGTGTTTAGGATCCACGGACGACGAGACGGCCGCCAGTTTGCGCACGATGACCTCTTTTTCGTCGTGCGACGTGGACGAAGAGGACGAGGACGAGGAGCGCGATTCGCTCGCCGGTTCGTCCGCCCACTCGTTGGCAAATCAACCCCGCCGATTGCAATCCTCGCTTGCTTGCTTGTTCGCTTGTGTGGTGCTTCTGCTGTGTTCGTCTTGTGTTGGTGCAGTGCTGATTGCTGTGCTTTTCGTCCGTGTGCTCGGTTGGGCTACAGCTTTGATCCTTTTGCTTCGTTTTGTTCACGAGTTCCCTCGACAATCGTCCGTGCTTTCAGCGCTGGACCACTCGGCTCGTGATGCCGACCTGCCGACATCGCCGCAGCGAACGCACAAGCGAACGCAAGCGACGCCCAGCGCACCGCTGCACGCCACGGAGAACACGGACCGTCGGTCGGTGAGCCCGCCCAACGGCGACGAGGAGGAGGTCGAGCCCACGAACATCCCGCTGCAACGGATCGTCATGTCCAAGAAGCAAACGAAACGCCAGAGCAACAAGGCGATTCGCGAGGGTTGGCTCACCCATTACACCGATCGCTCGAGCATGGTTAGAAGACGGGATCAATCGATTCATTGAGTTCGGTCGATTGCAGCGAAAGAAGCATTACTGGCGGCTCGATACGAAGTCGATTGTTTTGTACAAGGACGAGACCTCAAGCGGCTACTACAAGGCAAGCACTCTTCGTGGAATCAACCTCCTAATTGTTTGGATTGCAGGAACTTCCGCTGAGCGAGATTCTCGACGTAAAGGCGGTCGCCCATCAGGATCTCAAGAAGCAACTCACTCACTTCATGGAGATCAAAACCCAAGGCGCTACCTACTTCATCGGTGAGTGCACACAACGACGAATGAAAGTGAAAGGAAGAAGCCGCACGAAACGAAAAGAAAGCGAAGAAGATCACGAGCCAGCGGCTTCCCAGCGAGCGAACGTCCGCGTCACGCGTTCGACGGTCGCTTGGAGTCGCGCTTCCGATCGACGAACGCCGACGAAAGCGAGCGAGCGGACGAGCGGCTGCATAAACAAAATGAGCGCGCGCGGGCGGGTCGTCATCCTCCCTCCTGCAGCAGCACTTCACTTCGCCCCGTCGTTTACAACAACACGCAAGCGAAAAGAAAGCAGAAGAAGCGCGGTGGTTTATGATCGCTTGCGTTCATCCCATTCTTTTCATTCATTCATTCGTTCGTCGCTTTCTTCTCGGCTTCTTTGTCGTCGATTGAACGGGAATCCGTCGTCGATCGAACGAACGGGAATCCGACGAGCGAGAAGAAGCGTGTGGATCCGGACGGATCGGACGGACGTGAAGGCGGCGAACCGAAAGCCGCCCGTCCGACCGCCGGCTTCTCGGCGCGTCTCGTTCCGCTCGTCCGCCGTCTTTTGATCACCGCGGGCGATCGACGAAACGAGACCGAAACACGCGCGCGCGCATCGTCGCCGCGTTTGCCCCCGCCGGCGGCCGGTCGGGTCGCTTCTTCGCGCGCGTCTCGTTCGAGTTCGCCCCGTTGCGCGCTTCTTTCTTCGATTTTGACGACCCGAACGAACGAAGCGGCGAGAGACGAGCGGCGTGAAATCGAGAGTTCCGCCCGCCGATCACTCGCACTTCTTTTCGGTCGCCTGCAGGCAAGCAGTTCATCGACCAATGCCTTCTTCTTGCTGCTAGTCGAACGCAAAGATGCTTTTCGATCGACGCGTCCCGCTCCACTCGGAGGATCTCCCGCTCCTCCCGTTCGCTGTCCAACAACGCCGCCGCCTGCGACTCGGCTGTTTGCGCCGACTGTCCCGAGTCGATCCATTCGGTGCGCATTTGATTGAATTCGAAGAAACATTGGGGCGAATTCTCTCTTTAACCACCTACTTCGTCGTCCAACTCGCCGCTCGTTTCAGCGGGCGCCCCGACGGAGAATCAGACGCAAAATGAGAAGACGACCACCGACAACGCGGCAAATTGGGCTCAGGCCATCAAACAAGTGAGTTCCTCGCATTGATCGCTTCTATTCGCTTGTTTGTAGGCCCTCATGCCGGTCACTCCGCAGTCCTCGACGCCGGTGGGCGAGCGGACGATCGAAATGGTCCAACTGAACGTCCCCCCGACCGACGAGATCGGGCAGCTCGGGCAGAAGATTCAGAGCGAGCAGGAGTTCTCGCAGAGTAACCTGTTCATTCTTTACCTTTTCTTTCTACCCAATGCTTCCAGTCTATCAAATCTTTGCTGAAGACATCCTCGGCAGCGGGCAGTTCGGCGTCGTTTACGGCGGAGGTTCGTCCAATCCTATCGTGCACTCATTCCTCATTGCTGCTTCTTGTAGTGCACCGAAAGACCGGCAAGCAGGTGGCCGTGAAGCTGATCGACAAGCTGAAGTTCCCCAGCAATCGGGAGGCCGCGTTGCGCACGGAGGTCGTCATTTTGGGGTTCGCTCCGTCCCGATCATTCCACATCCTTTCGTTGTTGTTTGCAGTCGAGTGCGTCACCCGAACGTCGTCCAATTCGAGCAGATGCTGGAGACGGCCGACCGCATCTTCGTCGTGATGGAGAAGCTGAAGGGCGACATGTGAGTCCACTCTCTTCTATTGATTCAATGCTTCTCTTTAGGCTGGAAATGATTTTGAGCAGCGAACGCGGCCGATTGTCCGAGCGGATCACTCGTTTCCTCGTCCATCAAGTGCGTTCCCCTTAGCGGATGGCTTCAATTAATGAGAGGCTTTAGATCCTGATCGCTCTCCGCTACCTGCACGGCGAGAACATCGTCCATTGCGATTTGAAGCCGGGTGGGTACTTGAGGAAAGAATAGACCACTAATAACCAGGGTTTCAGAAAACATTCTGCTGACCTCGGATTCCGACTTCACGCAAATCAAACTCTGCGATTTCGGTGAGCTCCGAAAAGCAGAGCAATTAAATGTGTACTTCTGCAGGCTTCGCTCGGATCATCGGCGAGCGCTCGTTCCGCCGCTCCGTGGTCGGGACTCCCGCCTATTTGGTGCGAAAGAAACTCCGTTTGGTTTGGGGAGTGACGCGTGTGTTTAGGCGCCGGAAGTGCTTCGCTCCAAAGGCTTCAACCGATCGCTGGACATGTGGAGTGTTGGAGTGATCGTTTACGTTTCGCTCAGCGGTGAGTTTCCATTGAATTTTTAAAGTGAATGACTGTTTGCTTTCAGGAACATTTCCGTGAGTGTCCACTGCTCGAGTAAACCCTTAAGCCATTCATTCTTCTCTTGCAGCTTCAACGAGGACGAAGATCTCGAATCGCAGATCAAGAACGCAGACTTTATGTATCCGAAGGACCCGTGGGGCGAGGTCTCCGCAGACGCGATCGATTTCATCAACAACCTGCTCCAAGTGAAGATGGCCAAGCGGTTGAGCGTTTCGAAAGCTCTTTGCCACACCTGGCTCCAAGGTTCCTTTGTTAGAAGCATTCGATTGAAGTAAGCCTCGACCTGTAGGTTACGAGCTGTGGTCCGACCTGCGGACCTTGGAGCGGGACGTGGGCGAGCGTTTTGTCACGCACGAATCGGACGACGCGCGATGGCAGGAGTACGAGCGAGCGAACGGCATCACGCCCGTGTACACGACTTCTGCGGCCGCTCCGCCCGCTTCTTCGTGATTCCTCTGCATTGTTCTCATTCTTCCCCTCCTTTCTTCTTCTTTTTTGAGTTCACGTGCCGCTCGTTCTCCAGTGTGCCCTCCCAAGACGGGGAGCACGAGAAACGAGTGGAAAACGAGCGGCCCGCGATGTTCGTTTGGTACAAAACCGTTGGGTTTTCCCCCGTCTTCCTCCTCCCCGTTTCCACTTGTTTTCGGTTCATTCGCTCGTCGATTCATTCCACTCACATATTGAGCAAAACAAACGAGAATATCAGAGCGTTTCTTCTTTCCTCCTCTTCCTCGGTTATGACTCATCGTTTGCAGTAATAAACTCTATTTAATGCGCAGGGAATCCGATGAGTGAGCTGTAGCTTTGACGATTCATTAATATTAGCACAACCTGAAGTGTTAAATTGAAGCGGCTAAAAACTCTTTGGTGATTGCTTTAACCGCTTGCTCGTTTCCTTGCTCCCCGATTGCCAATTCGAAGCATAAATACTTGACTCTCGTGAGACTGGAGAGCTCTTTGTCAATTGGAAACGAAGGTTTGTGTGCAACTCCAGCTTTGACTGCAGTTCGTTCCTCCCTTCCTCCAAACGCCGCCCAAACACTCGTTTTTATTTCGCAGGGAACAGAAAGAAGAAAAGGATCACTTGGTCGCGGGCGCATTGACCGTCGTGACGGGTTGGTCGACTGTTCCAGTGGCCGAAGGGCCCGCGACGGGCTTCGGGTTGGGCGCTGCCGACTCGCAGAGGTCCTCCGTGCACGATTTGAGGAGGGTTGTGGGCGAGGGGGCAGTCTTGGCGGCATTGTCCAGCCAGAGGTCGCGGTGCGTTTCGGCCGTCTGCTGGGTGGCCGCAACGCGCTCATTGGCCACCTTCTTCTCGCCCGCCAGCTTCTTGCACTCGTCCTTGAGGCGGTCCGAGTGCTTCTGGGCGCGCTCCACTTCCGCGTCGGCCGCCTTGGACTCCTTCTGCGCTTGAGCGATGGCCTTCCGCTGGCTGTCCTTCTTTCCCGAAACCTTCTTATTGCGGTGTCTGGAGAAGAAACAAACGGAGTTTACTCGAGCAAACGGAGGGGTTCAACGTACTTGCGGGCTCGACGACTCTTGGCCTCTTTGCGGAACTGGGCGGCGAGGGCGGGCGCCAGACGTTCAAATTCCGGGTCCGTGATGGGCGTGCCCGCGTCCGTTGTCGCCTCGGTCGTGGGTTTGGTCTTCGCCGTGTATTCGGCGACCGGCGCCGGTTTGACCGTGTTCGGGTCCTCCTCGACCACCGGCGGGACGAACGGCTGCTGGGGAGCCTTGCGGCGACCGCACACGCCCTTCGTCTTGTCCTTTGAGTGGAGGAGTTGAGCGGACTGGGCGGGAGTCGGCTTGGGCTGCAACCGGAGAGGTGAGTCGAGAGAAGTCGAAAGAGCGAGAACTTGCCTTGCGGCACTTGCGGTACCAAATGAAGAAGGCGACCGCCGCGACCAGTCCGAGCAGCCTGAACGGGGCGAGGTTTGCAGGTGCAAAGAGAGAACTTACGCGCTGGCCGCCAGAACGATGAGGGCAATCGCCCACGTCGCCAACGCACCGCTCGGACCGTTCAACGCGGCGTTCATCTGAAAGCAGGCCTGCAGTGTGCGGCAAGGGAATGTGGGGACTTACGAAGGTGACCGTCAGCGAAATGAAAGCCGCGTCCCCCGTGTATTTGACGGAGATCTTGAAGCCGTCGCTCGTCTGCTCGAAAGTGGACGACAAGTCGAACGGGACGGCTTTTCCTTTGGCGTCGTTCATCTGGGTCTTGCCCGGCTCGAACGTTCCGCTGATGGGAAAGTAGAAGCCCGCGCCGTCTGGAATCGGCGTACAAATAGGAGGAAAAGAGCATTGAGGACCTTTGAAAAGGAATGAAGTGGTCGAGCTGTTCACGAACACCGTGCCGCTGATCGACGAACCTCCGACATCCAGTTTGATCCTGAGCAGCAATTAGACGGCAGATGAAAGGGCAACTCACGTTTTGCCGCCCGTGATCAGCTGCGTTCCGTACGTGATTTTGACTTCGAGGAGGGCGCTCTCCACGAACAGCACCGCGTCTCCGGAGCAAGCGCCGTTCAACTCCCTGCAAGGCGAGACGATCAGAAAGAGAAGAGAGGTACGTGAACTCACACGTCTGTTCCCGAAGCCGTGAAGCAGTTGTTGCCACTCTGGAGCACGGGCGCTCCTCCGCAGCCTTCCAGGGTGGCGAGGAGCAGCCCGAAGATCGCCGCCTTGGCGAACAGCGCGGACGGCCCTTTCGGCTTGCGCGGACGGCCAAGAGTCGAGCGGCGGCCAGCGGGAGTGGAGCGAACGCGGCGGCTTCCCATCGACGGCAGCTGGCGGCAGGAGCCCGAGCGGCCGATCGAAGCGAGAGCGAGGAGAGCGGAAAGAATGGCCGTCATCCCGGACGAGTGGACGACAACTCGAGTGGCGTCTCGGAGCGAACGGGTCGACTTTTTCGGCCGCCGGGACGAGTCGGTCGGCGGCATGCAAATTTGCGCTGCACGAACCAGAGAAAAACGGAGGACAGACTCGTTTCCGCTCGCCGCTTGCATCGACAGTTCGCGTAGGAAGTAGTCGGTTCTTGTCGGCGGGAAGTGCTCGAATGGCGGCTTCTTTTCTGTCCGGAGCTCACCAGAAATCGCAAAGTCGCCGTTCGATGGAGGCGGCCGGTTGTTCTCGTTTGTGTTTCTTCTGCCGGCGGCTGTCGCTGGCCTCGAGAGCAACCGACGAGTTCACCAGTTGCTCACTTCATTGCTCTTTCCGCTGCTCGTGCAGCAACCGCGAGATGCTCGACCGGAGCTGGAGCGCGTGCAGCAGCCAACTGAATTTGGGACCAAGCAGAACGAACTCGCGCATTTTGCCGTCCTGTCGCCTCTCTCATGCCTGCGTGCCAACCCGTGGGCCGAACACACAAACTACCGCTCCGTTCTCGCTCCCTCGCTGCCGCACGTGCAGCTGCTCGACGGCGCGCTCCAGCGTCGGCCGGGCGGCGAGAACGCGGAGGCGCCCATTCAAATTTGGTCCCGCTCGTGTCTTACCGTTGATTGTGAGTCCGTCGGGTCATTAGAAATAAACCAGTGCTGTTTGACGAGTGAATTCAATCGTCCACACGCGACCACTTCCGTTCCTCGGGCGCCCTATCGGTGAAGAGAAGGAAAAGAAAAAGATCGGAAAGGAAGAATGTCGTCTGATCGCAGCCGAGACCGATTGTCTTCGCCCCACGGCGGCCCGTCCGTTCGGAACGCAACTTGTCTGCTTCGAAGGGCGTCTGATCGCGCACTGTACTCGCGCCGGGGCTTTCACCCGCTGGCTTTGAGCGGGAAGAGGCAGCGAATGGAAGCTGTCGTTCGGGGTGATGGAGTCAACAGTCAAACGGCCGCCTATAGGTGAACAGAATTGCTCACAACTCGAAGCCACTGCCGTTTGCATCTCATCAACACGTTCAAGGTCAAGGAGAGGAGCGCCTTTGTTGAAACAAGGCCCTGTGGTTTGCGGCAGTTTTTCTTCCTTGGAGAGACACCCCCTTACACATTTCATCTGTTTATTCGGCAGGGAGAAAGAAGGAGGAACACTTGGTGGACGCTTATTGAGCCGACGAGGTGGCGGGCGTCTCGGTCGGAGTGGTGGGCGCCGCGCGGTCGGCATCAATCGAAGGAACCCCCTCGATCGTGCGGCCATGATAGCTGCACGGCGCATGAGGCGGGCAGCAGCCGGGAAAACCCGCGTCGAGCACAGCCTCCGATTTGGGGCACTTATTGCGGCGGGGGACACGGTGAACGGCCCGATCGACGAGGTCGGAATCCCGCTTCTTGGCGCCTTTGCGGCTGACCTTCGGTTTGGCGGCGACGGCGGCGGGCTTCGCATCCGCCTAAAAGAACGAACGAGCGAGGAGTGCGTGAGAGGAGGTCAAACTGGAGAACCCACCTTCGGAGCGGCCGGCTTCTTCTCATCTTCATGAGTGGAGGCTCGCTCCGCATTCATGCCGTCCGTCTGAATGAACACCAGAGTGTTGTACGGAAGAAGGGGGAGAACTCACGAGAACGTCGTCCTTGGTGGCCGGCGACTTGACGCGCGCCTTCTTCGCCTTCTCCTCCTTCTTGCTCGGATCTCGCTCCGCATTCAGGTCATCAACCTGGACACAAGGGTTATGTGGGAGAGGACGAGGAGAACTCACGGTGGGGTAGTCCGTCGCCTTGAGGCCCGCCTTCTTCGGCTTCTTCGGCTTCGTCTCCTTCTTGCTGGGGTCCCTCTCAGCATTCAACTCGTACTGCTCGTCCTCCTGCGGATCGAACAAGTGAGCGATGTGTAGAACGGAACGCGAGAACTCACGTCCAGCGTGGGGTACTCCCCGCCCGAGCTCTTCTCTTTGTTGGCCGCCTTTTTGCACGCCTTCGGCAGTTTGATCGCGTTCTCCTTCGCCTGCTCCGACTTGGATTTCGGCTTGGACTTGGACTTCGGCTTGGGAGCAGCGGGAGCGTGCACGGAAGTCGGCGCGGGAGCCGGCTGCGGCTGGACCTCCGCTTGCGGTTTGGCGGCCTGCCCGCGCACCGCATTGCGCTGTGGGCTTCACGAGAGGAAAGAGGGGAAAGAACGCACCCGACGACGGACAGCGCGATCAAAACGATGGCCCACGTGGCCAACGCGCCACTCGGCGGGTTCAAAGAGGCGTTCACCTGAAAGCAGGAGTGGGCTGAGTGGACGAAAGGTGAGAGCTTACGAAGATGATCGTGAGCGCTCCCAGCGCGGAGTCGCCCTTGTACTGGACCGTAATCGTGTACGTGCCGTTCGGTTGCTTGAACGTGGGCGAGAAGTCGAACGGGACGGTCTTTCCTTTGCCGTCGTTCATGTTGGTCTTGCCCGGCTCGAACGTTCCGCTGATCGGGAAGTAGAAGCCCGTGCCGTCTGCAATAGGCGTGCAAGAGAGAAAAGTAGCGAGTAATCACCCTTGAAGATGTACGCGGATTGCGCGTTCTCCACACTCACTTTGCCGCTGAACGAAGAGCCGCCGACGTCGAGTTCGACCCTGAATGCGATAGGGTCAAAATAGAGGAAGTAACGAACAATCCACTCTTTTCCGATCAACGCCTCTCCCGAGCCGTAGGCCATTTTGACCTCGAGACGAGCGCTCGCCACGAACAGCATCGCTTTGCCGGAGCAGGCGCCGTTCACTTGCCTGCAAAGGGCGGGACGATCAGTAGGGAAGGGAAGACGGGAGAACTCACACGTCCGAGCCCACGGCCTTGTAGCACTCGCCGTCATTCTGGAGCACGGGCGCTCCGCCGCAGCCGTCGAGCGTGGCGAGCAGCAGGCCGAAGATCGCCGCCTTGGCGAACAGCGCGGGCGGCTGCGGCTTGCGCGGGCGGTCACGAGTGGAGCGGCGGCCAGCGGGGCGAACGCGGCGACTTCCCATCGGCGGCAGCTGGCGACGGGAGCCCGAGCGACCGATCGAGAGCAGCGAGAGGAGCGAAAAAGGAGCCGTCATCCCGGACGAGTGGACGAGAACTCGAGTGGCGAGTCAGAGCGGACGGGTCGACTTTTCGGCCGCCGGGACGAGTCGATCGGCGGCATGCAAATTCGCTTGCACAAAGACAAGGAAGACGGCAGTGCGAACTCCCGTTCGTCATCCGAATCGGCAGTTCGCTTCGGCGACTAGTCGGTTCTTCTCGTCGGTCGGAAGTGCGCTGATGGCGGCTTCTCTTCTGCTCGGAGCTCGCGAGAAGGCCGGAGGTCGCCGCTCGATGAAGGCGGCCGCTCGTGTCTTCGTCGCGCTCCTCTTGCTGCTCGAGATGCTCGGCGCTGTGCAAGTGGACGGCAAATGCTTCACGAAAGAAGAAAGCGACATGTGAGTCCTCTTCCCCATCCACACACTTCCTAATCTTCCGTCCTTTCAGCCGCCTGAACGGCGCCTGCGCCAAAGACAGCGCCGTGCTCGTCGTATCGGAGCAGGTGCTCAAGTTCGAGATCTCCTACTCGAGTGACGTGGCTTCGTTCTCCAACAGGTACTTTCTTGTTCGTTCTGCAAGGATTGTACCCGCTGTTTGCAGCTTTTCGTTGAAGGTCGGCGGTAGCGTCTTGAGCAGCGGCGTCCTCACGGGCAGCGGAAAACGCGAGCTGACCGGAAGTGAGTGAAAGATTGGAGCTCGCGTTACCCTCGTGTTCAGGTCCCAACTACCCGCTGCCCGCGTCCGGAACGGCGGACCGGAGCGGACTTGAACTCGGCAGTCGCTCCGCTTCTTCCGCTGCGCCGACCTTCACTCCGGTCTCCAAAGGATTCAAGGTCGCCGTTGACTTCGAAGGACACGCGGATTTAAATGCGTTGACGATCATTTTCGTAAGTTCCCTTTACTTCTTTCTTCCCCGTCTCTCCGCATTTTAGAAGGATGCCGCTCTGTTCGACGCCGAAGAAGAGGGCAAGTCCAGCACTCTGATGGTCGCCGGCATCGTCATCGGCGGCGTCATGTGAGTCCTCCTCTCTGCTGCTTAAGCCTTGGTTGTGCAATAAAACCCAACGAATAATCGCTAATCCTCTTTGCTGGTGCAGCGGTCTTCCCAGATTAAAGCCCCAATAAACCAATGGATTTTGTGCCGAAATTCGAGCTTACGGCAACGATTTTTCGCACATAAACTCCATCATAAAGCGGCTACTTTTTCTCCACTCGCCTCATCGAAAGTCGATCGTTTGAAGGTGCGGGGCGATCGGATGCCCACGACCTTCCGGCCGGCCGGGCAGCGGGAATGCGGCCACTCGCAACCGATCGGGCGGCCAACAGTTGGCATCGAGCGGGCCGAGCGGTGGGTATAAATCAGCGGGGGGAAGCGGCCGAGATCCCCCGTTGAACCCACTCCTCTCCTCCGCCGCCCGTCCGGCCGTCCGGTTGATCCTTTGGGCCAAGAGCGGTGGAAGAGCGGGGAGGGAGGACGTGAAGGAAGGAAGGAAGAAGAAACAAAAGCGGACAAACCGATCCGCTCGGCCGGCCAAGCGGCCGACGGGCAAGCGGGGGACGCGAGGCGGCCGGCCGGCCGAGTGATCGGCGGGAAGAAGGCGGAAGACACACGAGCAGGCGGCCGGCGGGAAGCGGGAAGACGCGGTTGGTTGGTGATCCCCGCCGAGCGGCGGGCGGCCTTCGGGCGGGCGCGCGGGAACCGAATGCAAACAGCCGGGCGGCGAGCAGGAGTTTTTATCCGCTGGCGGCATCCCCCGCTCCGGTCGGCCGTGTGTTCGCACTGTGGACTCCTTTGTGTTGTGCACCGGGCGGGAGGCGCGTGGCCGGAAGGAAGGCGTGAAGAAGCGGGCGGGCGGGCGGAGGGCGGGAGGTTGAAATCAGCGGGCGGCCGTTCAAGAGCGCGAGGGTCACGTGTTTCCACTCGATTAATCCACTCGCTCGCTTGCTTGCAGGAATGCCCCGCAGGAATTGAACGGAAAGCGAGATGCCGTTCAAGACTCCGCTGGGCGAGCGCGCCGGCGGCAATCAGCAGGCGCCCACGTTCATTCGGCCGCTCGTGGACAAGCGCGCGATCGTCGGCCAATCGGTTCGATTGGAGTGCGAGTTGGACGGGCATCCTGCGCCGGTCATCAAGTGAGTTCTCTTTCTTTCAGTCATTTCCCCTGGGTTCGTGTTCAGATGGCTCAAAGACGGCGGGAACGTGACCAATTGTCCCGACTACGAGTTGGTGCAGAGCGGCAAGAAGCACGCACTCGTCATTCAATCGGTAGTCATTCGCATTCAATTGTTCTCTTCATTTTTTTGTGTCTTGAGGTCTCCGGCTCGGACACCGGCCGCTTCACGATTCAGGCGATGAACGCGGCGGGCATCAAGCAGTCCACCTGCCTGCTGATCGTTGCGCCCGCCCCCACGCCGATTCCGGGCGGTGGACCCGCGGGCATGAGCATTGCGTTCGTCCCTTCGATTCCATCGGTCATTCATTTCCTCTTTCGTTTGCAGAAGCTCGCCCGCACCGCCGTTGACGCCGATCGGCCCGAGCGCCCCGTTCTTCCTCAAGGAGCTCCGCAATCAAATCCACAAGCCGAGCGGCTCGGTGACGATGGAGGCGCGAGTCGTCGGCGTTCCGATTCCGGCCATTCAATGGTTAAAGGACGGGAAGGACGTTGAGAACTATCGGTGAGGCACTCCAATCAATCGTCTCTTTTATTAAACTGATCTCGCTGCAGCTACCGCATGGAATTCGACCCGAGCACGGGCATCGCGCTCCTGACGATCCCGCAGCTGTTCGACGAGGATTTGGGTTCGTTCCATTGATCCGATTGATCGAATTAACCAGTGGATCGTAGGGGAGATCGCAATTCGCGCGTCGAATTCCATCGGCACTGTCGAATGCTCGGCTTTCGTGAGTTCCCTCCCAAACGTCCTCTCCATTTCCTTGCAGATCCTGGGCAAAGCCGAGTACGACAACTGGCTAGCCAACGAAAAGACCTCGTTCTACGCGGAAAAGAAGCAGCGGATGATTGCGCGCAATCAACAGTCGGCCGCCCAGTTCGCCGCGCAGCCGAAATTCCAAAACCGAAACCTCCTTTCGCCCAACTTTTCGGACAGCGACACCGTTCGTTCCCTCCTCTTGTCGCTCATTTGTTGGATTGATTGAAGGCGTGGGGCATCAGCGAGAGCGAAACGGAGCCCGAACTCCTCAACCTGCACCACTCGCAACGAGGAGGCGGCGGCGCCCAACCGTTGATCCCGCCGACGTTCCGCTCGGAGCCGCGCAGCTTGAAGCTCACCGAAGGCACGGACGCCATCGTTCAGTGCTCCATCGTCGGCAACCCAAAGCCCAAGGTTCTCTTTTCTTTGCTCCAATCATTCATCGCTTTTTTCAGCTCTTCTGTTTGAAGAACGGCCGCGTGTTGGACGTGAATCGGCATCAGCGAATGCAGTTGATCTACAAGGGATCCACTGCGATCCTGAAGATCGTCGAGGTGACGCCCAGCGACTCCTCGGAGTACCGACTGGTGGCCGAGAATCAGGCCGGCAAGGTGCGTTCTCTTCTTCGTTCTTCTTTGATCTCGAGCGATCCGTTGGCCGCTTGATCGTTTGTTTGTGAAATCCGTGCGGAAGGGCGACGGGCCAAAAATCGCTCCTTCACACTTCCCCATCGGATTTCCGGGCCGCCGATTTATCCGCCCGGCTTTATTGGCAGCACGCACGAAATCGATGGCCGAATTCCTGCGGAAGAAGAGGGATGAGTTCGCGTCGCATTCGGGGCGTTCGGAACGGACGGACGGCAGGCGGATTGATGGGATCGTTCGCCGCCTTTCGTGAGGGCCCCACGGCCGCTTTGACGCCGCGAATTTCGCAGTCGGCCGGTCGCACGGACGCCAATTGGCGCAAGGGAGTGCAAAACGGGCCCGGAAACAATGAGCATCTCCTCACGGCTTTGTTGTCGTCGTTTCCGCCTTCCGGCCGTCCGGAACGAACGAACGAGGGAACGCACGACGATCTCCTGCCGACCAACCGGAGCGGACCGATCGGCCGTCAGTTGTCGAGCGAAGGGCGTGAAGAAGACGAGCGGCTCATGAAACTCGGGCCGCCGCTTTCATCTCTCGACGGCCCGCTGCTGCCCGATTTGCAATCAAACGGCGGACGAGCGGGCGAGAGTCAAAAGTTGGTGGTCTTAATGAGGTGAACAATGAAGAACGAAGCCGGAGCGGAGAGTGGGGGCTGCTCGGCGCCGCCCTTCTTTCCTTTCGGTCGATCCGTGGGCTGTCGCTTTTGATGCGATCCGTGGGGCGGCCCGAAGGGGAGGGCGGGCCTGTCGGTCGGTCGGGGTGGGACGTCGAAAAACGACTGCAGGGGCGTTCCGGAGGTGGTCAAACGACGGCGGGCGGCAATCCGCCCCGTCGATCCTCCCCGACCGAGCGGCCGACCGGCGGCCTCGAATTCCCTCCGGTCGCGATCAGTTCGCTCCGGCTCGTGCGGCCGCTCGCTCGAACACACGCGTTCGTTCGTTCCGAAGGACGGCTGAGTGGAGGGCGGAAGAAAACGGCTGCCCGCATGGTTCGAGAGGTGCATGAGCGCGCGGCTTCACGTCCGCCGCCGCCGCCGTTCGTTCGGCTCGTGATTCCCACTTCAAATCGGAGGAGCCGGAGGGTTGAAACTCGCGTTCTTCTCGCCACCTTTCAAGCGCCTCCAAACCGCAACTCCCGCAGCAGCAGACGGGCGGCCGGCCGGCCGGGAGATCGTTTGTCAATGCGCCCAGATGCGGGCGTTTCGTTCGTTGCGGTTGCGGTCATCCGCCCGGCCGCTTGCGGCGAAATCGGACGGCCAAACGATCGCCTTCCGCCTCCTCTCCTCTTTGGTTGTTGTTCTTGAGATGAACACACGTCTCTCCGCCGCCGCTCTTTGTTCTCGCCCCCATCTGTGCAGCTGTTTTCTTGTGGATTTTCGGCCGATCAAGATCGCTCCCGTTCGCTAATTGAATCCGTGCGTGTGTTGCAGGCCGAACGCTCCGTTCGGATCGAGGTCTTCCCGCTTCGCTACCCCGACAGCGAGCCGCCCGCCGTCCACCAGCAGACGCCGAAGGTCGCGGCGGCCGCTCCCCAACGGCCTCAAGTCGAACGAGAGCCGCCGAAGCCGCAGCCTCAGCCGCTGCAGCAGCCGAAAGTCCAGCCGGCGCCGCCTCGCTTCGACTTCGAGCTCCAGCGACCTCAAGCGCCCGCCGTTGCCGCCCCGCAACGCCAACCGGCCGCCCCCGCGGTCCAGCCGGCGCCGATCCAACGACCGGTCCAGCAGCCGCTCCAGCAGCAACGACAGCCGGAGGTCCACTACACGGAGACCTTCCAAGTGGGCCGCCCCATTGCGCCGGTGAAGCCCGCCGCTCAGCTCGTTGAACAACGCCGGCAGCCGAACGCTCCCATCCGCCAGCCGGAAGTCGTCCAGCAGTCGCAGCAACGGTCGTTCGTTCAACAACAAGAGCGAACGTTCGTCGAGCAGCAGCAAGTGCCCGTTCAACGACCTCAGCAACAGCAGCAGCAGCAACGCGTGGAGTACCACGAGTACAGCCAACCGATCGTTCGCAGTGAGCAGCGCGCGCAGCACCAACACGCGAGCTACGCACCTCAAAACTTTGAGCGGCAGTTCGAGCGTCAATTCGAACGGCACTACGACGAGCCCCGTTCGGTTGTCGAGCACCACTACTCCGCTCCGCAGCCCCAAATCCAACGGCAGCCGCCTCCCCAGCAACAACAGCAGCCGCAGTTCCGCTCCTACTTGGACCACTTCTCGCAGCAGCCGGAGGTCGTTCATCAGCGACGCCCCGACCAGCGACCGTCAGAAGTGAGTTCGAAGCAGCGAGGAGTGATCGAACGCGTGGATTGTAGGCTCTTGAAGAGTTCCTGAGTGGACGGGCGCCCGAGTACGTGCACCCGTACTTGCGGAAGCCGCAGCAAGTGGAGTACGAGCTGCAGCAACAGCAACAACTCCTTCAATACAACAGCCGACCGGCCGCCTCCTCGTACACGATGGCGCCCGCAGGAAAAGTTCGTTTTTACTGAAAGCACCCACTAGTTTTCGGGCTTCCTTTCGCACTCTCCCCACTGCTTCTTCCACTTTCTTTCCGCCCAAAGCACCGCTTTCCGTAGTCTCTCGTAGTCCAATGCACTGCTTCTTCTTCTTTCTTCCACGGCATAAACTGCTTCCAAAACACTCACCGTGGGCGCCTTCTTTTAAATCGTTGCAACGAACTAACCAAAGGAACTTCAGACCCAAACGGCGGCGGCGAACGGAACGGCCGGCGGCGCGCGCCAACCGCCGCAGTTCACCCAACTGCCCCAATCGGTGGCATTGAAGCCGGGCGATCGGGCCACGTTCACGGCCGTAGCCACCGGCCAACCGACGCCCCAACTCGAGTGGACGCGCAACGGGAAGCCGTTGGCGGACGCCAAGAAGTACCAAATCAGCGGCAAAGAGGGCCAATCGCAGCTCGTCATTCCGCAAGTGGCCGACGGCGATTTCGGCGCCTTCGTCTGCACCGCGAAGAACCCCGCCGGCACCTTCCAGGCCCAGTTCGAGATTGTGAAACCGACACGTGAGTTTCCATTCGCTTCTTCTTTTCTTGCGTTCGCTTCCTCCTTTCGTGAAGCCGTTCGTTTCATTCGAGAGCGGACGGCCGGATGTCACCCACGCATGCCGGGCCGGTCGGTCGGGCGGAGGGCCGAACGACGTCAAAATCGGGCCCGAAAACAAGTCGGTCGGCCGGAGAAGAAAGAAGAGAGCGGAGCGGAGCAGCTGTTTTGTTTTCGAGGGTCCTTCGTTTCGCTCTCACTTCCGCTCTTATCCCCTTCAAACTTCCTTATTGCTCATCAAACGAAGCAATTAGCACACCGCAATCAATCGGAACAATGAGGAACGATTGCAGAGACCGCAACCAAACGAAAAGCAACCGAAGAGCCGGAGGAGCGCGAGCGCGTCACGCTCCGGCGCGTGGATCGTTCGCGGCAGTAGTGAGTGCAACGAAACGATTGCAATCGACGCGAACAATCCGGATTGCAGCCAACGCCTCCGCCCGCTCGAAGACGAACTCCCGCCGTCCAAGGAGCCCCCGAAATTCCTGACTCCACTCAAGTCCCTCACCGTGAACGAGGGCTCGCACGCCTCGCTCGACTGCCGCTTCCAACCCACCGACGACGCGCACCTCGCGGTCGCCTGGCTGCTGAACGGACGGCCGATCGTCTCGTCCTCTCGTGTGACGACCGTCATCGAGTTCGGCATGGCTGTGAGTTCAAGAACGAGAAGGAAGGAAAGAAGATTGTTTTGTGCAGGTGCTTGAGCTCAATCCCGTCAGTGTGCTCGACCACGGCGTCTACACGATCACCGCCGTCAATCAAGTGGGAGAAGCGAGCCAATCGGCCACCGTCGAGGTCGTCGGATTGCGCAGCGACTCCGTCAACTCGTACCTCGAACGCCAACAACGCGAATCCTCGGTCGCCATTCCGGCGGCTCCGCAGAAGTCGGGCGTGCCCCGACCGAACTTCCACAACGAACTCCGCTCGCAGGAGCTCTTCGAAGGCCAACAGCTCCACCTCGAGGTCAAACTGACGCCCCTCGACGGCGTGCAGGTGCAGTTCTACAAGGACGGCACCCCGATCAAGGGCGACAACCGCGTCCTCATCCAATCGCAGGCCGGCTTCGTCGTCCTCTCGATTGCCGAAGCGACCCTGAACGATGCGGGCACCTACGAATTGGTGCGTTCCTTCCTGCTTTCATCACTCCTCTTGCTTGCAGGTGGCAACGAACGAGACGGGCGAGGCCTCGACGGCCGCAACGATCGTCATCGTGCCGAAGATCGATCTCATGGAGCAGAGTCAAATCTACGACGTGGAGGACGCGCGCGAGATCCAATTCTCCGCTCAAGCCGACCAGCTGGCGGCTCCGCGCTTCGTGCAGCCGCTCCGCGACTTCCACTGCGAGGACGAACTCGGCCGTTCGTACTTCGACGCGCGCGTCGAGCCCGTCGACTCGTCCACTCGCGTCAAGTGGCTCTTCAACGGAAACGACCTCGCGAATGCCAATCGAATCCAAACACTCGACTCGAAGGGCTTCTACTCTCTTTCGATCCACCCGACTTACCCCGAAGGTACGTTGGATAGCTGGAGCTCTATTGCGTAGTGCTCTGCTCACTCATTTGTGCATTGGACTCCTGACCGTTTGCACTTGTCTACTCAATCCCCTCGTTTAGATCAAGGCACCTACACGCTGGTCGTGACGAACAACCTCGGCCAAGCGGAGAGCTCCGCCAACCTCACGTGCGTCGTTCCCGAGACGCTGCAGCTCCAGTCGCTCCACGAGTCGGCCCTCGGCCAGCTGAACGAATTCGACGCGTTCGAAGTGTACGTGGGCGCGAATCCCGTGGACCGGCCCGAAGAGTTCCAATCGATCGAAGCGCCGCGCATCACGCGCCAACTGGGCGGCAAGGTGGAGGTGCAGCAGGACGAACCGGTCCACTTCGAGCTGCGCATTCTGCCCGCCAACGACCCGAAGCTGACCGTCGAGTGGGCGCTGAATGGCGCTCCCCTGTACGCCGCCTCTCGCATCCGCCCGTCCGCCGACTTCGGCTACATTTCGCTGGACATTCTTCGTGAGTTGGCGGTGGAAAAGAGCGGGGATTGAATGAAATGAATGCAGACGCCATCCCGGAGGACTCGGGCACCTACGAGTGCACCATCCGCAACGAGCTGGGCGAAGTGAGCGGCCAAGTGGAACTCCTCGTCCACCCGAACGAAACGCTCTACCAAGACCCCCTCCATCCGGAATCTCAGGACAGAATTGCGGAATTGGAGGAGCCGAAGCACTTCGGAATCGCCGAAGTGCCCGACCGCGAGACGGACGCCGCCCCGCAGTTTCTCGGCAACCTGCAAGATCTGGAGATTAACGAGCACGAGGACGTGCACTTGGAGCTGAAGGCGAGCGATCTACTCGTTTTGATGCCGTTCATTTCAATTGTTTAGGTCACGCCGATCAACGATCCAACGATGGAAGTCCAATGGTTTGTTCCCGCAACAAAGAAGGCGTTCACTTCGACTGCTCTTTCAGGTTCCTCAACGACCAGCCGCTCTACTCGGCCAATCGATTCGCGCCCCGGTTCGAGTTCGGCTTCGTGCAGTTGCGGATCAAAGGTTCGTTCACCCTCACGTGTTCACTCAATCGAATGCTGAGCGTTCAGGAGCGATCGCCGAAGACAGCGGAACGATCACGGTCGTGGCGACGAATGCGCTCGGCGAAGATCGTCGCTCCTGCCAGCTGAACGTGCTCGGCAAGGAGAACATCCAATCGCAAACCCAACACGAACAAGCCCTCGGGAAGATCGAATACTTGGAGAATCTGCAGAAATTCCAGCGGGAGGAAGTGGTCGACTTCGAGCCGACGGTAAGTGGGCCGCCCGCCGGCTTGTGGTCAGCGAGGAGGAAGTGGGCGGAAAATCCCGACCGACCGGCCGCTCGCTTCTTCTCGCCGGGATTTCGAGTGCGCACTTGTTGATTTCTTCGCGCTGTTTCGTTCGTTCGTTCCGTTTCGAAAAGAGAAGTGGGCGATCGGAAACAAAAAGCGAGAAGCCGCCGATCACTCGGCAACAATGTGGCGAAAACAACCCACGAATTTGCAGAGCGCTCCCACGTTCGTCCAACCGTTGCCCTCGGATTTGGGCGAGTTGGAGGAGGGCCTGCCGCTCCATTTGGAGGCGCGCGTGGAGCCCGCCGTCGGCGACAACTCGCTGACCATCTCGTGGCTGCACAACGACCGGCCGCTTCCCAATGGTTTGTCCACAAGAAGGAGTTCATTCTAACGATTGGATTGCAGCCCACCGCTTCAAAACGTACTTCGACTTTGGGTTCATCTCGCTGGACATTCTGCACGTGTACGCGGAAGATTCGGGAACGTTCACGTGCGTCGCGAAGAACGCGTTCGGCGAGGCCACCTCGTCGGCCAGCTTCACGTGTCAGCCGAAGGGCAAAGTCCTCTCGGACACGCTCCACGCCGCCTCGTGGCAACGCGTCCAGGAGCTCGAAGCCCCGAAGGAGCAGCCGGAAGAGGAGCCCGAAGCCGAGAAGCAGGGCGCCCACTTCATCAAACCGCTCAGCGGATCCATCGACGCGAACCAAGAGGACAACATCTTCATTGAGGCCCAAGCCGGTCCCATCGACGACAACACCCTCACGCACGAATGGTCAGTTGGCGAGGGTTGTGGGGATCTCTTGAGTCATCTTTGGCTCCTCTTGGGAACAACGAGAGCATTCAATGGAGCAATCAGAAGCAACCTTAACCTTCCTCTTTGTACAGGCTGTTCAACGGCGCGCCGTTGCCGAAAGCCCACCGCTTCGTGACGAGCGACTCGTTCGGTTTCTACTCGCTCAACATCCTTTACCTCTGGCCCGAAGATGAGTTCTTTCCGTTACAAACGGTCGTAATGGAAGTATTTTAGACTCTGGCGAGTACACGCTCGTCATCCGGAACGCCGCCGGCGAAGCGAGCAGCTCGATGACGATCAACGTGGCCGGGCACGAGTCGCTGCTCACGGACACGATGCACGAGTCCGCCCTTTCGCGCATTGCGCAACTCGAGGCGCCCCGCCCGGTCGGCGAGGAGGCGCCCGAGGCCGAAAAGCAGCCCCCGCAGATCACGAAGCAGTTGGAGCAGCTGCCCATCCAACAGGAGACCCAATCGATTCACATCGACGCCCAGTACTTGCCCGTTGACGGTTCATTCACTCCCTCTTAATCTATTGATTAATTGACTGATTGTAGACAACCAACTGCGCGTCTACTGGCTGTTCAACGGCGGCCCGATCAAGGAGTCCAATCGCTACTTCCTGCTCAATCAATTCGGCTACGCATCGCTGGACATCAACTTCCTGGTGGCGGCCGATGCGGGCGAGTACACGCTCGTTGTGGAGAACGACCTCGGCCAGGCGACGAGCTCCACGACCATCGAAGTGGAGCCCTCGGGCGTCATCTTCGACGAGTCGCAGCACGAGAGCTCGTGGCAGAAGGCGAGTTCTCTTGATTACACACGTTCGTAATGATTGTGCTTTAGATCCAAGAGCTCGAAGCCGTGAAGCCCGCCGCGCCGGAGTTCGAGGACCTGCCGCCCGAGGCGCCCCAGTTCACGCAGCAGCTGTCCGCCCCCGAAGTGGAGCTGATCGGGGAATGCCCATTCACATGGACTGCACGGTCATTCCGATCAACGACCCGAAGCTCCAAATCGAATGGTTCGTTCGATTGAAAGAAGCGACCCGATGGCAATCCTGCAGGTACTTCAACGGCCAACCGCTCCGCTTCTCCAACCGAATCAAGTCGATCTTCGAGTTCGGCTACTGCGCGCTGGAGTTCAAGCACACGATCGAAGAGGACAGCGGTCTCTACGTGTGCCGCGCCTGGAACGAGGCCGGCGAGGCGGAGACCTCGCTTCAGTTTGACTGCCGCCCGCAGAAGAACCTCTACTTGGAGTCGCAGCACGAGGAGTCGTACGCGAAGATCTACGAAATGGAGAACCGCGTGATCGAGAAGGAGCCCTCGCCCGAACTCGTGTTCCCGCCGCCCACCTTCACGCAAAATCTGCAGAACGCCGACGGACTGGTGGAAGGAGAATCCATTCGATTCGAGTGCCGCCTGCAGCCGAGTTCGTTCAACGAATTCAAGAGAGTTTCAATCGTTTTGTTTCGTTTAGTCAATGACCCAACGCTCAAAGTTTCGTGGACGCTCAACGGAAATCCGCTGAGCGAGGCCAATCGCTACCGTTTGGCCCGCAACGTCGACCACAACGTGCTGGACATCATTTTTGTTGTGCCCGAAGACGAAGGCCTCCTGGAGTGCCACGCGGTCTCCGACTACGGCCAGGCCACGACCTCCGCAACGCTCAAAGTGCAGGGCATCGACGCCCTTCAACTGGACACGAAGCACGAAGAGAGCTGGAGGCGCGTGCAGGAACTCGAAGCCCCCAAACCGGAGCCGGAGGAGCTGCCCGAGCCCGCGAAGGAGCCGCCCCGCTTCACCGTTCAGCTGACCGCAGTGCCCGAGACGCCCGAGGGAACGCCCGTCAACTGCACCGCCCAGTACGAGCCGACCAACGACAACACGCTGGTGGTCGAGTGGCTGAAGGATGGAGCGCCGCTGGGCGCGTCGAATCGAATCAAGACGGCCGCCGACCTCGGAAACGTCGCCCTCTCGCTGTTGCATCCGCTTTCGTTCGACAGCGGCGTGTACACGTGCGTGATTCGCAACGGTACGTCCTTTCCGCTCCTGCTTGATTCAAATCACTCGCTTATTTTGGTTTGCAGAAGTCGGAGAAGCACGCACCGACACGAACATTCAAATCATCGGACACGACGTGCTCTTCTTGGATCCCCAGCACGAAGGCTCGTGGCGAGCCGTCCAGGCTCTCGAGGCCCCGAAAGAGAAGCCCGAAGAAGCCGAGCCGGCGCCTCCGGAAGCCCCGCAGTTCACCCAGTCGATGGAGAGCCTGCAACGGATCGAGACGCAGCCAGCGCTCTTCAGCACTCGCGTGCAGCCCCGCGACGCGATCATCAGCTGGGAGAAGGACGGACAACCGTTGGGACAGGCTAATCGCTTCCGTCAAGTCAACGACTTCGGCCTCGTTCAGCTGCACATTCTGCACTGCGTGGCGAGCGATCAGGGCACCTACACGTGCATCGCGCGCAACGACGCCGGCGAGGCCCGCATTGACGCCCAACTCGAAGTGGAGGCGCACGGAACGCTCTTCCTCGACCCGCAGAACGCCGCCTCGTGGCAGCGCGTTCAGGAGTTGGAAGCGCCGAAGGAACGACCGGAGGAGGAGGCCGAAGCGGAGGTCGGACCGCCGCACTTCGTCACCCAACTGCAGAACGTGACGGACATCGTGGAGGGCAACCCCGCCCACTTCGAGGCCGTCTACGAGCCGATCTCCGCCAATTCGATCGTCACCTGGTACTTCAACGGACGACCGCTTCGTGCGAGCAACAAGCACAAGGTGCGTTCATTCCACAAGTGGGCATTTCGATTTCTCATCCTTCCAAGTTCTTCCTGCTCTTAGCCTTTCTTCCATGCACTCCGCTTGCAACAACAGTGACAAGAATCGTTTGCAGGTCACGAACTCGTTTGGCCTCGTCACACTGGACATCGACTACGTGCTCGCCCATGACGTGGGCGACTACATGGTCAAAGTGGCGAACGCCGCCGGCGAGGACCAAACGCAAGCATCGCTCGATTGCGAGAAGCGCCCCAACATCATCGACACGACCCTGCACGAGGCCAGCTACCAGCGCATTCAGGAGATCGAGGCGCCGAAGGAGCGCCCGGCCACGCCGCCGCCGGTCGAGTACGCGGCGCCGCAGTTCACCGCGCCGTTGGTCTCGCAAGCGGACGTCCAAGAGGGCGCCGATGTGATCTTCGAGGGCCGAGTGGTGAGCTCTTCGGCTTGCTTTCGTCTGCTCATCGCTTGATTGATTGCAGGTCCCCGTCAACGACCCCGACCTTCAGCTTCAATGGTTCAAGGGTACCGTCGATTCCAATCACTTCTTATCATTAAGCCATCGGTTTAGACGACCAACCGCTGGGCAACAGCAATCGGCATCGGATTACCTTCGATTTCGGCTCCGTCGCGTTGTTCATGACCGGAGTGACAAGTTTGGACAACGGCGTCTACTCGTGCAAGGCCGTGAACAAGCAGGGCGCGGCCATTTCGAACGCCTCGCTGTCGGTGGGCGAAACCGAGGGCATCTACACGAACGCGTTCCATGAGGAGAGCTACCGCAAGATCCTCGAATTGGAGGGCGTCGACAAGAATCCCCGACTGGAGTACCCGGAGCAGGAGTTCGGAAAGCCCGTCTGGGTGGTGAGTTCTCGTTGCTTCTTTTCACTCACTCAATTTTGCTTCTTTTTCAGCAAACCTTCCAGAACGTCGACCTGCAGGACGAGGGCGACGCGATCCAACTCCAAGGCTACGTCGATCCGGCCGATGATCCCGACCTGCGCGTCGAGTGGCAACTGAACGGTGAGCGAAGGGAATTGCAATGAGTGGGCATTGGAGGCCGCCCTGATGTTCTACACTCATTACTTTACTGTATTGCTTAAAAAAAGAACTTACTCATGAATCCTTTGGAAACAAACCCACAATCTCGTTGTTGCAGGCGTCCCGCTTCAAAACTCGAACCGCCATCGTCAGGAGTTCCAATTCGGCCAGGTGCAGCTCACGATCGCCTACCCGCTGGCGCACGACAGCGGCGTGTACACGTGCCGCGCGTACAACCTACACGGCGAGGCGTCCACGAGCTGCACGGTGACCGTCGCCGGCTACGAATCGCTTCTTCTCGACACACTCCACCAGCCCTCGTGGGAGCGCATCCAAGAGCTCGAGGCTCCGCGCATCATCGAAGAGGTCGAAATGGTCGAAGAGAAGGAGAAGCCGCGTTTCCTCACGCAACTCGAGGACGCTGCGGACGTTCCCGAGGGCACGCCCATCAAACTGGAGGCCACTTTCCAGCCCGCACGGGACAACGACCTTCAAGTCTTCTGGGAGCTGAACGGCAGCCCCCTCCCCGCCTCGCAGCTCATCCGCACCCGGTCGGAGCTTGGATGGGCGTGTTTGATCATCGACGCCGTCAATTTGGACCATCAGGGCGTGATCACGCTGAAGATTCGCAACACCGAAGGCGAAGCGGCCACTTCGGCGAAGATCTCGATCGCGGGCATCGGCGACATCCTCGACCAAACGACCCACGAAGAATCGTGGCAGCGGATTCAGGTGCCTGCATTCATCTTTCGATTGTTTGATTTCGCGTGTGTTTGAAGGAGCTGGAAGCGCCGAAAGAGAAGGAACCCACGCCGCCGCCCGCCGAGTACGACGCCCCGTCGATCACGACGCAAATCGCCGACCAGGAGGTGGACGAAGGCGAGCCGAGTGTGTTCGAAGCGGTCTACGCGGTACGCACTTGTCTTCCTCACTCCTACTCAGCTTCGATTGTTTCTTGCAGCCAACCCAAGACAACACGGTCGTCGTGCAGTGGTTCCGCAACGACCAACCGCTCGCCAATGGCAACAAGTACGCGATCACGAACGACTTCGGCACCGCCCGTTTGGCTCTCGGCTGGACGTACCCCGAGGACGAGGGTGTGATTCAAGTGAAGATCACGAACTCCAAGGGCGAAGCCGTCAGTTCGGCCACCCTCAAGTGTCACGCGAAGGACGCCCTTCTGTTGGACACCACCCATCCCGATTCGGTCGCCCGCATCGAGGAGCTGGAGGCGCCGAAGGAGCAGCCGCCGGAGCCCGAGCCGGCGCCGCTCGTCCCGCCGAAGTTCACGTCGCCGTTGAGCAATCCGGCCGAACTGAACGAGGGCCAATCCGCCCACTTCGAAGCGACCGTCGAGCCGTGGGAGGGACTCCAGATCGAATGGTGCGTTCTCTCGAATGAGGAGTGCATTCGAATGATCGGCTTGCAGGTTCCTCAACGGCGCCCCGTTGGCCAACTCCAACCGCTTCAAGATTCTCAACGATTTCGGTGCGCACACATTCTAAAGAGTTTAACGAACAAGACTGCTTTAGGCTACGCAATCCTGAACATCAACGGCGTGACGGTCCACGACCAGGGCGAATGGAAAGTCGTTGCGACGAATGCGGCGGGCACCGACTCCGTCTCGTCAAACCTCACGGTCGTCGGCAAGGAGGGAATCGCCAGCGAGCCGATCAACGAGCAATCGCTGGCGCGCATCGAGCAGATCGAACAGCCGAAGGCGCCCCGACCAGAAGCTCCCGCCCGCGAGTTCGGCGCCCCGTCGATCACCGCCCAGCTGACGGGCGGCGGCGAGTTCGACGAGGGCGACGCCGCGTACTTGGAGGCCAAGTACTCGCCCACCGATGATCCCTCGCTCACCGTTGCGTGGTTCAAGGGTGCGTTCATTGCATTAAACCAATAGTGAACTCACTCGTTAATTTAGACGGACAACCGCTCGGCGCGTCGAACAAGCACAAGATCGTGGACGGATTCGGCATTGCGACCTGCTCGTTCAAATACGTTTTGGCACAAGATTCCGGTAAGCCCTCCTCTTCATCAGCATCGTCGTTCAATCGATTGCTTCAGGCGAGTACTCAATCGTCGTGACGAACGCGGCGGGCGAAGCGACGAGCGGCGCCACGCTGCAGGTGAACCCGAAGGAGAGCCTCGTGCTGGACCCGCTCGATGCGAACAAGGCGCGCGCCGTCCAAGAGCTCGAAGATCTCCGCAATCGCCGCCCCGAAGAAGTGGAGGCGGCGGAGGACGAGCGGATGCCCGTCTTCGTCGAGCCGCTGAGCGCTCCGATCGACTGCCAATCCGGCGATCACGTCCAATTCCACTGCCGCTACGAACCGATCACCTCGAATGTGGCCGTCCAGTGGTACCTCAACGATCGACCGTTGATCAACGCTTCCCGTGTGAAAACACTCAATTCCCTCGGCTACATCGTTCTCGAAATCAATCCCGCCTACCCCGAAGATAGCGGCCAGTACTCGTGCCGCATTCGCAACAAGAACGGTGAGCAACGAAGGAGAATGAACGAAGTGATTGCGTGTTTCTTGCAGGCGAGGCCGTCACGAGCACCTCGCTCAACTGCACGCCGACCGAGACGCTCCTCCTCGACACCCAGAAGGAGGCCAGCTGGCGGCGCGTGCAGGAACTCGAAGCTCCCAAGGCGCCCGCCGAAGAGCAGCCGGAGGTCGTCCACGCGGCGCCCCGCTTCACCACGCAACTCCAATCGCCCGGGCAGCTCCGCGAGGGCGTCCTCCTCAATCTTTCGGCAACGCTGGAGCCCATCGACGACAATCAGATGGTCGTCGAGTGGCTGCACAACGGCGAGCCCGTGCGCGACTCCAATCGGCACAAGAAGATCTTCGACTTTGGCCGCGTGGTCCTCGAGCTGATGCCCGTGGAGCCGCAGGACAACGGAACCGTACGCCTCTTTCTTACTTTCTTTAATCAATCAATTGCTTGTAGTGGACGTGCCGAGCGAGCAACGCCTCCGGTCAGGCGGAGACGAGCGTCGAGATCGAAGTGGTCGGGGACTCGGGCGTCTCGTACGAGTGGGTGTCGCCGGGCGAACGGCGCGAACGAATCGACCAGCTGGAGGAGTACATCAACCGGCCGAAGGACGAACTCGTCCAACCCGACGTCGAGTTCGATCCGCCGCAGTTCACGCAACAACTCACGGATTTGGGCGAATTCACCGAGACGGACGCCGCCTCGTTCATTTGCGTGCTGGAGCCCATCGGCGACCCGTCGATGAAGATCGAGTGGACCAAGGACGGCCAACCGTTGCCCTTCAGCAATCGTAAGCAAAGGAAGAGAAGGAATGAAAGCTAATGATCGCCTTCAGGCTTCCACATCGGCAACGACTTCGGCGTGTGCTCGCTGAACGTGAAGCACCTGATCGCGCAAGACAGCGGCCAGTACACGTGCACGGCCACCTCCGACAAGGGCACCGCCACGACCAGCGGCACGATCAACGTGCAGACGATCATCGAGACCGAGCAGCCGCAAATCGTGCAGCCGCTCGTCCAAACGATCGACGCCGACGAAGGCGAATCGGTGCATTTGGAGACGCGCGTCACGCCCATCAACGACCCGAAGCTGGAAGTCCGATGGCGAGTTTCATTCTCAAGTTCTTTCGAATTCATCCCATTTGTTTCAGGTACAAGGACGGTCAACCCGTGGGCGACTCCAATCGCTTCAAACAGGTGGGTTCTTCCCTCTAGTCCTCCCATTGATCACTCGACTGCAGACCTTCGAATTCGGCTTCTGTCTGCTGGAGATCCTCTACGCGAAGGCGGACGACACGGGCGATTGGGAGCTGCGCGTGACGAACGACAAGGGCGAAGTCTCAACGACGGCGCACGTCGTGATCAACGCGAAGCCATCGCTGGAGTTCGGCGCCCAAGCACCGGGCAGCACCGCCGAGAACATCGAGCATCACTTGGCGCAGTTCACCCGGTCGCAGGTCGCCCTCACCGAGGACGACGCCTACGATCCGAAGGCCCAACGAGCGCCCGAGTTCAAGACCCAACTGTTGAACATCGGCGTGGAGGAAGGGCAATACGCGCGCTTCGAGACCCAAGTGGCGCCCTTCTCCGATCCGTACATGCGGATCGAGTTCCTCAAGGACGGCAAACTCGTGCCGATCGGCCACCGGCTGCGTTCCACCCACGAAATGGGCTACACGGCGCTCGACTTCCTCTACACGCTTCCGGTGGACACGGGCGAGTACACGGTAAGCAGCAGACGAATGTGATCGCGTTCAATCGAATTGTGTTCAGATCATCGCCACGAATAAGCACGGCCAGGCGTCCGTCTCGGCGAAGCTGGCCTGCGCGGGCAAGAAGGACGTCCTCATGGAGACGCAAATCCCGCAAGGCCTCAAGGTGCGCGACATCAAGAAGAAGGAGGACAATTTGCATTGGTGAGTTCAAATGAATTGAGTGTTCAATGCAGAGATCAAATCCAATTGCAGGATCGAAACGAGCGGCCAGCAGGAGCGCCGCAAAGAGGCGCCCCAGTTTTCCATCAAGCCCCGCAACGTCCAAGTGCAAGAGGGCCAGCCCGCACGCTTCGAGTGCGCCGTCAGCGGCCATCCCCGCCCGAAGGTCATTTGGTACATCAACGGCAACCAAGCGCTGCACGGCGCGCGCTGCAAACTCAACTACGATGGCGTCCACTACCTCACCGTCTCGCAGGCCCGCATTTCGGACGCCGGCACCATCGAGGCGATCGCCAAGAACAGCGAGGGCGAGGTGTTGGCGAGCGCAACGCTCGACGTCTTCCAACGCGACGACTTCCGCCAGCAGAAACTCCGGCAAGCCCAACAGAAGACCAGCGACGAGCTGCAGGCGCGCGCCCAGCAGTGGCAGACGGAGACGCTCGGCCAACTCGGCGAGGACTTCAAGCGCGCGCCGAAGGCGGACGCCACGAAACTCCTGAAGGTGGAGCGCAACCGGCATCCGGTGGAGCCGCTCGAAACCGAGGAACTCGTCCAGAAGTTCACGCGCGCCAAGGACGAAGAGTACTACGACAAACTGAACTCGGTGGAGCGCCAGAAGGCCGAGTTCGGCAACTTCGAGTTGGAGCCGGTGCAGCTGAAGCCGGGCCAAATCCAACGCTACCAGCCGGAGCCGGAGCAGATGGAGCAGGTCGCGTTGCGCGGCGTCCAACGGCCGGAGGGCGAGCGCGAGCCGAGCCCGCCGCCCGAGTGGGCCGTCGACCCGAAACTGGGCGAGCCGAAGGGCCGCTTCAATCAGCTGAACGAGCCCGAACGAGAAGCCAACATTCCCGCACGCGATCAAGTGAAACTCAAGGGCCAGAAGCCGAAGCCCGCCGACGAGAAGCCGCCCGTCGAGCACGTGCAAATCGAAGAGGATCGCGCCAAACTGCGCGCCGTCCAGCAAGGACCGGAGATCGAGCCGGAGCGGATCGTTCCGCACAAACAGCAGGTGCAAATCCGCCAGAAGTACGCCCCGAAGCCGGTGGATCAGGGCGAGCACGTGTACGTGGACGCGAAGCCCCTGAAGGACACGCCCGACGTCGTCAAGAGCGAGCTGGAGCGGTCGACCATCTCGAACAAGGTGCACTCAAGACTTCCAATCAATGGAAGACTAATTCCTGTTGCTTGCAGCCACAACCGACGAAGATGGTCGAGAGCCAGAAGGCCGCCCCGTCCATCCAAAACCAACTCCAACCGATCCAGGCGGAGATCGGACGATCGGCCGTCTTCGCCGTGAACTTCAGCGGAGATCGTGAGTTCGGCCACTGGTGACCACATTGATCAATCGATTGCTTGCAGCTCCGGTGAAGGTCCAATGGTTCCAGAACGGGCGCGAAATTCGCTCCGCTTTCGACACGCAAATCAAGACCAACGACGGCGAGACCCGGCTGGAGTTGAGCAAACTCAAGAAGAACCACGAGGGCGACTACACTGTTCGTCTTTCGAATGTGGGCGGCCAGTGCGAATCCTCCGCGAACCTGATCGTCAATCCGGCCACCTCGAAGGGCGCCCCGCCCGAATTCAAGCAACGAATGAGCGACCAGCGGGCGCAGCAGGGCCAGAACGTGAAGTTCACGTGTCAAGTGACCAGCGGAAAGCCCCGCACCGTTCAGTGGTTCAAGGTTTGTTCCAAACGAGAGTAGAGGAGTGATGGAAAAGGGGATTGAAGGACGGAAAGCCGCTGCCCAACGACGACCGCTTCCAACTGACGGACACCGAGTCGGAGGTGGCGTTGGAGTTGACCAAACTGTTGCCCCAAGACGCCGGCGTCTACGAAGTGGTCGTGGTGGCGCCGGGCGGCGAGGCGCGCACAAAGGCCCGTCTTTCGGTGAACCTCGCGAAGACCGGCAAGGAGGCCGAAAAGGGTCTCGCACTTGTGGCGCCCCGTTTCAACACGCCGCTGAAGCCGGCGGTCGTCGCCGAGGGCCAATCGGCCGAGTTCCGCGCCAACTTCGTCGGCGATCCGGAGCCGATGATCTCGTGCGTTCTCCTCATTGCTTCCCTCTCTCTAACTGCTTGTTTGTTGCAGCTGGTTCCGAAACAACGAGCCGATCCTCAAGAGCCGCCAGGGCTACGAGATGGGCCACGCAAACGGCGACTGTTGGCTGAAGATCGCCAGCGTCGGGCAGGATCACGTCGCCGAATTCAAGGTCGAAGCGTCGAATCCGGCCGGAAAGGCGAGCTCCGTCGCCAACCTCGTGCTCAAGCGTTCGTTTCACCGATTCAAGTCGTTCACATTCGTTCGATTTCAGCCTCCGCCGGCCGAATCCACCCGATTCCCGCCGGAGCGGTCGGGAGCTCGGCGCTCGTCGGAGAAACGACGACCATTGGAGGAGCGGCGGGCGCTCGAGGCGGAAAGGCGCCGCAAATCCTCCAAAAGCTGACCGGAATCAACGCGCGAACCGGCGAGAACGTCAAGTTCGTGCTGCAGTTCGACGGAACGCCCGCACCCGAGATTTCGTGGACCTTCAACGGCAAACCGTTGACTGACGGCAAAGAGCACAAGGTGCATCGAAACGAGAGGGCATTGAATTCATCGCTCCATTCGTTGCAGATCTCCGTGGAGCAAAACAAGGCGATTCTGCAGATCGCCCGCGTTCAGCCCGCGCACGCCGGCGCCTACGCGTGCACGCTGAAGAACGCGAGCGGCTCGGCGAAGAGCGAAACGAAGCTGAACGTCCAAAGTAGGTAGACGACAGGAAAGAGAAGAAACGTCGCATCTTCTTCTCCGCTCGTGGAATCGATCGAAAATTCAATCCAATCTTCTTTGTGTTCTTCTTTCCGACTTTCTCCTTTCAACGCGCCGCGCTGCGCGGCCGCCCCAGTTTGTTTGTTCGTGCTTCTTCCTTCTCTAAACACAACCCAATTTCTTCCTGCCAACCCACTCCTTCCCCCAACTACTCCCTCTTTCTTTCTTCAAACAACCAACCAAATAGCCAACCACCCAACCAACACAATTGTTTGCCGGTCTCGCCCAAGGGTAACCCCACCATCCGCAACGTTTGCCGACCGCCCCCACCAGCACGAATGCCTGCTGTTCGTTTCGTTCGTTCGTAGTGTTTAGAGTGCTTCTCTCCGCGTTTATTTATGCTCTCTTCTTTTCTACCCACCCACCAACTACCCAGCCACTCTCCGTGCTTGTGCCAACCCTACGGACAATAAACACGACTTTAGTGAGCGGTAGAGAGCCGGTAGCTCTTTAAAGTAATGCCTAGTGGTTGCTAGACGTGTTTATGCAAGAGAAAAGAACAAATATCAATGGGAAATGAAAGCACTGCGCGTAGAATAAATAAGTAGACTGTGGAGCAAATAGGTAGAAAGGGATCACTCGGGATCTAAAGCAACAGCGAATGATTGCTTCTCGCAATGAAGGAACCCACTTGTTTCGAGGAGGATCTCGGCGTTCGAATGGACCAGACCGAACGCGTTGCTCGCCGCAGCGGTGATTTGGGCGCCGACCCACTCGGCCGAGCAGGCGGCGATCCGAAGGACGTGCTCGTCGCCCTCCACTCCAATGCGCACTCCTTCGGCCTCCTCGGCGGTCAGCGCCTTTCCGTTGCGCAAGAAGTGGACCTGCGGGGCGGGGGATCCCTCGACGACGCAGCGGAACTCCGCCGATTCGCCGACAGCGGCGAGGCGGACGGAACGAAGCGGAACGGAGAAGACGGGCATTTTCGAGTAGAAGCCCTCGGTTTCCGCCTCCTCGACCACGACCGTCGCTTTCGATGAGGTTTGGCCGTTTCGGTTCGAAAAGACCACCTTAACAAATGAGTGGAATGGATGAATGATGGATAGAATTGTTGCCTCGTATTCTCCATTGTGATGAGTGGGGTCGGCGTCTGCAATCAACCACTCGTTGCATTCAATCCTGATGAGGAAACGAACCAAAGATCTTGATCAACGCAAGTCGACCGTCGAAGTACGTGCGCAACGTGCGGCTCTCCGCGAGCTGCCGCCCGTCGTGCAGGAAGTCGGCGGTCGTCGTCGTCGACGAGCGGACTTCGCACTCCAGCAGCTCCCGATTGCCGCGATGGACGTTGGAGTCGCGCAGGTGGCGGACGATCACCGGCGCGCTGGCGGCCGCCTTTCGCCGCTCCTCCTCTTCGATGGGCGCCACCACTTTGACGAGGGCGTGTGTGAAGTCCGACCCAAAGGGCGAAGAGGCCTTCAATCCAATTCCGTGAGTAAATCCACTGGGCTACGGCGCGGAACGAACCTCAACACCGTACTCGCCGCTGTCCTCCGGCCGACACTCCATGAGGTTCAAGCGGGCGACTCCGCGCCGGTCGGTGTACAAAAGAAGGCGCCGATCGGGCAGCATTTTGATCCCGTCCTTGTACCACGTGATCGTCGGCATTGGCGTCCCACTCGCTCGGCATTCGAGCGTCAACTCCCGGCCGGCGACGAGCGTCACGTTTGTGAGCGGCTCTTCGATTCGCGGCGGGCCCGTCTTCGATTCAACGGAGGCTGCAAACAAGGAAGTGCGCGAGGACGGGTAGAGGAAGACGAACGTTGAACGTAAAGAACCCCAGTCGACCGACAGCTCCCGAATTGATTCGTCGCCGTGCACGAGTAGACGCCCGAATGCCAGCGTTCCGCTCGATCGATGATCAACGTCGCCACTCCGTTGTCGTACTGCAAGTAAAGAATGAAAAGAATGCTCGTAATGGCCGCTTACCCGGAAGTTGGCAAAGAAAATCGGCATGTCGTCCTTGCGCCATTCGATGCGCGGCGTCGGGGAGCCGCTGATCGTGCACACGAGTTGAATCTCCGAACCTTCGGGTAGCTCCCGAATGGGCCACAGCGGGAGGCGGACGACGGGCGCACGGGTTTCATTGATCGCAAATGGATCGTGAGTGGGATCTAAACCAAGGATTAAACGACGAAGTAAGGGGGTAAAAAGTTGACCGTTGATTGTTACGGTGCAGCTCGAAACGGCCGATCCCAGCGCGTTCTCGGCGCGAATTTCGTAACGACCGGAATGCGAGGCGGCGGCGTCCAGGACGCTCAATGATTGAAGGCGCCCGTCGCCGATCATTCGGAATTCGCTGCCGTGCACCAATTGGCGCCCGTTCAGCCACCACGAGATCGTGGGATCCGGTCGGCCCCGGACGGAGGCCTCGAGCACGAGCATAGCGCCCGTACGGCACTGGAGGTCTTGGAGTTCGAAGCCGAAGTGCGGTGCCTCTTCGCGCACACGGTCGAGAACCCGCAAGCGGCAGGCGGACTCGCAGCGACCGAAGCGATTCGTCCCGACGGCCGTCCACTCGGCGTCGTCCTGCTTGCGGCAGAAGAGGATCTCCAGCTCGTAGCGGCCTGCAATCCACTCCGATCATTGCCTTTCTTCTCGTGAACGAACCGCAATCCGAGCGAACAACGTAGTCAGCATCCGTCCGTTCGATCGGCACTCCGTTGCGCAGCCACTGGACGGCCGGTTGGGGACTCGTGGTCGAGGTGACCGAAAGGACGACCCGCTCGCCCGCGCGCGCCTCCAAGTCGCTGAGCACGTGGTGGAAGGCCGGCGGATCGCTTCCTTCTTCCGCCTCCTCGTCTTCGCGACGAGTGCGTGGGCGTTTCGCCAATGCTCCGGTCTCCGAGTCCTTCCGCTCTCGGCGGGACATTGGGGAGTGGACGTCTCGTTCGGGCTCCTCGGCGATCTTCCGTTTTGTCGTCGATTGGACTTCCATCTCCTCGTCCCCTCCTCTTCTCCTTCGTCGTCCTTCTCGTTCGTCCTCCTCCTCTTCGGCCGGTCTCCGGGTGAGCGGCAAAGCGGATCGCCGCTCCTCCACCTTCAGCACGCATTTGCTGCGGAACTCGCCGGCTGGCGTTCGCGCCACGAGCTCCCACTCGCCCGCACAGTCGAGTGTTGCGTTCTCGATGGTCAGCGCTGCGCGGCCTGAAGCAAAGCGATTGGGATGACCGCTCGTTCATAAACGAACCAGCATCGCTTTCGATGCGGAAGCGAGCGGGCAGCGCGATCACTCGCACTCCGTTGCGGTACCACTCGAGGTCGGGAGCGAAAGGCGACGAGTAGGCGACCGACAACGTTGCGGAGTCCCCGACGTGAATCGAATCGTCGCGAAGTTCGTGGAGGAAACGAAGCGGTTCGACCTCGTCCGCCTCTTCGACCGGCCGCTTTCGAGCGCGCCGGGGCGCCTCTTCTTCCAGTTCTTCTCTTCGCTGTCGTTGCTCCGAGTGATCGACGGCGTCTTCTTCCTGGCGAACGGGACGCGGCCGCACGGCCACGCGGGCCTCGCTGCTCGTTTCGCGGTTCTCGTGGAGGATCGTGCAGCGGTAGGCGCCCACGTCCGCACTCGTCGGCTCGGAGATCCGCAGCGTCGCCGTGCGGTCGTCCTGCGAACTCGCGAACTTTCGCCGGCCGGCCGTGCTGATCGGACGGCCGTCTTTTGACCTGCACGAGCAAGCGATCAGTTGATCAAGGGAGAACTCACCAAACGACCGTTGCACCGGCCGGAAGCGAGTCGACGGCACACGAGAGGACCGCCTCCTCTTCGCCTCCGCTCTCCACTTCGACGTCCTCCAACGGCCGCGTGAGTTCGAGCGGTGTGAGTGGAGGCGTCGCCACTGAAAGCACAAGAATTGAGGATTCAGCGGAACGAATCGACTAGAAAGAAAGGAGGAGGAAGCGGCGGCTTTCAAATTCGTCCCCGTGAAATTTTAATCATCGATGCGGCCGAGTGGGTGCGCGTGCGGGGAGCGGCCCGAACGTGGACGACGGCAAAGAAGCTCCGATTTCGAAGTGAAGTGCCGCCAAAAGAGGAAACAAGCGGCCGAGTTGTGCGTTTGGCAGGTGGCTTTTCGGCGAGCGGGGAGCGACTGGTGGGCCGAGCGGAGGGGCGGGCGCGAGCGGGATGATTGCGGAAATCTGGCCGAACTTTCGTCTTTTTCTTTCATCTTTCCGTCTTTTTGTTTTCATTCGTTAGACGTGTGAGTTTCAAGTGGGATCTAGTTGCCTCCAACAGAGTCGATGCTCTCGTACTGACTCTCTTCCACTTCCTCCGATTACTCGAAATGTTGCGCCTCCTTCTATTCACCGACGAGAGATGAGATTCGCGAGTTTGCGGCGACACAAACCGTAAGTTCTCTTTTGAAAGAAACACATGTGTTGCTGGTCGATACGAGTCAATCCTCTCGTTGTCCAACGGAAAGCCACCCGCAACAAGCGGCCAAGAGGGCGGAAGCGGCAAGATTTCGTCGTCGTCCTTTGCGCTCGATTGACTCCGTTCGCTTCAATTGACACTCGACGTTCAACTCGCCGCTCGGCCGGACGCCTCGGGCACTTGAGCGAGCGAAAGCCGGGGCGAAAGACGAACGACGAGGGCGCCCGACGGAAAGTCGACGGATTTTTCCATGCATTTGGCCGCGACTTTCGTTTCCTCTCAAGGAGCGAAAGTTCGGAGCGGAAATCTGGAGCAAAGCGAGCGGGAGGAAAGAACGAAGCGAGGAAGCAGATGGCTGGAGCAGACGGCGGACGAAACTCGGTTCACTTTTCGCCGGACGCACGAATCCCTCAAACCGGTTGACCTGTTGGCCGGTTTGTTGCCTGCCGTGTTTGTAGCAGAAGGAAGGAGAGGTCAGGGAGGTCGAAAGCCAGCTAATTGCTCCGCCTGCTCCCGCCGCTCCTGTTGCTCGACGGGTGGATCGGCGGAAACGCGTTTCGCCTTCCGCACGACACGAACGACCGAGCGAGCGGCTTTGTGGACGCGTCGCGTAACCCAATTCCCCCTCCTGCCTCCTGCTCCTGCCGCCTCGTCGTCGCGCGTCCTCCTCGTGTTGTTCGGCGGCGCGTCGAACATTCCGGCGGGCACACCGGCCGCTTGTTGCCGTCGGCCGCCGCCCGCTCGGCTTGTCGCCTTTTCGGGACTAATTTGCACGATTGAATTCGTGAGACGAACTTCGTTCTTCGCCGGCCGACCGGTGGACGAACGGACGGCGGGGTGGACGAGTGACCCCAACGCCCGCCCGCCCGCCCGAACATTCCCGCCCTTTCCGCTGGGGGAAGAATCGAGTTGATTGTCGCTTAATTCAATTGTTTCGCCCGTTTGAGGCCGCCGCCCTCTATTCTTCAAATGACGTTCCGCTCGCTTCCGTTTGCTTGCTTGCTTGCGGGCGGCAATGAGCGCCTTTCTTCTTCCTTTCTTTTCGCTCGTTGCGCAACGGGAATTGGGGGCGTTTTATCCCGCCGGCCATCTTCTTCCTTCCTCCTTTCTTTCCGTTTGACTCCTCATGCTCTCGAGTTCGTTTCATTTAATCGTGAACTTCGTGTTCGTCCCGCCGGCCACTCGACTTTGCGCGCCGACTTCTTCGTTTCAGCTCGCCTTCCTTCCTTCCTTTCGACTTCTCCCTTCTTCTTTCCCGTTGCCGCCGAGCGAACAAATCGGAATGAGAAATCCACCGTAAACACACGCGCACGAGCCACAAACACGCCGCCGCCACTTTCGTTGTCGTTCGTCTCGTCTCGCGCGCCGTCCAGCTGCAGAATGCCGACCGTGTAAGTGATTTCTTTTTTGCACACCGCTTTGCACTTCTTTGCACCACTCACTCGTTTGCTCCCTTGCACACACAATGCGCTCACGTCAATCAAAGCCGCGAACGGCAGCATAAACGAGTGAATACTCGGCGGGTGCAAAGAAGCCGGCCCGAATTAATCGGGCGTGTCCGGCCGCTCCGGGCGCACTCGAGCGAAACGAAAACAAACCGCCTTGTCCGCAACGTTCGCATTGATTCCAACGATCCCCCACCGCCTCGGCGGGGAGAAGAAGGTGGAAATCGCTTCCTTCCGGTCCGCCCGCGAGCCCCCGCACTCCGTCGGCCGCCGAGGCGGGCGGGCGGATCGTTGGCGTTGGCAAAGTGCCGAAACGAAGCGGAACGGTCGTCCGTTCGGGTGGGGAGGCGAGTGAGTCGCGGAGGTGTGACGACAACAAAGCAGGAGAACGAGGAGAACGAATAGAAGAGAACAAGGAGGACGAGAGTGTAAACGATTCTTCGACCTCCTGAACGAACAAGCCGACAAGCACGCAGGCGACCCTTCCCCACTCGCCGTCCAATTGTTCTCTTCGGGGTTGTTCGCAGGACGAGTTGGCCGAGCGGGCGGGCGAGCGGGCGGGTCATTCACACCTCTTTTGGCCTCCGCTCCTTCTTTTCAACAACCGTTTTCCTTAAGCGGAACGTGTGTGTTTTCACCTGTTCCGGCCGGTCGGTCGGTCGGCCGCAAGTTTCTCCTCGCTTTTCGCCCGCCATCCACTCGGTTTCTTTCGCTCGTTTGATCCCGCCGCTCTTCGCTTCTACGCGCCGTCCGCCCGCCCGAATGCCGATCGTCAACATGAAGGGGTGAGTTCCACTGCGAGCTTCCATTGAGTGCGGGGGAACACGTGCCCTCCCTTCGTTCCGTTGATGAAGGACAAGCGGTCGCTCAAATTCCGTTCGAATTGCCAATTTGACGAATTCGACGGCCTTTCGGCCGTGCGGGAAACTTGAGACGTCGAAAGGCCAAACGCACTTCGTTCTTCGGCGAATTCGACTACGAAGCACGAAAGAACGAGGCGGAGGGGAGTGTTCGGCCGGGGGAATGTACGAAGTGGAATTTCCGGC
Organism: Aphelenchoides fujianensis; assembly: GCA_024699865.1. NCBI lineage: Eukaryota > Metazoa > Nematoda > Chromadorea > Rhabditida > Aphelenchoididae > Aphelenchoides > Aphelenchoides fujianensis. The sequence continues at coordinate 329,969 of JAMPIO010000099.1, forward strand.
TGCTTAGCGCGGCCGTCATCACTCGACTTCTCCCTTCTCTCGCTTCTCCTCCGTCCTTCTTGTTCGTCTCCGTTCGACTCCCGTCCCGACTTTCGTTCATGATCCGCTCGTATTTTCAAAAGTAAACCTTCTTTTCCCTTGACCCCGGGGGATTCGCCGGCGTTTCGATGCGCAAATTGAATCACGGCAGCGGCAAACGAATCGACGAACGTGTGTTCTGAACGTCGGCGGTGGGGGGAAGAGCGGGGGTTTGTTTTGAACGAACGGAGGAAGGAACACACGTAACGAGAGCGAGCGATGATTAGCGATTCAAACGGCCGGCGGTGCACCAACGAGCCGCCGAACAAAGCCGGCCGGCGTACGTGTGATCATTTCCGCGGCAACACGGCCGGTCATTGTGAGCGAGCGGCCCGACTGAGCCGTGGGTTGTCGCTGGTGATGCCACCGCGAAAGGGGGAACACGAATTGCTACGAACTGCCGCAGAAAACTGACTTCTTTCCCACCGACTTCTGTTGACGACTCCAACGATCGCTTCCCAAGATTCCGCGCATCGCGAGCGCCATTGGCGGCGGCATTCGGCCGTTCGACCGGTTCGTTCCTTCCTTCTTTCCTTGTCATTGAGTTGGGTTGTTGAAATCTTCGATGCGGAGTGCTGAAGTTCGAATCAAAAATGCGCTCGCGACACCCGCGCGCGCCCCGACTTTTGGCGCCCGATTCCCACGATATTCGCGCGCGCGCACGACGGCCGACAGCAGCAGCAACAAGCGACAAGAAGCGAGAAGAAGCGGCTGGTGGCGTAATTGTGTACCGAAGAGATGAATGCGCGTGGAGGATGGAAGACGACGGAAAAGGTTTGCTTGCTTGCTTGCGGATGCACGATGGTTTTTTATTGTTCGCCCTTCCGCCTTCGCCGCCATTCGGTTCGGCGTCGCCAAACGGTTCGCTTTCGTCCTCGAATTCCGAACGAATGTCAACCGCCTGGCGGCCGGTTTAATCGCGAGGCCGCGGCTTGTCGGGCGGCAATTTCGTTGAAATCCGGCCTTTCGTTTCGTCGTCTGTCTTCTGTCTTCTAATTACTCTTGGCTACGAACTAGTCGGTGTTCCTTTTGGTTCATGAGCTTTGCCGGGTGGGTTTCTTCTTTCATCGCTTACCACCGCTCGAGTTCATTGCTGGCTGTTCGATGCAACAACTCCAGCTTATCCTCTATTGCGTGCAACCTCTCCTCGAATCCCGAGCACATTTCGAAATCCCTTGACCCAAACCTCCCTCCGGCTTTGTTCAAAACTCGTCCGCAGTCTCGATTCGAAGGCAAACATCCCCGATGCAGGAGCACGAAAAGAAGAAGCGTGCGGATCGATCGGGAGACGCGCGCGCACTTATGAACCCGCCGGAATGACGGCCGACTGACAGGCGGGCGGCCCGTGGGGAAAAACAAACACACGAGTCGTCCCCGCCGGTTGCTGCGCACATTAAACGGGCGACATTGGATTAGAGGCGGCGATTAGGAAAGAAAGAAGTGATCGGCCGAGCGGCCCGGTCGTCTCTTTCCCCTCGAATATTTTCGACGAGATCTGCCGGAGCGCTCGCTTTCGTTTCGTTTCGATCGCGTGGGATTCCCAAAGGTAGGCCGTTCTTCCATTAGCTTTTGGTCCCAGCGGTTTGTTTCGTGCCCCATTGGGCGGAAAATTCGATTAGACGGCCGTTCACTCCTCCTCCTCTCCGTTGTTCTCTTGTTCTCTTCTGCAAGCGGGCCGGCGGAAGTCGCCGGTCGGTCGGATGTCAAACGCGTCACTCGCATTCAATTAAGACGTTTGCCGCCGCCGAAAGCCAACTGTGACCTTTGGGCGTGTGATGAGTTGCGGTCGAATTGGGGCCAACGAAAGAGGGACGAGAGGCCGCCGAATTCGATTGCTTGCGGTCGGTGGCCGGCGGACAGAAGCGGGCCGCAGGAGGGACGCGTGCGATGACGAGCCACACGCACGGCCGGTCGCTCGTTCACCTGCTCGACCCCAACCCAACCCAAAACTACAACCTTTCTTCGTCGTCTTCTTCTTTGTCACGAAGAAACAGGCGCCGCTTCTCGCCGCCGCAAGTGTTAATACCCGCATTTTTGGGCGCCGCCCGTCCGCCTCGAACATCATCCGCCCGCTTCGTCCGTCGGTTTGCTGTCGCCGCCCATCCGTGCGGCCGGCCCGAAAGTGTTGGGGGAATCGGCGAGCATAATCGAGAGAGAGAGAGCGAGGCGCATGGGGAACGAGTCGCCTCGTTTGGCGTTTGCCCGATTCATTTCGTCGGCCGCCGCTCTCGGCTCGTCGTCGTCGTCTCGGTTTCGCACTTGTTGACAACAAGGATCTTCTTCCACTTCGTCTTGTTCGTCTATTGCTTCTGCTCGTTGGTGGTCGACGAGTTAATCCCAAAGCTTGCCGTCCGCCCGCCCGCCCGCCGTCGTCTCGTCGAACGGAAGTCCCGTCTTGCGGCTTCCATTTGGCTCTCCGCTCAATCGTCGACTTTATCCCCAGCTTCTGCGCTCTCCATTGGAGAGCCCTCCATCGTTCAACACGCGATCTTCCTTCCGTCCGTCCGCCACTTCCGCAGGAAGCAGCCGCAGCAGGATGACTTGTGCATCGAGCATCTCGTCCACGTTACTCAAGCCGGCGGGGTTGGTTTGCTGTCCGAAGAAGATGGAGGCCGGAAAGGGCGGAGTTAAAAGAAGAACGAAACGAACACGAAGGGGAACGCTTTAGGATTGCCACCACTCCAAACTCTCCACTCCAATTCATTCCAATCTATTCGCCCCTGACTATGCGCCAAGCGTTCCGCCAAATCGACCCCAACGCTTTCAGCACCGCGAACATGATCAGTGGAGCGGCCGCGCAGAACAAAAAGCGGTTGATTCCGTTTCGCAAAACGGAGGCCATGTTCGCCGCGGAGCGCCAAAACGGGCGCATCCTGGACGAAATCTACCAGAACGGAGTGGACAACTTTCAAGTGAGTTCGGGCGACGAATCCACTGGACTATCGCGCTCCGCTGATTGCAGCAATTGTTCCCGCGGAAGAGGAACTCGGACGAGGAGCCCGAATTCCTGCGGCTGAACATCGGCGGTCAGCCGTTCGTTCTGCTCGTCGATTCGCTTCTTCGCGCCGACTTCCAGACCGGAATGCTCACGAAATTCGTCCAATTGAAGCACGAGGCGCGAATTAAAGTGAGCTGCACCCATTCATCCCCCACTTATTGCTCCGTTCAGGTAGCGGACGCGTACCTGAGCGAAGAGAACATGTACTACTTTCAACGATCACCACAAGCCTTCGAAGCGGTCTTTCAATACGTGGGTGAACTCGATTGAAAGGAATTGATTGATCGTTGGTTCCAGTACGCAACGGGAGTAGTGCACCGACCGCCCGAAGTCTGCCCCTCGGCCTTCCTCAACGAACTGGAGTTCTGGAGACTCCCGGCCGGGTGCGTTGGATCGTGTTGCTCCGAAGTGGTGCCCAAGGAGCGAACAGAAGAGCCGGCCGAGGAGAAGGTGCGCTTTACGGTTGATTGCAGTTTAAACGAGTATTCCTCGTTAGATCGACGACACGACGTTCGATAACCTTCTGCTGGGCCCGCTAAGACGTCGCATGTGGACATTCTTAGGTGAAATCGATCGAAAGGAAGCAGCAGATTGTTTGGGTTGATTGCAGAACGACCGGGCTCTTCGTTTCAAGCCAAAGCTTTCGAGTTGTCGTCCACGCTGTTCGTTGCGATCAGCGTCATGGGCCTCTCGTTCGGCACGATCCCCGACTTCCAGGTACTTTGCAGATGATTCTTCCATTAATTTGGGTTTGAAGGTGGTGGAACGCCTGCCCCCGAAGCTCCAAGCGATGGTCTTGACGAACGGGACGGTGCGAGCGATTGAAGTGGTCGAGGAGATGCGAGTGGAGCATTCAGGTACGCGATTCACCAATCGAACAGCTCACTACTCATCGCTGTTTAGCATTCGTATTCACTGAAAGGATATGCATCGCCTTCTTTACGGTGGAGTATTGCCTGCGGATGTTCGCCGCTCCGAAGAAGTTCCGATTTGCGATCAAGGCGCTCAATTTGGTCGACCTGCTCGCCATCGTTCCCTTCTACCTGGAGCTCCTGCTGACGCTCTGCGGAGTCGACGACCGAATGCTCCGGGATTTGCGGTGGGCGTTCCTCGTCGTGCGAATCCTCCGAGTGCTGCGAGTCATTCGGTTCGTTTGCCGATTGATTCAAACAGGCAACCGTTTGCTTCAGGATCATCAAACTCGGCCGCTTCTCGTCCGGCCTCCAAACGTTCGCGATGACGTTGAAAAGAAGTCAGAAACAACTGCAGATGATGGGCGGTAAGCACCTGGCAATCATCTACTCATTCCACCGCCAATTGCAGTCGTATTGTGCACGGGAGTCGTCTTCTTCTCAACGATGATCTACTTCTTGGGCAAGCACTCACGAAAAGATGGGTAAATTGATGAAGGGATTGCAGAGAAAGACGAAGAGAACTCCTCGTTCACGTCAATACCGGCCGCCTATTGGTGGTGTTTGGTGACGGTAAGTGAAATACCTGCAGCTCGAGGAGTAACCCGCACCCCATTCAATCGAGCAGATGACGACAGTCGGCTACGGCGACAGGTGGGCTCTCCTTTCCGACTTCATTATCATGTCCTTGTTTCTTTCAGTGTTCCCGCAACGACGTTGGGTGAGTTAAGGGAGGGGTTGGTCGCTTGGAGCGCAACTTTAAATTGACAGCAAAACCTTCATGTATTTTCTTTTTGAACATCCGTTTATCACTTTTGACCTGCCTCCTAATTTTTGACCAACCGTTGATCAATGCTGCTTTCAGGCAAGATTATTGGTAAGTGTTCGGATTACTGTGCGGATTCATGGACTCTTCATCGTGTGTGCAGCCTCGGCGGCGATCATGTGCGGCGTTCTCGTCCTCGCCCTGCCGATCACCATCATCGTGAGTCCTCAAGCACTCAACAGTCTATCTCATACCTCGCTTTCAGGTCGACAACTTCATCAGTGAGCCCTTCTACCGCTTTCGCCTTGCATCCCCACTAACCCTCTCTGCGTGTTTCAGAAGTGGCACAAGACGAGCAAGCACAGGAACAACTCAAAGACGACTAGCGCAAAGCGGCGAGCGAGCGAACGACAAGCGGAACTCATCATCAATTCTTCTTCAAACATTCTCGATTGCGGGCATACCACTCAATTCATGTATCTCATTACACTTCGAGCAATACCTTCCTTCCCCTCCTCTCCTTTCCCGTTCAGCAGATGCCTTCCTTTTTGGTCCCTTCGTTTCGGTTCGAACACGTGCATTTATTTGTGTTTGTTTTCTTACGTTTCCCCCGCCCACCACTCGTGTGTTTGCGAACATGACAGCAGGAATGATTAACGGCCTTCCCTCCCCCGTTTAGATCTTACGTGAATAAAATTCTAAGCAACACTCGAAGGACTCACCTCGTGGCGGCAGTCGAACCAAACGGCTGACCGCCGGCTCACTTTGCTCTCCGTTCGCGCTCTCGGCGACCACGCGGAACTTCCAGTCGGTTGCTGCGTCGAGATCGCGGAGGAGGGCGCGCCCGTCGGTCGTTTGGGCCATCGGGAGCCACTCGCCTTCGCTCTCCGCGTCGTCCACTCGGCAGCCCTCCACAATGAACGAGCAGGGCCAATCGCCCGCCTCCCAACTCAATTCGACGGCGCCGTCCACGACCGTCGAGTCCAGCTCGTCGATTTGCGGCAAGCGGCGGCGTTTCTCTGCAACAAACGAACAATTGAGACGGAGGCCTTCGGAGCGAAACTCACGCTCCGGATCGCCGGCGCGTCGTCCGCCAACGGCCAACCGAACGGCGTCCGCCTCGACGAAACGCCCGAAGCTCCCGTCCGTCGATTCAGCCGCGACGCGGAAGCGGTGGGCTTCGGTTCGACTCAAACCACCGATCGTGGCGGTCGGGGCGGAGCAGCGCGCAACGGCCTCCCACTTGCCGAAGGAATTCGAGAACCTTTCGACCACGAAACCCTTGAAATTCGGCTGCAGCGGCGCCGTCCATTGGAGTCGGACGGAATCGTCGTCGATTTGAGTCGTTTGGAGAGCGGCGACCTCAATTGCCGGCAGTTCTAAACAAAGAAAAATGATGAGCGATAGAGAGAGGAGAACAAACCGATGGACACTCCGGCACTGTTGCTTGCTGTTGGAAGCGATGAGGTCGCCAACTCGTCGACCAACTCGCCTTCGAGAAGCTCCGACTTTTCTGCAGATTGGAGCGGTTGCTGCTGCTTGGGAGGCTGTTCGTCGACAAATGCTGTGGCTTCAGCATTCGCGGAACGTTCGGCAACGGATTGTTCGTCCGCCTCGTTCGTGGATTCTACAGCAAGCCGTTTCTTCTTCGGCTTTTTCTCCTTCTGTTGCGAATCGACCCCGTCGATCGAAGGAGAAGACGTTCGGAAGGTGGATTTGTCGCCTTCATAGGACGGTCGCTTCTTCTTCTGCTGGACGTCATCTTCGACTGCTGTCGATTCGACCGCAGTCGTCGGGTGATCTTCCGCGGCATCAGGTCGTTCGGGGGTTGCTGTTGCAGTTGGCGCTGCCGGTTCCTGCGCGCTCGCCTGGGCTTCTTCCGCAGCGTCGTCATTGCGTCTCGCTTTAGTCGCTTCGAACACGCCGTCGTTCTCCGCGCCAGCTTCATCGTCGGCCAAAAGCCCGCCGTCGTCAACTGTGGTCTTCTCATCTGTGTCTTCATTGCCGTCAGTGGACTCGCTGACGCGCAGCCGGTTGTTTGCGAACTGGGCGACCACGCGGTACGAGCAGCCGGCCGGCGAACGCATCGTCGTGTCGACGAACGAGAGGGCGCTCGTCTGTCCGATTCGCATCCAAATCTTCTCGCCCGCTTTGCGGCGTTCGATCGCGTACAGCTGAACGCGCTCCACCGCTTTCCACGTCAACTTCACGCCGCCTCCCCGCGCTCGCTGCAGGTGCGGCGCTTCGAACGGCTCCTCCGCTTCGTCCTCGTCTTGGGCAGGTGGAGTGGGCGGCGGCGAGGCGCTCTCGGAGACGGACTTCGTGGTCAAATCGACGGTTGCGCTCGGTTTGGATCGGCCGATCGAATTGACGGCCACGACGCGGAAGTTCACGATCTCGTCGAGCGGGAGCTCCTCGACGGCGAGCTGGAGCGGCTCGTTGGCCGCGACCACGCCGCATTGACGCCAGCGATTGAGCAGAGCGCTCCGTCGCTCCACCACGAACTCCTCCACCGGCTGATGTTCGTCGACGGGCGGCGACCACGAGATTTCCGCTCCGTTCGCTCCGACCAGCCGAACGGCGACGTCTTGCGGCGGTGCGGGAACGTCGCGCACGCGAATCCGCAACGTCTTCTCGTCCGCGCCGCTAGCGTTCGTGGCGCGCAGTCGGAGCTCTCCGGCGTTCTCCGCCCGCATCGATCGGATGCGAATTGAAGTGCGCTCGTCCTCTTCGGATTGTTGGGTGAAGAGGAGTTCGGCGAGCGGCGTGCCGTTGAGGTCGCCGTCCAGTTGGGGCGTCGGGAAGCCGTGGAGCTCGAAGTCCACGCAAAGGTCGCCGCCCGCGTCCACTTCGACGTCGGCGAACTCGTCGGCGATTCGGATTTCCGCCGGAACGCGGAGGTCGAGCCGGGCGGGTGCCGAGAGCTCGTCGTTGGGCAGGCGGCACGTGTACTCGCCGACGTCTCGTGGGCCGAAGTCCCGGATTTCCAGCGAGCTCTTCGCGCCGTCGTTCACCACTCGGTACTTCGCTGAGTTCAACGACAACTGGACGCCGTTCTTCAACCACTGGACTTCGGCGGCGCGCGTCAACTCGCACACAAGGCCGACGGTTTGGTGGTGGGCGGCGATCGTTTGGTCCTGCGGGCCGACGGCGACGTGCACCTCGGGCTCCCGCACCACGACGCGGCACCGAGCTTTTTGTCCGTCCGGCAGCACGCAGGCGAATTCGCCCGCATCGGCCGGTCGGACGTTCCGCAGCACGAGCTCCCGTTCGGCATCCGCGGCGAGGATTTCCACTTGCGGGCCGTCGGCGGCCTCGAGCGCAATTCCGTTGCGAATCCACTGGACTACGGCGTCGGCGTCCGAGAGGGAGCATTTGAGGCGGATCTCGCCGCCTTCCACGGCGTCGAGTTCTTCGGGGAAGGTTGCCGCAAAGAAGGCTTCCACTTCGACGACCTCGACGCGGGCACTGGACTCGGCGCTCCCGCCGGCATTCGACACGCGGCACGTGTACACGCCCTCGTCTTGTGGGCGAACGCGGTCGATCTTCAGCACGCTCGAGTTGCTTTCGTTGCAGATCTAAACGAGGAATGTAATGCAAAGGAATGGTTGGTGAGTGCTGCTCACCGAAATGCACGTGTCAGCGCCCAATTCCTGGGCGTCGCGTGTCCAAACGAACTCCAGCACGGGCTCGCCGAGCGCGTGGCACTCCAGCTGAAGGGGTTTCTTTTCGGGCACTTCGACGTTCTTCAGCGCTTTTGTGATCTTCGGTTTCTTTTGTCCTGAACGAAACGAACGGATCAATCAACAGAAGGAAAGAAGGGGACGAACCTCCAATCAAAATCGGCTCCGTTTCTTCGGATTTGTGCAGCAAACCGTCGGCGGTTCTCGCTTCCACTTTAAAGACGTAGGAGAGCTCCTCCTTGAGGTCGGGGACCGTGACCTCCGCGCCGTCGGCCGTCCGCTTGTTCCACGAGTCGCCGTCGGCGTTGCGGAAGAAGACGGTCGTCGATTCGACCGCTTCGGGCAGTTCCTGGACTTTCACGAGCGCCTGCTGTTCGTCCACCAGTGAGACGATCGGAGGCGGCAGGATCGTTAAGGAATAGTCTAAAGAATAAAAGGAATGAGTGGAGGTTAATGAGAGGAAACGAACTAGGAGCAGCCGGGCATTGACGAGCCTCGGTAAACAAATCGGAGCACGACTCGAGGCCGGCCTCGTTCCTCGCTTCGATCTTGAACGCGTACGAGTGGCCGGCTTTGATGAGGCGCCGAATGGCGAACTTCGTGCAGAAAACCTCGTCTTCGTTCAGCTTCACGCACTCGCCCCCGTCCTCGCGCATGTACACGTCGTACGAGTGGATGGGCGAGCCGCCGCTCTCCGCACATTCGGCCCATTCGAGGAGGCACAACTGAACGCTCATTAGGCGGCTATTTCATTGCTCAACTCACATTCTCGTTGAACTCCACGATGGTGGGCGGTGCGGACACAACGGGCGGGGAGGATTGGGAGCTCGTCGCCAACTGGGTGGTCGCCCACTCGCCGCCGCCAAATTTGTTGATCGCGGCGACGCGGAACTCGTAGCGCGTGTTCTGCTCGAGGTCGGCGACCACGAACGAGCGCTCGTCGGCGTCCACTTGGCCGGCGCGACGGAACGTCCGGCGATTCTCCTGCTTCGCTTCGATGCGGAAGATTTTGATCGGCGAGCCGCCGTCGCTCGCCGGCGGCCGCCACTCCAGCTTCACGAAGTCGCCGCCAAACGAGACGATTCGCAAATCCTCGGGAGCATCGGGCACGTCTGGAACAAAACGATGGAAAGAAGTGGAAAAAAGAGGGACGAACCGTGAACCACGACGTGGATCTCCTTCGATGCCTCGCCGAATTGCGTGCGCAGCGTGACGCGGAACGTCCCGCCGTCTGCCTTCGTCGCTTGCGGCCGCCGCAAAACCACCTCGTTCGCGTCGACGCTCGTCGTGAAGAAGTGCGGCGAGAGCGGCTGGTCGTTCAAACTCGTCGTGATCTCCGGCAGGACGGCCGACTTGAAGCGACACTTCAGCTTGAGCTCCTCCTTGGCGTCCAGTTCGACGGTCTCCTCTTGCGCGTCGTCGAAAGTGGGCGGTTCGAATTGGAGATCCACGGACGTTTGGTCAACCGTCGACGCCTCTTGTTGTTGGAGAAGAGTCTCGTCGTCTTCTTGTGTTTTGGGGTGATCACGAACAGCTGCCGTTTCCTTTCGTTCACCGGTGGCCATCAATACTCCTGCTCCTTGCTCGTCCTCGCTGTGAAGTGAATCGACCACAAACGAAGAAAAATCATCGATTGTCTCGATTGCTGGTGTTTGCTGACGAGTGTCGTCCGTCTCCTTCGCTTCACGATCACGCTCACGATCTCCAGCGAGTGGATCTGCTGGCGCGGGCTTCTTGCTCTTCTTCCGCTTTTTCTTCTCGACGTCTTCATCCGGGAGCGGTGCGGCGTGGCCGTTGGTCAAGGCGGATGATTCGGCAGAAGCCTCCGGCTCGTTCACTCCACCGGAATGTGGGGACGAGTCAACGGGCTCTACCGCTGCTCCGAGCGATCGCTTCGCCGCTCCGAACTTCTCGTTCGCTCGCTCGGTGGCCGCGGATTTCCACGTGGAGTCGGCGGAATCAGCTTCGTCATCATGGTTCAAACGAACTTCGCCACGCACGTCCGACGTCTTCTTCCGTCCTTTCGGCTTCGATTTGGTGGAAGGCGGGACGTCCGCGGGAACTTCGCCTCCGTCCTGTCGCTCTTCGTCGTGTTCCACTCGCTTGTCGTCGCTCTCCGATCGCTCTGCCGCGGTTGAAAGTTCAGTGGGCGGGAGTTCGGCAGGGATCGAAAGTTCGGTGGGCGGAATGCGAGCGGACGAACGGAACGTCTCGTCCAATCGCTCCTCTTCGTTGAGCGGCCACGTGTTCTCGACGGTCGGTTGAAACGACGATCGGATTGCCGCCTCTCCGTTAAGCTCGACGTCCGCTTCGATCGACTCTTCTTTGGCCGGCGGAAGCAGCTTCTTCTTCTTGACGACCTTCGGTTTGGATCCGGACGGTGGAAGGTCGACTGCCGCTTCCTCTTGATCTGTTGGCAAAAGAGAGGAATCGAGAGCGCTCGCCGCTGGTTTTTCGTCGGCCACGAGCAGAACATCCTCGTGTTGAGCAGCGGGCTGCTCGGCGACATCTGCTTGAACCGCCTCGTTCCGCTCTTCGTTCTTCTTAACGCTCATCGGCTCGTCTCCAACGTTCCGGCTTGACGAACGGAAGCCACCGGCAGCGGCTTCTTTCTGCTCTGCGGGCAGGTCGACATTGGCGTTCGAGTCGATGGGCGGAGCGGAGATCTCGTCGTTCATCTCCACGACCTCTGCCGACGGTGGGAAGACACTACGCAATGGCTTCTTCTTGCTCATCGCAGTGTCCGCACCATCTTGAACGTCCCGCGGAACATCAGATGTTTCGGCAGGAGCTTCGGCAGGAGTCTCGAGGTTTCCGGCTGTTCCGTCAGCATTGCTCGCTTCGGGGAGAGCTTCGGTCGGTTGGGCAAGCGGAGGAACGTCGGAGGATGTAGGGCCATCGTGGATTTTGGGCACACGAACTCGAATGCCGACTTCTTCGTTCACATCGAGCGGACGGACCGCAAACGCTTCTTCGCCGGACGGCTTGTAGCTCGTGAACTCGGACGACGTTGTGGTGGTCGCAAGTTGTTCTACCCGTGGCTTCAGCGGGGGCAGCAACTCGGCGATCTCTTCAGCGCTTTCAGCCGGAATAAGCGGCGAAAGTTCGACGTCAACACTGGCTGGTTGATCGACGTCCACTCGTTCGGCCTGTTCGAGTCGTTCAGGAAGTTCTGACGGCTGCTCGGGCGTCTCGCTGACGGGCGGTCGGGTTGGTCGCTTCTTTTTGGTTTTCGTCTTTGCTGCCGCCGAGTCGTCAACTTCGTTCGTTGGCGCCGGAATGACCGGCTCGTCCAACCGCGTGTCGCCCGGTCGCTCTTCTTCCACGGGCAAGACGGGAGTCTCGAATTCGGCGACCTTCTTCCCGCTCCGACTGACCACTTCTTCGTGCAGCCGCTCTTCCTCTCGCTCGGGCAAGCGGACTTCGGCGAGGCGTTCGGCGTCGCGGGCGGCCAAATCAACGCGGAGATCGATGGTTTCCGCCGGCTTCTCGCGTTTCGGCTTCCGCTTGGTAGGCGGGGCGGCGGCATCTGCGCCCTCGAGCGGTTCGCGACTGTTCGCATCGATCGGTTCGGTTGTTGCACGAGTCGGCTCGTCTTCAGCGACAAAACCGGGCGGAAGTGCGGGGAACGGCGGAAGAGCGGTTTCTTCTTGCTCCAATCCTTCGCTCGTTTCGAACACGTCGGCAGGTCGGACATCGATGATTGGCGTCGTTTCCACCTCCTGCTTGTCGGCGGCCTTCGACCTTGAGCGACGAGTTTTCGGGCTTTTTGGAGCGGGAGGTGCGGGTTGTTCGGACACGACTGCAAGCTGGTGCTCTGTTTCGAGTGGAACATCTCTCGATCGATCGCTATCGCCAACGGTCGTTGGTCGATGCTCGCTAAGAGAAGACGGAAGAAGCGGCTGTTCGTCGGCAATTGGCGCCCTTTTGTGCGCCTCACTGCGCGCGTCTCCGCCGCTCTCCAGGTTGGCCGTTTGTTCGAAGGGCACTTCTGACAAGGTCGTTTCTTTTGTGCCCGCCTTCTTTGACCGCAACCGGCGCGACTTCGGAGGCTTGGCCGGCGAGGTGTCCGCAGAGTCCACGAGCCGCCCCGCTTCTCCGTCGTCTTTATGCAGCGTTTCGTTCGGTTGGTCGTCGACGGCGAGCGCTGCAGAGAGCGGTGGAGCGGGTGTTGAAGTGGGCTCTTCGACCGGGAGCTCGTCTTCTCGTTCATCGAGGAGAGACGGAGAAGTCGCCTTCTGTTCGACGATGGATCTCGCTTCTTGCGTTTCGCCCAACACTCCGCTCCTGCTCTCATCTTCCCGCTTCTGAACTGCCGGCAGGTTGTCACGAGCTCCGATCGGAGGCTCCAGTTGGTCGTCGGGCTTCTGCTCGGAGATCTTTGCTTTCGGACGTCGTGTTTTCGGCTTCGAGGCGGGAGTTGCGGTCGCTTCGGGCGGCTTGTCCTCGATTGCTCGCTGCTGGTCTTCTACGGCTCGCTCACGCGTCGAGTCATCAAGGGAAACGCTCGCTGCTTCTTCGATCGGCTGGTCGGATAGCTCGAATTCGAAGGACCGCTTCTGGACGGGCGTCGGCGGTCGTTCGTCTTCCTTCCGCTCGACGGAAACCGATCGATTGGCGGAGTCGAATTGATCGAGCGCGCGAACGAATTCGGCGGAATCCTGCGAATTGGAGGTCGTCGCTTCCATCTCGGCGTTGAGCTGCACGTCCTCCGCTTTCGCCCGTTTCTTCTTCGCGGCTTTCGGCGGAACGGCAGGCTGTTCTTCACGTTTGGACGGCGAATCGCCCCGTTCGTCGTCAACGGTTAGCGGACCAGGCGGGCGTTTTTCGTCGTCGGTTTGAAGCGACGGGAGTGGGCGATCAATCGCAACGGCTTCCTCGATTTTGCGACTCAAATCGGCGTCCACTTCTTCCCGTTCCACTTGCGGCCACTCGGCGGAAATCTCGTCCGTTTGGTCGTCGGTGGCGGCCGTCAACGAGGCGGCGAGCCGTACGTCTTCCACGTCGATCGGCTTCGTTTTGGACGCCGCTCGTCGTTGTTTCCGTTTCGGCTTCTCGGCGAAAGGCGGAGGCGTGGAGTGCAGGAGTTCGTGCCGTTTGCTCAACTCCTCCAGCACCTCCTCTCGATCATCTGCTTGCGGTTCATCGGCAGCTGGCTCTTGTTGGCTCGCTGGATCCTCGTCTTGGACGCCGAGTTGAACGGCGGGCGTCGATTCGAGAACCACACCGATCGCTTCCTCTCGATCGATAGGAACAGAAGCGACTTGCTCGTGCACTTCGTCTCGCTGTTCTTCCCGCTTCACAGTCTTCTTCGGTCGTTTTCCCTTTGGCTTCTCGGTTGTTGGAGAAGCGGGAAGTTCAGCAACGGCGGCGGATTCGTCCGTGTGGATTGCTGGACGAAGAGCGGAGTCGTCTTCCGCTCGCTCGTCCTGCTGCTCGGTGGATTCTACCGGCAAATCCTCGTCTTTCGATCGATCAGCAACGATAGGTTCAGTGGATGATGAGGGGAATCGTTCAGCCGCGACTCCTTCGTTCTTCTCCGCTCGGACGAACGAAGTCGAGCGCTCGGAGGTGGCGAGGAGTGAAGAACGGAGATTCACGTCCAAATCGACCGCTTGAGGTGTAGAGGGGACGGCTTGTTGTGCGTCGCGTTCCCTCGGCTTCCTCTTCTTTTTCCGCGCGTCTTCCGATGGCCGCTGGTCGATCTCATCCGTCGGTTGGGCGTCGATCGTCTCCTCCTGGCCGCCAAACGGCGCCTTTTCCGCACGTTCGGCCGGAATGGCCGCAAATTGATCGTCGGCCGTCGTCCACGAGGTCGGCGGGCTCAAACACATGGCGACCGTTCGGCTTTCCGCTTCGACGGTTGTGGGCGCTTCGGCCGGGACGGGCGGGACTTCCGATGGAGCGGGCGGGACTTCTCGCTTCTTCTCCACGCGCCTCCGCGGGGGTTCGTCTCGCTGGAGCCACTCGGTGGGCGTTTCGGCGAGGCGCTCGTCCGCTTCGGCCACGAATTTGGGCGCCTCGTAGTCGGCGGGCGCACTGCGGGCGCGTTTGAACGAAAAGTGCGTGGAATCGCGGCGCTTCCGTCGCCGATTCCTCCGCTCTTTCCGGGTCGCTTCGACGCTCTTGACGACGATCGCCGACTGGGTCTCCTTGATGGGCGAGACGCTCTCGGTGTCCGCTTGCGAGTCCAAGTGGGCGCTCAGTTCGGTCGTGATGTTCGCCGTCGAAACGAAGATGCTGGGGTCGCCGTACAGCGAGTTGATTTCGCGCGGAATCAACAGCGAGGTGGGGATCTTCTTGCGCTTCAACGGGGTCGACGGCGTTCGCTCGAGCGGGGCTTTCGGCGGCTCTAAACACCAAACAATTGTTCGCATGGCGCAGTGGTTTGATCGCTTGCCTTGCGGCGCTTGTTGCTGCTGCTGAACGTTGAGGAAGACGGCCGACCGGCTGCTCCCGTGTTTGTTCACCGCGCAGCAGAAATAGGAGCCCTGATCCGCAACGGTGCACTTCTTGATGCGGAAGTTCACCGTTGCGACGTTCTCCTCGCGGTTGATCTCGAGCTGAACGATTGGAAAGAAACGAATGCAAGTATTTCGTAGTTAAACGCACCAATCCTTGGTCGATCATCGCGCCGTTCAGCTCGAGCCAAATTTCCGGCGGCGAGGCGCTCCGCACGGTGAAGTCCAAGCTGACCGCCGACCCAACGGCCGCATCGATCCGCTCGGGAGTTCCGCTCGAAATCGACGGCAACTCGCCGACGTCCACCTTCTCGTAGTCTGCAGAAAGCGATCAATCGAATGAGTGAGGAAGAAGTGGAACGAACCCTTGACGTTGACGAAGATCGTGGTCTCGTCCGAGCCGCACTCATTGGTCGCCACCAACGAGATCTTGCCGCCCATATCGGGCGTAATGCGGTACAAACAAAGGCAGATGGTGAAGACGCACTTGTCCTTGTCCACAATCACGCGCATCTTCTCGTTCTCCTCCATAAAGTCGCCGTTGTGGTAGATGGAGAGCTGTAACACGACTTTGAATGATTGCTTTGATTCGAATGAACAAACCTTCGGGTCGGGGCTTGCCATGCACTTGACTAAAAAGAAGGAAAGAGAGATGAATGAAGAGCAAATGGGACGAACCGGAAGCAACGACAACGCCGCCCAGCGTTGTCTCGATCATCTTCCGTTTGGGCGTGAATTTCGGCTTGATCTTCTGCTCTTCCACTTCTGAAATCCACTCGTTTCAATCGATTTTCATGTGGAGAACAAACCCTTGGCCGGGCGGTTCGTTCGGGGCGGCACTTTGCGCAGTTGGACGAAGCGGGAGCTCGAATCCCGTCGATCCTCGTAGCGCATTCGCCGCGGAGTGCCGCCGGACGAGGGCGCGGATCCTCCCGAGTGGGAGTCGCCGTCCTTCCGGTCGGGCTTCTCGACAAGAATCGGGGTGATCATCTTGGCCTCCGGCTTCGGTTGCTTCTCTTCCAGACGATCGGCGGCCACCGATTTCTCGTCGGGCACTTTACTCGTGTTCTTTCCGGCTTCGGCGCTGACTGGCGGCTTCTTTTCGTCGATCGCGACTTCTCCGCTCGGCTGGAGGTCGTCAATGGGCGTGGACGCGGGTGGAACGTTCGGCTTCTTCTTCGAATCGAGCGGAAGCTCTGGGGCTGCAGCGGACGGAGGAACTTCTGCCTGGCGTTTCTCCTCCTGCTCATCAACCACCGAGACGTCCGGTTGGGCAGTTGAGCGGGCAGCAGGCTGAGCGGCCGGTCGTTGTGCTGGTATGTCCGCTCCGACTTCTTCCTTCTCACTGGCAAGTTCACGTCTGCGTTCTTCCGCTTCCATTCGAGACGCGGTCGATTGGAGGTCAACGTCCTCGTGGACATCCTCTTGCGGAAGAACCGTCCGTTCATCCGTTGAATCGATCGCAAGAACGTCCATGGGCAACGCATCAGCAGGGAGTGGTTGATCGTCGTGTGCAGCGGCTGGTCGCTTCTTCTTTTTCTTGCGGTCGTCGAGTGGAGCGGCCGTTTCGTGCTTGACTTCAACAAAAGGCTTTGCCTCGACGCTCTCGGCCGTTCGCTCCGATTCGCTAGACTTCAACGCCAAGTGCTGGAATTTGGCGCGCGAAATCGGGAGCTTCGAATCGTCTGCTCGTCCCTCGACTTCATTCCGCTCGAACTCCTCGTGGACGGCGGTGGAGCGAGTCGAGGGCTTCGCGAAATGGTCGGTGATCTCCGCAGCAGAGATTTCGGGCACCCGGACGGACGTCTCTTCTTGTTTGTTTGCTCGCCCACTCAACTCTACGTCCAGCTTGCGAGTGCGGCGAGATTTTCGGGCGGCAAGGGCGAGCTCCTCTTCGGCTCCTTTGGGCATCTTCTCGTTCACTTCTTCCGCTTTGAAGTTCGACAAGTCGATGGTTGCGGCCACCTGTTCCTCGGAAAGAAGTCGCTGGTCGAGGGGATCGGAAGGAGGAATGCGTGAGTCATCGGCCACTTCTCCATTCGAGAACGAGGATCCCGCTTGTTTCTTCTCGGCCGGCTTGCGAACTTTCGTCTGGGCGACGGCCGTCTTCTTCTCGTCGATCGAAAGTGTTCGTTGAGCATCGGCGGTGGGGGAATCGACGGAAAGATCGGCAGAGATTTCTGCGTTTTCGTCTTTTCGCACATCATCTGCCCGTTCTCCTTCTACCGCCTTCTTCAACGCTCGCCGTTCCAACGGGCTAGTCGTGAATTCGGTCTCCGATCGCTCACTCGCTTCAACGTCGTCCATTCGGGTGATTTCTGCCGATTCGAGAGCAGAAAGCGGTCGTTCCAACGAGACGTCCGCCTTGATGCTCGCCGGCTTCGTCTTTCGATCGCCGTCGTTCACTCGCTTCTTCGTGGGTGCCGCCTCGCTTGATTGTTGCTCCGCTTCGTCCTGTACAGCCGCCATCGATTCGTCTAGTTGTTGTTCGCTGGAGTCGTCGATGGGCGCCTTTGGAATCGAAAAGTCGGCCGTGGCCTTCGATTCAACGGTCGGCTTCTCGACGAGCAAGTGGCGAGTTTTGAGCGGGCGTGTCGAACACTCCAACTCGATCTCCAGTTCGATCAACTCTTCGAGCACCTTCTTCGGTTTCTTCTGCGGAGTGGCCGGTAGGTCCAAACGAGCGGCTTCTTTGGCGACCTCACGGTGGTCCGGAAGCAGTCGACCGACGCCCGCTTCTTCGCTCGTGTGCTGGAGGTCGAAGTCGCCGGAAGTCGTCTTCAAGCCGGCTGCCTTCTTCTTTTTGATGGTGACGGGCGGCGTTTCGTTGGAGTCGGGCGTCTCTTCAACAATCTTCTGGACATCGTCCTCAGCTCGCCGCTTTGTTTTGAGCGAAGAATCGACCGCCGCCGTCTCGTCTTCTCGAATCGCGTTTTCTGCAATGGAGTCGGTTGGTTGAGCGGAAAGATCGAAGTTGTCGGTCGTCTGCTCGTCGCCGAGTGGTGCGGGAATTTCGACTTCTTCCGTTCGCTCGACCTTCTTCGTGCTGCGCGCGGAGAGCTCGGCAGAGTCATCCGTTCTGCTCGCTTCTCGCAGTTTCTTCTCCGTCTTCCCGCGTTCTTCTCGCTTCTTAAAGGCCGTCGTTGCATCGACGGCTTCCGGCGTGTGATCTTCTCGTGAAACATTGACAAGCGCTTCCTCTTTGTGACGTGTCGAAAGGAACTTCGATTCACGAACGTTTGAACGAACGTTTGCGTCTTTCCCGCCCGGCACCACGACGTAGACGATCTCCTCGGACGGCGGCTGCGAGTAGGAGGCGTCGATGCTCTCCGTTGTTTCCGCGGCCACTCGCTTCTTTTTCGACCTCTCCTTCGACTCTTTCCGCTGGGCGACGTCGTCGACACGAGCAGAGGGAGGTTGCTGGACGTCTTCCGCAACTAATTCCCGTTGATCATCGACCTCCGTCGTTGTCGCCTTTTCAATTGCAGCTTGTTGGACGTCAACCGGCGCGTCGCTGATCGGAGCCTCGAGATTGGCGGGTTGTTCCAAGCCGACTTCGTTGCGATCGGCGCCTTTCGATTGCTCGTCCTCTTCTCGCTGCTTTTTTCCCTTCGAGCGCGACCGAACGGACTTCTCGCCGGCTGCCTTCCGTTCGTCCGGTTGGATCGTAGCGGCCGCCTGGTCTGGTTGCGATTCGTTCGCGATGGCCGCTTCTCCGTTCATTTCAACGACGCTCGATGGCCTCGCCGTCTTTTCAACCCTCGCCTTCGTTCGCTCGTTGAGATCGACGACCACCGCGTGGTTCTCCGCCGCTTTCTGCAGGGCGGAATCGACAACCTCCTCTTCGATCAACGGAGTCGGCTGCTCGTCGAGAAGCGAGTGGTCGCGATCGTCTTCCACCTTCTTCGCCTTGCGTCGTTTCGGGACGTCGGGCACTTGTTTCGGCTTCGTGTCGATTGGCTCCGTTTCCTCGGCGAGAGCAGTCGGCGGCTGGTCGATTGCACGCTGGGCAACGTCCACTTCTTCGGCTTCTCCACGTTGTTCATTGAGTGGAGCGGCTTTTCGAGGCACACGGCTCGTGGCGTTCATTTCGAGCTTCGATTCAACGACCGGGTGCCCAACGAAGGCGACGTCTTCCGCTCGCTGGTCGGCCGTGAAATCGACGTTTAGTTCCGTTCGAGCAGCCGACTTTCGGGAGATCTTCCTGCTCGCTTCGTGTTTCTGCTCGTCGACCGGGAGTGAAGCCGTGTGTTGGGCGTCCGGCTGCTCGTCCGGTCGCTTCAACTCGAGATCGGCGGTCGTCTTTCGGTCGATTGGCGTTCGGGCGGTCGGCTCGTTCAGATGGTGGGCGATCGAAAGAACGGAGTGATCGGGCACAAGGACGTCGAGCACTTCGTTCTGCTCCCCACGCAGCTCGTTCAACTCGACGGCAATCTCTGCTGCGGCCACGCGTTCATCTTCGGTTCGCCCCTTGGAATCCACGTCCTTCCCGGCCGACTTCACGCTCTTCTTCGTCTTCTTGCTCGTGTTCGCCGGTTGATCGATGAGGGTCGCCTGCACGTGATCTTCGGCCGTCTGCCCGCCTTCCAATCGAACTTCGTGGTCGATTTGGGCGGTCGGCAGAGTTGCGGCAGGCGTTTCGGGTGTACCGTCAACCTTCTCGCTCTTCGCTGCTCGCTGGTACCCGTGGAACTCGGCCGCTTCTTTCTGCTCGACGGGGAGCACCTGGTCGACTGCGTGGAGTCTGGACGTCTTCTTCCTGAGCTGGCTGCTCACTTCGACGTCTTCTGGAGCAGCATAAGCAGCCGGCTGCACGTCCGCTTGGCCGATCGGCTTCTCTTCTCTCGTTTCTGATGGCTGTTCGTCTCCGCCGTCTAGCTGCCGCTCATCGCCCGGTGCGGGAGTTTTGCGAACTGCTCGCATTTTCTTCTTGGTGGCCGCTGTGGTGGTTTCCGATTTGTTCGCAACAGAAAGCGCCGTTTGCTCGTCGAATTGGTCGGACATCTTCTCGAGCTGCACGTCGACATCAACGGACGGCGGCGAACTAGACAGGAGAGTGGACGAGCGGTGTTCCTCTTCTTTCGACTCGGTCGCTCCGATGTCGTCCTCCGGTTGATCGCGGACGAGATCACGTGCGGTGCGCGTCGAAAGGCGGTCGCTTTCGGTCGCCGTCTGGATCCGATCGGCGAGAGAAACGGCCGCCTTCTCGTCTTCGTCGCGATGCTCGAGCGATCCGTTGACCTCCGCTCGCTGCTCGCCGGCCGCTCTGGTCGTCTTCTTTGCGGACGACCGGCTTTTGTCGTTGAGCGAGTGGACGGCCGTCTTCAGGTCGTCGTCCGCCTCTTTTCGGCTCAATTCGACCTCAACTTCCGTCGATTCGAGCGGGACAGCGGGCGGTTGAGGCGGGGCAACGGGCGGATGGTGGTCATCGGTTGCCAACGCGTCGTTCTTCTTTGTTGCGCTCTCCTCCGGTCGGTCTACGTGCGGCGCCTTTGTGGTCGACTCGACGAGAGCTTGCGGCTGTTCGTTCATCACGACTTCCGCTTTCCGGCCGACCGCTTTCTTCTTCATGCGGGTGTCGAGGTCGATGCGAGCGGCGGGCGTTTCTTTTCGAGCAGGCACGAAATCCTCCAATCGGTCGCCCTCTACGTCAACGATCGCTGCTCGCTCGTGATCGTCGGCAGCAATCGATGTTTCTTCGATGATCTCGCCGCTCTTCTTCGTTCGGGCCGGACGTTTCGTCGGCTTCACGATCGACATCGCTTCGGATTCGACATCGATGGGAGCAGCGGGCGCTGGGCTCTTCGAATGGAGTGAAGATTCTTCGGCTGCTCGACGATCCTTTTTGCTGATGACAGCCGCCGCTTCGTTCTGGTGCGACTGCCCGAACTCCGCTTTAACATCCGTCGATTCGAGCGGGGCAGCGGGCGGTTGAGGTGGGGCAACACTCGCCGCCTCGGGTTGCTCGTCGGGAGGCTGGGGCTCATCGATTGCCAAGGCTTCGCTCTTCTCCGCTCGGTCCGCTTGCGGAGTCTTCTTGCTCAACGATTCGACGAGGGCTGGCGGCTGCTCGTTCACCACAACCTCCGCCCGTCGGCCGGCCGTCTTTTTCTTTATCCGAGCGTCGAGATCAATGCGAACGGCGGGCGCTCCTTCTTCTCGAGTAGGCACGAGTTCCTCCAGGCGCTCGTCATCTCCAACCACGCTCTCTGCTCGCTCTCCACCCTCGGCAACAGTTGGTACTTCCTGGACGAGCTTGCTGCTCTTCTTCGTTTTAGCCGGACGTGTTGGCGGCTTCTCTTCGACTTTGACGGGAAGATCGACGGAAGGAGCGGGCGCTTCGATCGGCCGATCGCTCTTCGAATGAAGTGAAGAGTCTCCGGTTGCACGACGGCCTTCGGCGTTGACGACAACCGCCGCTTCGTTCTGGGGCGACTGCTTTAACTCGGCTTCAACTCCCGATCGAGCAGGACGAGTCGCTTGCAGACGCGAAGAAGCGGAAGCCGCGAGCACGTCGTCGAGGATCTTCTCCGACTTCTCCGCTCCGCCTTTCCGTTTGAGTCGCTTCTCGACGTTCGCCACTTCTTCTTGCAACAGAGAAGCCGGAAGTGGGGGAGTGCTGGGCTCGAGCTCGTCGTCTTTCCCGAGCAGCACCTCTTCGATCGAAATCTCCGGGATGATCGCCGCCTCTTGTTTCCGCTCGGATTCGATCGGCGGTTCGTGGACGAGCGGCTGTTTGCTCGTTTTCTTTTTCCGCACAGCCGCCGGCTGCTCCTTTTTCGTCTGGCTCACGGCGATTGCTTCCAAGTCGCTCACTTCCGTTTGGTGCGCATTCGTTTGGTTCGCTTCGGGTCGGACATCTCGTGGAGCAACGACGTCTTTCGTTGCCCCGGCACTCGTCGGCTGCTTGTGAACTCCGCGGGCATCGGGCGCCTCTCGTTCGCCTGATCGCTGCAACTGGACGTCCATCGAAGTGTCGGCAGTCGGCTGTCTACCATCGCTCTTCTCTTCTGCCGGTTGATCACGAACGGCACGCGGAGCAACGGCCGGTTGTTGGGCTCTCGGCGCCCGCACGCGCTGCTCGACGGCCACTCGCGTGTTCGGCTTGTCGTAAATCAACGCGCGGTACAAACGGGCGGCGTCCTTCCGGTTGAACGCGGCCGTGCACTCGGCGTTCGCGATTTCGGGAGTGGCGGCGGGCACGGGCGGAACGATGCGGTCGGAGTTGTCGGCAACGACCGCTTCCGGCTTCTGTTTCGAGCGGGATCGCTTCTTCTTCGGCTCTTTGGGCGGTTCGACGATCGGCTCGATTTGTTGGAGCGGAGAATCGCCTCCCAGCGAGTCGATCGTTTCATCGGGGGCTGCGGGAACGGCTGAACGGGACTCAACAGCTTTCCCTTCGTCTGCTGCTCGTTGTCGTTCGTCTTCCACGACGACGTTTTGAACGATCCCCTCGTGAACATCGTCGTGGACGTCGGCCGAGTGTTGCTGCGCGTCGACGACGACCGCTGCTCGCTTCTTCTTCGTTTGGAGCGCCGATCGGGAACGCTGGTCTTTTCCGAACGTTCCTTCAGCTTGGTCGCTCTCCGCCTCTCGCTTGGCTTCGGAGTCCACACGGACAGTCGAGAGGTGGTCGGCGGCGTTCTGGGCGGACTTTCCGACGATCGAAACACCGCTTTCCTCCGAGTCGGTCGGCTTCTCCAGCTCCACCGCTTGGTTGACGGACTGGGCGGCAGGAATGAGCGGTTGTTTGGAGTCGGCGGCCACTTCATCGACCAACTCGCTCGTTTCGTCCGCTCGCTTTCGACTGACGGCCGAAATTCGAGCGGATTCCGCGGCGTTCGCTTCTTTGGGCATCGATCGTTCGGAGCTCTCGTTCTTCGCTCGCTTCTTCAATCGCTTCGAAGTGGAGGTCGATTCTTCTAGCGGGGACTCGACGACATCGCCAGTTGTTTCATTCACGTGTTCATCTTCCGCGGGCGCTGCAGGTCGACGGTCATCAAGAAGGGAATCGACCGCCTCTTCCTCTCGTTGCTCGACGACCGCAGGTTTTGCCGTCTTCTTCGATTTTGACGGGACTTTCGGCTTCTTCGTGCTCGGCTGCTCGTCGATCGGCTGCTCATCAGTTGGAGTCGCTTCGGTTGCTGAGAGATGGTCGTCGGTAATTGGAGGCGAAGCACCCCGACCACTCGCATCAAGCCCACTTTCGCGCTCGTCCAGCACATCCGCTTCTAAATGGTCGTGATCCTCCAGCTGGACGGCGGGCTGTTCGTCTTGCACCGTCTTTGTCTCAGTTCTTTTGCGACCACGAGCTTTCGGCTGCTTCGTGCTGCTCGCGACGTCCACCTCCTCGACAGCAGGAACGACGGACGGAATGCTCGCTTCTTCGTTTTGGTGCTCGGCGGGCGGTCGGTCGACGCGAAGCTCCACTTCGACTTCAACACCGGTGGGAAGATTCGTCCGCTCGGCTCGCTGGTGTTCATCGACGACTTGAGCAGGGGCGGCGTCCACTGCGATCGTCTTTTTGCGCTTCTCGGACGAACCCCGCGCCTTTTTCTTCTTGCCGCTCGCTTCTGCCCGCTCTTCTTTTCGCTCGTCCACGAGCGGCTTCTCTTCTTCGAGCGGTTGGAACTGCGAGGCGTCGTGTTGAGCGGGCAGCTGCACGTCTTCCAATCGACCGGGTTCATCGACCATGGGCGGTCGATCGTCTGTTGGAAGTTGGTCGACGGCTGGACGTTCCGCTCGCTCCTCTTTCATCCCCACTTGCTGATCATCGATCGAGAGGGTAACGCCCGACAAGCGGGGAAGGTCGGATGCTTCTGCTGCAGGCTTCTCGCTGCGTGCTTTCAAGGGAACACGCGGCTTCTTCTTGCCTTTCGCTCCGGCACTCGTCGCTTCCGCCCGTTCGGCTTCTAAGCAATCAATCGGCGTCGTTTTCTCTTCGGCGGCCGCTTGAACGGAAGATTCGGAGCGATCGGTCAGCCCCGCCTCGTCAACAACGATCGAATCCTCGACTGCGGCTGCTCGTCGATCATGTACTCGCTCCGCATCGCTCTTCGTTTCGATCGGAACGCCGCTCGCTTCTTCGCGCGTCGGGAGATCGCTCGAAGTGACGATCGTGGCCGTCTGTTTCTTTCGAACGTCTCGCTTCTCGACGATCGCCGGCCGCTGCTCTTCGCTTCGATCCTCGGTTGTTGCTCGTTGTTCTTCGCGAGCAACGACACTCCGTTCTTCTTCGAGCACACGCGGAGGTTGGCCGGCGACTTCTGCTCGCTGGCTCTCGTCGGATGGCCGGTCGAGAAGAGAAGGTTGGAGCGGGATCTCGTTGTTGTCGTCGTACGAAACGAGCGCTTGTTTCGGCTTCTTTTCCACTCGCTTCGTTTTCTTTCCGCTCGAAGTGGAGTCAACCGATTCCGCAGACGGGGCAATAGGGGTGTCGATCGCTGGAGTGGCCGCTGGTCGCTTCTTCTCCACTCGTTTCTTCTTCTCGTCGGTTGACGAAACTGGAGGGACGACCTCTAGCTGCTCGTCGATCACTTCTGCTTCCGGCACACGACCGTCGGCTTTGCGTTTCGCGCTGGCATCTCTTCGGTTTGTCGACTCGGGCGTTGTTTCAGCAGGCGGCGTCGGTACGCGAACGTCTTCTGACGGCTGACCTGCCGCCTCGCTCGTCGAATTGCTCGCTTCCTCGACGGAAATCGCAAGCTTTACGTCGTCGGATCGCACTTCAACGCGCTCGGGAGCGGCGAGCGAGGAATCTCGTTCAACGGTTTCCTGCAGCCGTCTATCGATGTCCGCCGCCTTCTGGTCGCTCGCACGCTTAACGGCCGTATTCTTCCGCTTGTCGTCGACGCTGATCGCTTGTTTCGGCTCGGGCACGGCTTGCGGCTGATCATCAGGGCGGGGCGGTTGATCCTCTGCGCTGGGAGTTGCCGCATACGGCAGTTCGGTGTCGGCGGCACGCAGGAGATCGCTCGGTTGTTGCTTCGGGCTCTTCTTTTTGCTGGCCGACTTGTCGAGTGCGGACTTCTCTTCCACGGTCGACGGGATCGTTGCCGCGGGCGCCTCCCACTTCTTTCTGATCGTTGTGGAGTGCAGAGTTGGTGGCCGCTGCCGACGAGGTGGCTTCCGAGCGATCCGCCGCCTTCTTCTTGCTCGTCTTCTTCTTCGGCTGGGGCTCGACGTCCTGCGGCTCCTCCGTTCGGGATCGTTTGGTCGTTGCTCGCTTCGAAACACTCGCACGTTCTGCTCCTCGTGTCTCGTCCTTCTCGTCGACGGACTGCTGTGCGGGGTAGTGGAGTTTGAAGGAAATGCCGGCGAGTGCCTGGCCGACGGGCGTTCCGGGCTCGTACTCCTCGAATTCCTCCTCGTCCACTCCGGCGGCCTCCCACTCGACTCGCTGCGGCTCGTGGAAGTTCAGCCGCTTCGTCTTCCCGTCGGCGGGCGGCTCGAGTGTCACGCTGGAGCTCGCCGCAAACGAGGTGCTGCACTCCGCCGCGTCCTCGTCGTCGTCCTCCTCCTCGACCGTTCGCTGCGGACTTCGCAGTTGCGGGAGGATTTTCGCTTGCGGCTTCGTCTTCGCCGCGGCTTTCGGGGCGGCCGTCGGTCGTTGGGCGGCATGGCGGGCGTCGTAGTTCGATTCGATGCGGCCGAACTCCGAAAGATTGAGTTGGAGCAGGCGACCGCCGAAGATCTTCTCCACGAACTCGTCCTCTTCTTTGTGGATCACAACGTCCAAGCACACGTCCTCGTACTCGTGGTCCAACTCGTCGAGGCGGCGCTTCAGGATTTCGTTGACGAGTTCGATGTCGCTCTGCAGGACGGCCTCCGCCTCGTCCACGGCGGCTTCCAGCGAGAAGCCGTCCACCTTCTTCGTCGTCGTCGTCTTCTTCTTTCGCTTCTTCGGCACCGCCGCCTCGTCGTCGGCGCGATCGGCTTCGCGGGCGCGCGGTCGCCACTCGTCGGCGCTCGTGAACTCGTGGCGCAGGTCGACGAACGTCGCCGTTTGCACCCACGGACCGCCGCCGTACTTCTCGGCCGTCGCGAACTCGAAGCTCTTCGTCAGGTGCAGGTCGCTCTCGGTGAACGACTCCACCGCGTAGTCGTCCGCCTCGTCCATCGACGCGAACTCGTCCGCTCGCTCGTCGTTCGTGCCCGGCGCGCGGTCGACGTCCTGAAAGAAGTGATTGCGATGGAGAGAAGCGCGCGATCGAGAGGTGCGGCGGTAGAAGGAATCAACAAGATTGCGAGCAGAAACAAAAAGAAACAAGGAGCGTTGAACGAAAGAAATGAATCTATTGAAAATCAAAGCAGAATACACTGACAAAAGCAAGACCGACTCAATCTTTACAGCCGACTAATCGAAGCAAGGCAACCCTTTACAGAGGAGAACAAAAGAATCAAAAAGGAAACCAACCATTCTCGACGTCCGTCGCTTCTTCGTCGGCTCCTCCTCAACTGAACTGCCTGCAATCAAACGCGATTAATGAGCGTTCAGTTCGCACGAGGACCCTTCGAAACGTCGCATCTTCTTCTTCTCCGCTTTGTTCTCGAATTGAACGAAATTTTGCGTGTGCGGAATGTTAGTCTTTGGAAATGAACACGCCTTCAAACATGCACACGGAACACGCACACACAAACACTCGGCGGGTTAGAAGAAAAGAACGTCCGCTTGCTGCCGGCGGCGAGGGGGCGACCTCCCGGCCGGCCGCCTCCGCCGCTCGTCTGTTGTTTCAACACTTTTTTCTCATCGGAATCCGCGAATTCCGGAGGGATTCCGTTGATCCTCGCAGTCGATCGGTAGGTAGAAGAATAATCGAATGAAATCAACGGTTGACATCGATCGAATCGGAGAACAACAGAAAGAAACAAGCGGAAACATTCGGGCGGGAAACGGCGGGCGGCCGTTTTGCGCACTTGAACGCGTGCACACGAGCGAAGAGGCGGGCGGAACAAAACACTCGAGGGATCCGAGCGATCGGCCAGTCGGTCGGCCGGTGCGGCGAGAGAGCGCCCGGCGGGGAGACGCGTGATCCCGCCGGCCGGCCCGATCGATCGGCTGTTTGCGCACGCGGGATATGCGGCCGGTCGGGCGGCCACGTCCTCTCGCTTGTTCCTTCTTTCAGGTGACCCGGGGATCTGCGAGAAGTGCGCGAGTTTGAACCTTCCGGCCGCATGATTCCTCGCGCTTCCGCCCGCCCGTGAACCGCTCGTGCTCGTGGAACAGCTGGGAGGAAAAATGGGGATCGGTTTCACGCTCGAAGAGTTTCAAAACACTTCGATGTTCTCTTGACTTCGCTTTCAAAATTTGATGGCTTCTGAATGAAGTGTTCTTTACGGCGCACTTCTATCGGCTTACAGTGAGTCAAATAGTGATCAATCAACATTTTCAACGCATTGAGTACTCGATTTATTTAAATGTTTATTAGTTTTAAATGTCTGCTCATGGCGGGACGTCAATGGCCGCAATGACCGCTCGCTTTCGTCTGTCGTCGCTCGTTTTAGCGAAGATTCGGACGAGGTCCTTTTTTAACGCCTTGCGGTAGGCGGGAATTGTGTAGAGCAAGATGACGAGATTGATGAACGAATGGCAGCTGCCGATCTGAAAAGCCAAGGGCCCGGCCATCTCTGAACCACAATCATCAATGCGAAAAAAGAACTGTGCTCACTGATGGCCGAATTGTCGAAGAAAATGCTTGCGGACAACATCGCCATACAGACGATGAAGCAGGCGTACGGGGCGACCGTCTAAACTCGTCGACCATCGATCGAATTGAACGAAAAGAACTCACCTGAACGGCCAACGATACGAGCAACTGTTTGTGCAAGAGCTGGGTCTTCTTCGACGTAGCGCCGTGCTGAATGCTCTCGACTTTGCGCCAGGCAGCGAACAAAAGAGCGACGGACAGGAGGAACGAGAAGGCGACTTGCAGACCCAACGGAAGACCGTAGGTCATCTGCTGCCCGAATTTCCCCGAGTCGGTAGCGAGCAGCAGGAACGGCTGTCCTTGGACGCGCTCCATAATCTCCGGGTAGAGCTGCAAGCAACAAACGATTGAGAAGCAAACAACCGATCGCTTGCCTCAATGTTCCGCTGCAGAACGGCAGCCGGTCGCACTTCCACCTTGAAGCAGAAGAGAACGCCGACGAGTGGCCACACGAACTGCAGAAAGACGAGAAATGCGGGCAGAACTTTTGATTCGAAGACTGCCGGGAGTGGGTGGACGGTTTTGAAGACGGCAAGAAAGCGATGGACCGTGGCGACGGCAACAGACGACAGCGAACACGCAGTGGTGAACGCTGTGATCGCCTAAAAGAAGAAGAGCATAGAAATTGCAGGTATTGGTGTGAATTACCGCCGCGATGTACACCTTCGTGTCAGGATCGGCGCCTCCAAGCAGGGAATTCAGCCATCCGGTTGCAACAACGCCAACGACCGGGAAGATGGCGTGTGGGCGGCAGAGGAACGCAAGGCAGATGTCCGAAACCATGACGGTAAACGCAATGTTCAGCAGGTAGTTCTTGTAGTCGCTCATTGACTGCGTTGTGTAGCGAAGAACGATGAAGATTGTGAAGAGTCCCGAGAGCAGCGAGAAGACGCCGAGGATGTTCGAGAGACGAATGAAATCGTCCAATTCTTGCGGGCTGAACGCGTCTTCCGTCATTTGGAACGGAGCCTTGCGAGCAGTGTCAGGAGTAAACACGACTTTCGGCTCGTTTCGGGCAGGTAAAAACGTAATTTGATTTATGGCCCACGTGGAGGTAAAAACCAGAACGAGTTAGCGAGCGCTTTGTTCCCAAGTTTAACCCGTCCTTTACTTGCCATCTATAGCTGGCACTCGTTAGCAATCCTATTTACTTCTTGAACGAGCGAGCAGCAAAGATGACGGACGCAGACAAAATTACAGATTCATTGCGTTCACTTCGCGTCTCGCCCGGTCGTGACATTCGCGGCGGAAACCCTCGTCGTTCGTCGGCCTTCGGCGCCGTTCAGCGCGAATATTCGGCGGAGATCTCGCCCTAATCCCTTGCAGAAGACGGGCATCGTACAGAGCATGATGGCGAGGTTCATAAACGAATGGCAGCAGCCGGCTTGAATCACCAAACGCTCGATCTTCTCTAAACGGCAAGCATTAGACAAAGGCAGCTGCTCACTTACGAATCCTCGGATCTCCCACTAGAACGCTGAGCGCAATCAACGATGCACAGACGAGAAACAGGAGGTTTGGCGCCACGGTCTAAACCATCCATGAAACGAAAGAAGTGTAGCAGAAAGAACTCACCTGAACAACGAGCGAAACGAGCAGCTGTTTCTGCATCAAGTGGGTCTTCTTCGACGTCGCCTCGTGCGGAAGAAGCTGGGCTTTCCGCCAGGCAACGAGCAGAAGAACGAAAGAGAGAACGAGCGAGAAGCATAGCTGCAGAAGCAACGGCATTCCGTAGGCCAGCTGCTTCGAAATGCTGCGCGAATCCGTAGCGACGAGCCAGCAGGGTTGTCCGCGAACGCGCTCCATGATTTGCGGGTGCAACTGCAAGGAACTGCAAGGATTAGAGCAAACAAATCAATGGTTTGCCTCCCAATTGCGCCGAACGACGGCGGCCGGTTGTGATTCCATCCCAACGAAAACACAGACGCCAACGAGTGGCCAAACGATCTGCAGGACGAACATGAAAGCGGGCACGAGTTTTGACTCGAGCAGCGGCGGCAGCGGGCGCACGAGTTTGGAGACGACAAGGAAGCGGTGGACCGTGGCGACGGCGACCGACGAGACCGAGATGAACCAAAAGAACACTTGAAGCGCCTGGAAGCAAGAAGGAGAGGGATGTAAAGAAATATATCGCTTTACCACCATCACGTACGTCCTTGTGTCGGCATCGAACGAAGCGAGCGGAACGTTCAGCCACCCAACAGCGACAATGCCCACGACCGGGAAGATCGCGTGCAGTCGGCACAAGAACGTCGAGCACATGTCCGAAATCAAGAAGGTGACCGCAATGTTCAGCAGAAATAATTTGTAGTCGTTCATTGATTCCGTTGTGTAGCGGAGAATGAGGAAGATGCTGAAGAGGCCCGACAAAAGAGAAACGATGCAGAGGGCATTGCAAAGACGAACGAAATCCGCCAATTCTTCCGGGCTGAACGCGTCCTCGGCCATCAGAATGCGAGAGTGAGGAGTTTCGAGAAGCAGACAGCGACTAATAGGATTTTTGGAATAATTCCGAGTTCCAATTACGTGCATGCGAGCAGGTGATTTCGGAAGTTCACTTGAAGTACGACCGAAAATTGAATTGGGTTCGCGGCGGTGTCTGCTCCCAGTCTTTGAGCACTTGTGCTTTTGCGTTCAAGTTTCGGACATTCGATACAAAGACGACATGATTTTGCAGCTGCAACGATTTCGAGAACGACGGGGCAAGTGAGCGATCGCCCCCTTCAGCCGGCAAAAAGTGAGACCTCGCACGAGTAGCTCTCGTTTCGTCTACTCGTTCTTTCGCGCAACCAATCCAAAGGATTACCGCCTCGTGTTTATTCTCTTCGAACAACAACGAACGGCTCACGGTTTGGCGCCTTTGCGCGGCGTGTCGGCAAGGTCGTCGCGATCCTCGTTCGCGGGAGTGCGCGGCCGCGAAACGACGGCGGCCTCCAGTTTCGCGCGGTCCACGCGCTTCCAGTCGACTCTGAAGGAGCAATGAATGAGGGATGAACAAGCTGCTCGTAGCGGGGAACTCACGAACAGCAGTGCCGCTCCGGCTGGCGATGTTGGCGGCAGTAGAGGCGGGCGCAGCGGCACGGCTGGACGCGCAACACGAGCGGCAGGCGCGCGTGGCAGAAGCCGCAGCGGGCGGCGCGGAACTCCGCCTTCAGGCGCTCCAACTCGACCGCCGACTCGGGCGGATCGGCGAGCTCGCGGTCGCGGCGCTCGGCTGCGAACTCGGCGTTCTCGGGCGGGTCGAAGAAGCCGGCCGCTTCTTGCGCGCCGAGCGGCTCGTCCGGCCGCCCAGTCGGGGCGTGCGGGTGCGTCGAGTAGGTGGAGGCACTGGAGGCGGTCGATCCAGTGGACGTGCTCGAAGCACTCGATCCAGTCGAGATGCTGGAGCCAGTGGAGGCGGACGTCGAAGAGTCAGTGGTGCCGCCCATTTTCTCCTGCAAGGTCCACTCGTCTTTGCCCTGCAGGTCGAAGAACTCACTCGAATTTTGCCCCTCTGCTCGCGCGTCTTCTGATTCTCGCCGGCTCGCTTCGTCCACTCCTCCGCCGTCATCGTGCGCGCCTTCGGGGCGGAGCGGCGGCCGGCACGCGTCCTGCAGAAGAAAAAAGAGCACGAGTGTCTCCTGCCCTTTGCTCCGTCCACTCACCCCGTCTCGATCTCGTCTTCCTCGGGCGGCGGCCGGACGGGCATCGAGTTGAGGAGGTCGCGGAGGACGCCGAGCGAGCGGCTCAAATCCAACAGCGCCGCCACGTCCTCCGCGTTGCTGGTGCCCGTCTGCGAGCGCACGTGGACGAGGATGCGGGCGCCGTTCGTCACGCCGTGCGACTCCAGCGTCGACTGGTCGGGCCTGCAAGAAACGAGCAGTGGGTTCTCTGCCCGTTCGCTCAAACTCACAGCAACTCCTTGCCGTTGAAGGAGAGCGTGAGGCGGTTCATGCGCGCGCGTCCCTTCAGCTTCTGCTTCAGTATCCCGACGGTGGCGTTCGGCAGGAGGGCGACCTCGCGCGGTTTGAAGCCCGCGATCACCGAGTCGATGGTCACGCGCATCGTTTGGGCGGCGCGTCGCTCGCGGAGGCCTGCAGAAGAACGGGGAGGTGAGTGGGCGGAAGGCGGCGGAAGACTCACGTTTCTCCAGCTCCCGGCGCGCGTCCGCAACGTCCAGCGGCGTCGCGCGGTTGGTGGGCGGCGCCGTGGGTCCGCCGCTCAACGGCACGATCACCAGCCGGCCGCCTTCGGGTTGTTCGCTGCGCGGCGGGGGCGACGGCAACTCGGCGCCGCCCGCCTCGTCCTCCTCCGCCTCCTCGGGCGCCGGCAGACGCGCGTGGCGGCGGGCGGGCGGCTTGCGGACGCGCGGCGACTCGGCCGCCGGCCGCTCGCCGTTGCGCCGCTTGTGGTCGTAGACGAGCGGCTTCAGCAGGCGGAAGTTTGGACCGATGGGCGGCCGGGGACTCGGCGGCGCCGGCGGCTTCGGCGGCGTCTTCTTCCCGGCTGAAGAGGCAGACGGACGTCGAGTGAGTGAGCAACGGGGAACTCACCGCTCTCCTGGCCGCCCTGCTCGCTGCCCTCCTGCGGTTCGCCGCTCGGCTCCTCGCCGTTCGGTTTGTCCTGCAAGCGGTCGACGAAGAGGGCGGGCGGACGGACGAACCTGCGCGTTGCCCATCGATCGCCCGACCGTCCGCCAGTCCTCCGTTGGGCAGCGAGTGAGCAGCGGGCGGTTCACCCGTTTCTTCCGTTCGACGCCCGCTGATGCAAATCTTGCCGGTTGTTTCACAAGTCGAGTGGAATAAACAAAGGGTTGCAGCATTGCGCAGTTCCCGTGGGGTCGGCGAGTTTCGAAACGCGTCGACTCCGCGTTCCCATCAGTTGACCTTCCTTTGATGATTGCGTCAATGAGAACACGAATCGTGTGTTCAAGCCCCCCCCATTCTTGCACCTACAGCCTTCGCCCGATCGACGACAGCAATCTTTCTTACTCATAAAAAGAGGCCTGTGCTTTCACAACCAATTCCAACCCGTTTCTCACGTGCTACTGCTATTTTGGGCGCTCTTCCTCCTTGATCTTTCGTTATTTTCAGAAGCGAGCGATGTCTTCGAACATGGAGATCGAGCGTTGTGTAACCGAAAAGACAGGTCTGATGCCACAAATGAAGGCGGACGTCCGGCGGGCCGTGATGCGCCACGTCCTCGGCCCAAAATTGAATCACGGTGTACTTGGGGACGATCCTGATTCGCTCCGTCAACCAGCGGCCTTTCATCTCCGCACCCTGCGCATGTTCTTCAGCTGCCGCTCCTTCTCGACGGTCTTCTGTTCCGCGAGTGACAAACGGAAAGAAGCGGCAGCGATCAGAGTTTATCTCCATCCCAAAGAATGCTGGTTGAGCAGCCGATCTTTCGGGCCGCTCGGCTTTTGCTTGGACGGCAATCACGTGACTTTCGATTCCGCGGGGCGAATTTTGCTTCTCGGGCGCTTGGTCGTGCGAAAACTGCAGTTGAATGTTTATCCGTTTGCCCGGGCTTTCTCTGAGGACGTCCGCAATTGGGCCGCAGTCTTGTCGACGTTGAAAAGTGAGCTCAGCTTATCCTGTTCGTTCTATTCAACACTTTCTTTAGGGTTTCCGCAATTGGAATCGCTCGACGTTTCGTTCAAGTGGGAGTGCGAATCTCCGTGGCTCGTCCAGATGCTCCGCGATTTCCTTCCGCTCGGGATCGTGCGTTCTTTTTCGGGCGAAAACGCTCCTTTCTTCATTCTTGCGCACAAATCGCCATTGGCCCTGGCGGAGCGAGCGGAAGTCATTACTTTCAACACGTTTACGCACGGTACATGCGTGCAGCGAGTGGAAACAGAACAGTTTTTCTTTAGATCTTGTGGCTTTCTTCCGTGCCCGTGCCCAGGTTCTCGTAACCGATGCAACACCTGAGATGATCTACGCGAGCGGGCCGTAAGCACGGACGGGTGGATTGATGCTCTAATGCTTTCTGCTTTAGCTACGGACGAAACGAGGCGGTGAAAAAAGTTATCCTCAACATCCAAGCGGGGGAAAACACGGCCGTTCACCGAACGGATCCATTTCGTTGTTGCACGTCTACCTGGACCCCAGATGACACCCACAAGTACCAAGCGGCTTTCCAGCGACTCCACGCCTTGAACGACGACTTCTGCCTTCGTCTTCTGCTCCCACCTGCGTGTGGATCCAGAAAAGTAAGCATTGATTTGTCCTTTGCTCGATCGTTCGATCATTCTTCAGCCATCAGACGTGAGTTGGGACGAGGCGTTTGGCATTTGGCTCGAGCGTTCCCTTGAGTTCTGCAAGTGCGCAAAAGAAGTGGGCATTCGGAGTCTCCAAGTGCGGGTGAGCATCGGAGGTCGATACTCGCAAAATTTTACCGTAAGTTCCATTCGATAGTACCAGCTAGCACTTGCTCTTTCTTGTTAGGAGAAGCACAAACG
Organism: Aphelenchoides fujianensis; assembly: GCA_024699865.1. Classification (NCBI taxonomy): domain Eukaryota; kingdom Metazoa; phylum Nematoda; class Chromadorea; order Rhabditida; family Aphelenchoididae; genus Aphelenchoides; species Aphelenchoides fujianensis. The sequence goes on from JAMPIO010000099.1 coordinate 364,018, forward strand.
ATTGATGTCGGCTGCGAATGCATTTGTCCAACGGAAGAGCTTCACGCGTCAAAGCGACGAATTTGTTGCCGCTTTGTCGGCCGAGCGCAAAGACTCTTATTCTGCGATCGATTGCGTGTGGACTTTGCAATCGGATATCATGCAGTTGTTTTTCATCTTTTACGTTTAAGCTGATGTACTAACGCCAATAAACAGTCTTATAAAACGCTTCAATGTAGGCTTGCTTGAAATGGGCAAGATGACACGAGCGAGAAACGAGCAAAAGGACGCGAGTGTGGGTCGTAGAATTCTAGCAACTGTCTTCCGTTGCCCGCTGTTCAGTCCAACCCACCCTTTCCAGCGAACACCCGCTTAGGCTGTTTTGATCAAACAAGGGAGCATGTTTTGTTCGGATCACCGCCTTTCAATCCGTCGATCAAAAATATTTTCCGTGGGGATTTGAATCGCAATCAGGCAATCAAGCGGCCGGTAAGCAAGCGAACGGGAAGGCGGCGGGTATAAAAGCGAGTGGTCGAGAGGCAGTCGGCATTCTCCGCTCACTCACTCCTCCATCCACTCCTCTCTTCCCTGCAATCCAAGATGACCCGCTCCTTCACGGCCGTTCTCTTCGTGCTGTTGGTCGCCTCGACGGCCGCCCAGCCCCTGACGAAGGACCTCCTCTCGGGGCTGCTCGGGACGGTGAACAACGCGGCCGGGAACGCGCAGCCGGTGGTCGGCGAGGTCACCGGCCTGCTGGGCGGCTGCCGCCAGCCGGGCGCCCTCACGAAGATTGTGAAGCTGCTGAACCTGCCGGCGACCGTCGATCCCGCCCAGTTCGTGCAGCTGCTCTCGATCCTCACGCGCCTCGACTCCGTCCTCACGCAACTCACCTGCACTGTCGACTCGATCCTTCCGCTGGAGGGCAGCGGGGTGGACGGCGTGGTGGGCGGCCTGCTGGACGAGCTGCGCACTCTGCTGAACGTCCCGGCGAACGTCGACCTCGGCGCCTTCCTGCAGCGCCTCCTGAAGGCCGTCGAGAAGCTCCTCAGCGATCTGCTCAACGACCTCGGCGCCCTCCTCCGTACGCTCCTCGGCGACGTCACGCAGCTCACCGGCGGCGTGCTCGACATCCTGAACGGCGTCCTCGGCCAACTGACCGGTCTGCTCGGCATCCCCGCGGGCGTCCTTCCGCTCGACTTCGTCCAACAACTTCTGCCCCAACTGGAGAAGATCCTCGACTCGCTGCTCTCCGCTCTCGGCGGCGGCTCCTCGGGCGCCCTCCCCCTCTAAGCTGTGTGTTGCCCGTTGTAATCGGGGTTTTTTAATAAACAGTCAGGCATCAATCGAACGCAAGTGTTCGCAGTTGTCGGTGAGCAACAGTCAGACGGCTTTTCAACACAAGAATGGGTATTCGGAAAGCAAAAGCGAGAACACCACGCACCTTTATTCTTTCGACGTCAAATCTTCGCCACTCCTCGTTGTGGTCGAGCAGTGATGGAGGCAACGAGCGTGTTCCGGCGATCGCCGTTGTCGCCACAAAAGATTCGTCGGAGATCCGCCCGAAGTTGTCGGCTGTAAGCGGGAATTGTGCAGAGCATGATGACGAGAATGAGAAACGAATGACAGCCGCTCACATGAAGCGACATGCTCCCGCTCGTCTCTAAACAAGAGTGAAGGGCATGGGGTGTGAGTGCCGCTTACTGATGACCGGAATGTCGATGATGAAACTCGCAATGAACAGCAGAGCAATAAGCAAGAAAAACCCGCAAGGAACCATTGTCTAAACATGGGAATGCTCGCCCCAATCCACCGAATGCACTCACCTGAACGGCTAATGAGAAGAGCAGGTGTTTGTACATCAGTTGGGTCTTCTTCGAAGCCGCTCTCTGTTGGAGAGCCTCCAGTTTGCGCCAAGCGTCAAACAGAAGCACGAAGGTCCGGATGAGCGAAAATGCGAGCTGCAAAGCCAACAGTCCTGCGTACGAGACCTGCTTTGCTAATTCGAAGAAGTCGGTCTCAAACAACACAAACGGCTGCCCGCAGACTCGCACCATGATCTCCGGATGTAGCTGCAACAAACAAACGGCAAAAATAAGCAGCAAACGTCCGCCTTGCCTCGAGATTTCGCCGAAGTACGGCCGGCGAGCGCAGTTCGATCTTGCAGCAAAGGAGGACACCGAAGAGTGGCCACACAAACTGCAGGAAGATCATGAAAGCGGACACGAGTTTCGACGTCAGCAGCGGCGGCAGCGGCGGCAGCGGTTGCAGAAGCTTCGAGACGGCGAGAAAGCGATGCACGGTGGCGACCGCAACGGACGACGCCGAGCAAGCGACAAAGAAGAACACTGTCGTCTGCAAAGAAGACTAACGAACGAACGAATCGCTTTGCTTACATTCATGAGGTACGTTCGTGTGTCGAGGTCCATCGGCGAGAGCAGAACGTTCATCCAGCCAGTGCCGACGACTCCAGCCACCGGGAAGATGGCGTGCGGGCGGCACACGAATGCGACGGTCATGTCCGAAAGCAACGTGGTCACCGCGATGTTCAGCAAATGGAGTTTGTAGTCGGCCATCGATCGCGTCGTGTAACGGAGAATGAGGAAAATGGAGAAGAGGCCCGAAAGTTGCGAAAAGACACCGAGGAGGTGCGACAAACGTACGAAATCCTCCAATTCGTGCGGATTGAACGCGTCGTCGGCCATTGGCAGCACGTAATGACGTGCTCGAAACAGAGGGAACTCGCGGACATTCGATTCTGTCTGCCCGTGAGCAGGTGCTTTCGGTCTTTGACACGAAAGTTGCGTGCGGGTTCGGAGAACAGATTTCTTTCCCTTTGTCCCGTCGCCAAGATTCGATTAGGGCCGTGCTTTGGTTTGCTTTCCATAATAAAAGTCCATACAAAGGCGATTTTTTGTGCCGGAGAGAAACGGAAAATGACCGGCTACTCGGTGGAGCAGCAGTCAGGCCGCCAATTCTTCCTCAGTTCTCGCTTGTTCTTCGCCCTGCTCGGGTGGACGGAAAGAAAGAAGACACCGCTAAAAGCACAAACTACAGTCGACGAAAACGAGGGAACTCGGTCAACTCGCCCGCCCACGGCTCGTCTGTGGACCTTGCGGCAGGCGGCGCATCCCGCACGCGCAAACATTGGAGTCAATTAGACGAAGAAGAGGAGCATGAGGTCGGTGGGATGAACGGCGAGGCGGTCACTCGTCCACTCACTCGACCGTTCACTCGACCGAATGGGCGGCTTTCTGGAGCGAACGGTCGCCGGGGCTACCGGCCGAGTGGCGCGTTGGATCGCGAGGTGAGCGCCGAAGGAAAGATCAATGAAACCTTTGTTGATTGCAGACACCCGCTCCCGTCCATCTTCGTCCCGCTCTTGCTGACCGCCGTGCTCGCGGTCGGTATTTGGCGCAATTTGCGCGTCGTGCGCGGCGTCCAGTTCCTCTACTCGCCGCAGGACGCCGACTGGAAGCGCGAGGAGGCGGTCTTTCGGCGGCGTTGGGCCGACGACGAGCGGCGCTTCTTTCCCGGTAATCCCCACTCTTTCCTTCCCTTCATTGCTCGTTTGAAGGGAGGGACGTCCTGTTGCGGAACGGCGTCTATTTGTTGGTGTCGGCGCGTGACGGCGGCGACGTCCTCCGCCCGCCGCTCTGCCGCCAGCTGATCGCTCTCGTGGACGCCGTGGCGAACTTCTCGTTCGCCGATGCGGCGGGCGAGCGGCGCGCCTACGCGGACGTGTGTTTCCGCTTCCAAAACGATTGCTTCCGGAACGCGCACGTCTGACTGTTGGACGAAATGTTCGCCGACGTCGACGAGGTGGGCAACACGTGAATTCCGCTCATTCCTCCTCTCGTTCGTTCAGAAGTCCCCGAACGTCTCCTTTCCGCTCTTCTCCGCCCGCTTCCTCACCGAACCGCTCGACCTGTCGACGACGCTGGGCGGCGTTCGGTTGGACGCGAGCGGGCGGTTCGTGCGCGCCGCCAAGGCGTGGCTTCTCGTGTATCAGCTGAAGGGCGGCAGCAGGTGCTGAATTCAGTGGAAATCCGATGAGTTCTTCTTGCAGCGACTTCCAGCACAAACTCCCCAAATTCCTCCACCAGCGGGCCGGCGGGTTGCTTGCGGTCGACCACTTCCACTCGGAGGCGTTCGACGACGCGCTGGAGGCGAGCGCCGCCCAAATGGCGCCCCGTTTCGGCGTCACGTTCGGCATCCTCGTCGTGCTCTCCGTCGCGTGGACCTTTTCGCTGATGCGCACCGCCGAGGGCGCGCTCGTGGTCGACTGGGTGCACTCGAAGCCGCTGCTCGGCGTCGCCGGCGTCCTCTGCACGCTGCTCGCGATCGTTTCGGGCGTGGGCGCGTTGCTGTGGGCGGGCGTCGCCTTTCCGGACGTCGTCGCCGTGATGCCCTTGCTTTGTTTGAGTGAGTTCGAGCAAGAGAACGTCTTCTTGATCCCCTCGATTGTTGCAGCGATCGGCGTGGACGACTGCTTCCTGCTGCTGGCCGAGTGGCGGAGCACCGACGCCCGGCTGTCGGCGGAGGAGCGGCTGGAGCGTACGCTGGAGCACGCCGGAACTTCGATCTTCGTCACTTCGTGCACGGACGCCCTCGCCTTCTGATTGGGGCGGTCGCTCCGCTGCCGGCCGTGACGTTCTTCTGTTGCTACGCGAGCGTCTGCATTGCGTTCATCTTCGTTTACGTTGTGACGCTCTTCGCCGCCTGCCTCCTGCTGCAGGGGCGGTGGGAGGAGCGAAGTCGGCACTCGGTGTTCGGAATTGAAACACGCGAAACGGCCAAGAGCTGCGATTCGTCCCCGAGGTCGTGCAGCAGTCGCGCGGCCGAGTACTTTCGAATGGGCAGTCGGCTGAGCGGAGAGCCGACTGATTTGTGGTACCAGCGCTTCTTTACGGACACCTTCGCGCCGTTCCTCTGCCGCCCGACCGTTCAGCTCGTCGCCGCGGCTTCGTTCGTCCTCTACGTCGTCCGAATTGTCGTGGGGCTGCAGCGGCTGGAGATCGGCTTCAATGTGAGTTTCACGACGAAGTGAACGAACGAAAGAGCGGTGGCTTCAGCTGGAGAACCTCCTCACTGCCGACTCGCCCACCAAACGCTTTCTGGAGCTCCGCGCGGCGAACTTCACCGAAAGAAGCGAGTTGGACGTCGCCGTCTTGCGGCCGCCGAATTTGGGCAACCGAACGGAGCGCGCCGCCTTCTTCGCCGAACTGCGGCTGCTGGAGACGGACGAGTGCTGCGCGGGCCCGAACCGCACGGATTTTTGTTTCCGCGACTACGAGCGGTTCGTGCGGGAGCGGGGATTCGGCGAGCTGTCGGCCGAGCTCGACCTCGACTCTTCGGTACATTCACGAGTGATCACTTGCGTCGACTAACGAGCGAGTGGATTGCAGAGCTTCCGCGAACAACTCGCGCCCTTCCTGTTGGCGGACGGACGCGCCGCCTACGACCTCGTGCAGGACGAGCGGGGCGAACTGGCGGCCTTTCGGTTCGCCGTCGGCCTCGCCGCCTTCCGCTCGGACGCGCGGCTGCTGGAGTGCGCGCGGCGCCTCCGGGCGTTGTGCCGCCGCTCCGCCTTCGGCTTCGTTTCGCACTCGTCGCTGTGGAACCTCGCCGACCAATTCGGCACCTTGTGGGGTCAAACGATGCAAGACGTCGGGATTTCGGTGGGCGTGATGACGGCGATTGCCGCCCTCTTCCTCTCGCCGCCCGTCTGCTCGCTGGTCGTGGGCACGAGCATCGTTTCGATGAGCTTCGGCGTCCTCGGCTGGATGCCCTTTTGGGGCGTGAAGCTGGACGCCACCTCGATGATCTCCGTTGCCATGAGCGTTGGGTTCTCGTGAGCATTGCCCCGTGTTCGCTCAATCGATTGCTCGTTGCAGTGTCGACTTTGCGGCCCACGTTTCGTACAGCTTCTGTTCGTCGGCCGCCGCCTGTCCGCGGGAGCGGCTGCGCGCGGCGTTGCGGGTGGTCGGCTGGCCGATCACTCAGGCGTCGGCCGCCGTTCTGCTCGGAATCCTCACGCTGGGCACCGCGGACGCCTTCATCGTGCAGACCTGCTTCAAGTCCGTCCTTCTGGTCGTCGTCTTCGGTTTGTTCATTGGATTCCTTTGTTTAATCAATGCGGTCTTTAGGGTACGTCCACGCACTCGTCTACCTGCCGCTCGCCTTCATGCACGCGACCGTGTTTGTGCAGTGGATTTCTCCTGCTGCGGAGAAGAAGTAGACGATGTTTGTTGATTAATTAAACGACTGTCCTCGTTTCTTTCTAATGCTGCGAGCTCCGCTCGCTTCTGTTTGTTGTCCATCCAAGAGAAGCTCGAATTCAATCGTTTGGCCGACCGGAGCGGCTGGTACCAACAGCGGCTCCTTCTTTTGTGGATGTATGGAGACGAAACTGGCGACAAGACCGTGCAAAAACGAAGGAAAGCCGCGGGCAATCAGCGACTCCACTGGGCGCGTCTGCGCGAACACTCGCATTCTCCATGTTCCTCCTTGATTCGGCCGGAAATTCGACTCGTCTTGGCACGAACAGGTCGAAGAATTTGCGGCGAAGTCGATGAACGAAATTTCGAAGCGAAGTTCGGGCGTTAAAGCGGTGAACGGGCGGCTTTTCGGCGAATTTCGAGCGCGGGACGCCGCCGCCCGAAATTCCCGTTCGAACGGCCGCCGAATCCCCGCTCGATTTCGCCTGCCGCCCCGCCCGCACCGCCGGTAGGCCGCCCGCCCGTCGACTTCGGCCGGCCGCCGACGGAAATCTTCAGTTCGCCCCGCCGACTGCCCGCTCTCCCCGCCGCTCTCCTTCGCTCTCCGCTCTCCGTTGGAAACGAAAAGGTGAGCGGCCGATCGGCTTCCTTCTCCTCCACTCATCCCCTCCGTCCGCTTTCAGATGTGCCGCCTTCTGCTCGTCCTCCCGCTGCTGGCCGCCGTGGCCGCCGCCCAGCTCGCCTCGGGCGACTCGGAGAGCCCCGACGTGTACCGCCGCTCGGTCGGCTCCGGAGAGGAGCTCGAGGTTCGTTCTCCCGCCCACATCGCTCGTCCTCCACTCACCTCTCGCCGCTGTTTGCAGGTCGCCCGCCGCTCCGCGTACGCCGAGGCCTCGGGCGAGGACGAGGGCGCCAACCCGTCGGCCGCTCCCGCGTCGACGGCCGGCGACGAGTCGGAGGTTCGTTCTTCCCTCCCCTCTCCTCCAATCGATTGATCCCCCGTCTGCTTGCAGGTGTACCGCCATTCGGCCGCCTCGGGCGAAGAGGAGGACGCCGCGCCCGTCCGCCGCTCGGCTCTGGATACCGCCGAGGCGTCCGGCGACGAGGAGCCGACCGCCGCGACCGCCCGCCTGCCCACGATCTCCACGGCCGCCCTCCCGACCCTCTCGACGCGCGCCCGCCGCTCCGCCGAGGGATCGGCCGAAGAGGAGTCCGCGGAGGCCGGCCAGGCGTCGGTCGAGGACGAGGCGGAGGTCACGATCGCCACCGCCTCCACCGCCGTGCTGCCCACGATCTCCACCGTCGAGATCTCGACGCGCGCCCTCGTGGCGTTGATTGTTGTCATCCTCATTTGCGCGACCGTGATCTCCGTCCTCATTTGGTGCATGTGGAAAATCGCCATTTATCGACCGAACACTCTGGTTCCCACTTTTGAACTCCGCAATTTCGATTAGCCCTACATGTATTTGTACTCATTTTCGAACATAAACTGCATCGTGGAGCTGCTCTTCGGCCTTCGGATTGATCGTGAGAGAAACAAGCGGCGAGGCCGATCGAGGGGGATGACGAGAGCGTTTGTTGTTGTTGTTGTCTGAGTGTTCGGCTTCCATTCGGTTCGATCGGCCGGAGAAAGCAAGCCGAACGCGGCGAGGAGTCGGCCGACCGAGCGGCTCGTCGGGGCGAACGCGGAAACGCCGCCGCCGCTCGCAGGCGGGCGGGCGGCTTGTTTACGCGGCGATTGTGAAAGGCGGTCAGCGAGCAGTCGGGAGCCGCCGATCGAAAAGCGAGGAAATGCTCCATCGCTCGGCCCTCTTCGACGAGCGGACTGCCTACAACACGCGAGTTATCGAGTCCTCGCTCTCGCCTCGATTAGCGGAAATAGAAATTATTGGAATCTCATCACCTTCGGGTTCACGAACGGGGCGAACTGCAGAGGTGCAATTCGAACGAAAACAATTGAAAGAAGTCAGTGGACAGAGTGGGAGCAATGGGAACCTCAGGAATGATCAGGAAACACACAAAACAGAGGATTCAAATGTAACGAGCTTGAGTCGACCCAAGGGTCGGATGGAGCGACGACGGGCTGCTGCTCGTCAGGTGGACGCAAATCGACGGCCACGCGATCTTCGCCTCGTGGCTGAAAGCGAGCGGAATCAACCGAATGCACGAGGAGCGGAGGAAACCGACCGTTTGTACACGAACAGGTGCGGTTTGTTGCCCGAATTCAACGCCGCGCGGATGTCGGCGATTGTCTTCGTAGCGTGCAGCGAGGTCTCGTAGCCGTCGCAGAGGACGCACCTGAATGGAGGACGAACAAATCAAATGAATGCGAGGAAGGAAGGGGAACTCACAGCCCAAAGTCCTCGGGCGTCGTGATGCGCGACTGGGAGGCGATCAGGCGGCACAGCCGCTGGACGTTCATCTGCTTGACGGCCGTCAGCGCCAAGAAATCGATCGTTTCGCGCGTCTCGTTCGGGATAGCCACGGGGACGAACGCGTCGGCCGCCTTCTTGATGCATGACTGCAGAGAAGCCCGGGTCGACGAGGCGTCCGGCCGGGCGCTCATCCGATGGAGGCGGCCGATCGAGTCGGCGTTCTTCAGCACGTGGACGGCGCGGTGAACAGGCAGGCGAGGTAGAAGAAGGAGTGGCCGCTGGAGAGGATCGTCTGGGACAGCAGTTCGAGCATGTACGCGGCTTCCACCTAAACAACCGATTAGATTCGCATGATCGGAGAGTGGAAGCACCTCGAACGTGACGAGCGAAGTCTTCGCGAGGATGAAGACGATCCAGCGCACGAGATCCTCGGTGGACGGCATCCGCTTCAGTGGGCCGAGCACGTAAGAGCACGCCCGAAAGAAATGCTCCAGCTTCTTGAACGGCGAGTAGTGCTTGCGGCAGTCCTTGATCGAGTGCCGGACTTGGCGAGCGTGTGCTCGTTCGGCGCCCGCACGTGCGCGCCCAAGCCGAGCTACTCGAAAGACATCGCCCGTACACGTTGGATTCCTGCAATTCGGAGCAAGGAATGAGCGAAGGGATGCTCCATGCTTCTTACCCGCATTCAGCGACTCCATCGATCCCTCGCTCATCGATTTGACGACGAGCAGGTGGTAGATGTGATCGCGAAGCGGTTTCAGCAGCATCTTGTGGAGCGCCGATTCAAGGATCGCATCGACGTTGAGGAACTCGTCCGAAGCGAACCGTTGAGTTTCCGCTTCGATTACCGACAGAAGGCCGGCGTCGTCGTTGTTCTTCACCAAATAGTTCTGGACGCCGGTCATGAATTGGCGGACGTTGCGGATGGTGACGAGCGGGTCCTTCTCCTTTGTGTCCAGCGTGCACTCGACGAACACCCAAAGGCCCCGGCCGAACGTCGTGTCGCAGTCGGCGGCCAGCTGCTCCGCGTACTGCTGGATGCGGAAGCCGGGATCCTCGTGCCGCCGGACGGTGCGGAGGCGAGCGGGCGACGGGGCGGGCAGAAACGAGCAGCCGCCCGCCTCCTCGTCGTCCAGCGCGTCGTGCGAGCGGGACTGCAAGCAAACCGTTGAGAAGAATCGTGTGTTTGTTGGAACGAACCGAATGGAAGGCCGCTCCGGGCGTTTGGGCGCGACCGCGCATCAACAGCGGGCTGTTGGCCGGACGGGAGACGTTCAGCAGCAAGGCGGAGCGGCCGCGATTCGACTCTAGCGTGTACGTTTCGCTGGGAATGCGGCGCGAGAGTTTTATCCACATCACGTTTAAAACTCGTCTCGTTTATCGTTTTCTCCGCGCCCATTAACAGTCCTACCGTGTTTGCACTCAAGTCCAGCCTGTCTGTTTGACGCCCACAGCCTGTTTTATTTACTTTACAATCACAACGACAATTCAATTCGATCACAACCAGCAACGTTTGACGTGTTTGCGCAGTTCGTATTCAGAGATGAGCGGCGAATGCACGAGCGATTTGGGTAGAAATTCGAGTACCTGGAGCATCGCCGGCTTCTCCTTTTTGATTTCAAACCACGCCTGTTGACGGAGAGTGAACGGTTTGCTGCAATCATTGTACTAGATTCTTTTCATGTTCTTTCGCTTACCGACAACAAAAACGAAAGATTGCTGCTTGTTTGGTGCGCAGTGGATTTCGTGATTCCTTCTGGGGGATGACGTTCACGGTCAGCACTCCCTCGTCTTCATCAACAGAAAGCCCAATAGCTGGAAGATGAAGTTGGATGGGCAGAAGAACCAAAGAGCTTTTCAACGAATCTAAGCAATAAATCGCTCTACAAGGTTCGTCTTCGTAAATGACGAGAAAGAACAAGCGGCTCTTGATCCACCGAAAAAAATGCAGCGAACGAGCTAAAGGCTAAAACAATGAAAATAAGTGTCAGTTGGCCGTAACAATTAGCACCTTTCGGAGTCCATTGTGAAAGTTCGTTGAAACGATGCTCACTTCAGCCGTATTCCCGCTGTCGAGCTGGTGAACGGAAATTCGAGACAAATCTATGTAGTAGCTGTGTTCTTGCAACACAAGCGAATAGATTTTGTTATCAACCAGCTGCGGAACGAAGATGTTGGAAGGCAACTCAATCTTTTGATCAATTTGGAGCATTTCGTCCTTGTCGAATTGCGCGAAGAAAACTTCCGAATGTACGTTAGTGCGTGAGCAATCAAATCGAATATGCGTCATTTTGTTCGACTGCCGACTGATAAAAAAAGCGCGAGGTCGAGCGTCGTGCAAGTGCAAGACGGATTGAACGACCGCGGATTGGGTAGCAAGGTCCAGTGTCAGCGTTAGAAACGTCCAATTCCATTGAACCTGCCTGTGTACTTTGCGACGGATGCAAACCACGGCAAGTAGCGTGTTCTGATCCAAGAAGACTGCGCTTTCCAAAACTCCGCTCTTCACCGCCGCTTCGTCATGCCGCACTGGAAAGTGAGTTTCTAGCCACCTGTAACCTATTTTAAAAAAATGTATAAAAAGACACGTACATTGGAATGTTGAACTTGGTGTCGAAGACGAAGATCTGATTTAACTTGCAGAAATGGTAGACATAGCGGCCGCATTTCGAAACCAGAGCGCCCAATGTGCGGTTCTGAATTTTGTCAAGAGATATTAAGCGTGTACGTACCCTTTTCGACCAACGTCCGTCAAATGTTCCGCCTTCCAGCGGGTCGGAAAATGGACGATTGGTCGCTGTTGATTTTCCCGAACAAATCGCACGAATCCTCCGCTTTAAACTCCTGCATGACTTCCCAACGAGCTCCATCGGAAAGTGCGGGCAGAATTAACGAAATAAGCAGAAGTACAAGAAAGCACAGCATCCTAATGCGCAGCGTAAATGACTGCGGGGAGTGTGGGAAATTGGGTGCTGGCCTTTTTCTACCCTCTGTGTTTACGACCGTTGTTTCTTTTGCTGAATGCTCGAAAGCATCATGTCGGTTGAGAATTCCGCATTCAAACAAGGTCTCGCTCGTTAATTGTTTTTGCCGTCTCACATACGCGATAAATGCAAACTAAACCAGCAAGACAGCCATGATCTGACGAGATGCCACGCCGAGTTTCATATTTATCATCATTAAAGTACACGTACGGGCATTTAATTTGCTAAAATAAACAACATTTTGGTTTGTTTCCATTCAGTCGGCCACCATTTGACAATGAGTGACGAGCGAGCGGATGTGGTGGAGCACCGGCTGGCCGTCGTGCTCGGTTGACTTCTCGTTGTGCACACATGCAAGAAGCTAACGATGTTGCCGAGAACTCGACGAATCGAATTTATTCTTGTGAACAAAAAGGTCCTCTTCAACAGCGAGCAGAAGGGTGAATGGACGGAACAAAGGCGAGGGATCACTTGTGGGCGGCCGACTTCTGCTTGATCTGCTTCTTGCCGCCCTTATGCAACGAGAACGAGTGAGCGGAGAAAAGTAAAAGAGGAGACTCACAGGCGGCTTTCCCGCATCGCCGAGCACAACGGCCGGGCCGTAGAGCGTGTTGCTGGCCGGCGTCTGAGTGGTGGGCGTTCCGTAAAGACTTGCGGCCGCCGTGTTGCCCGGCGTCCCGTAGGCGCTGCGGGTTTGCGTTTGGTCGGCCTCCGTGCGTGTCGTGAAGCCGCCGACGGTCGTCTGCTCGGCCGTCTGCCCGGGGCGCGTCCGCGACTTCGTTCCCTTCGCTTTCGGCTTCGCCTTGCCCTTCGCCTTGGCCGCCTTCTTCTTCTTCTTCAGCACGAAGAAGACGAGCGCGCACACGAGACTGATCAGCAGCAGGAGCAGAAGCAGGCAGCCACTAAAGGAGAGCGGTGAGAAGGAGGAGAGGGGAGACGCACCAGATCAACCCGATCATCCAATCGCTCAACCCGCTTTTCGCTCCCTTCGCCTTCGGGTTGTCGGCCGCGTTATTCGCACCAGACGCGGCGGTCGGGCGGAGCAGACCGCCGGCCAGCGGATCGGCGGCGGTCGTGGTCGGGACACGAGTGGTGGTCGTCGTCGTCGTCGTGGTGGTGGTCTGCAAAAAGACGAGAAGAACTAGAGAGGAGTGGGACGAGTGACCGCTTACGCTGGTAGTTGTGGACGTCGTTGTGGTCTAGAGGAAGTAGAGTAAACGTAGAGGGGAGAGCGGCAAGTGGACGCTTACAGTGGTCGTGGACGTAGTCGTCGTAGACGTGCTCGTCATCGTACTGGTCGAAGTCGAAGTTGAGGTCGAAGTCGAAGGGCTCGTGCTGGTGGACGACTCGGAGGTCGTGGCCAGCGCGCTCGTCGTGCTCGGGACGGCCGGTGGGGTGGTCTTCGGGATGACCGTGCATTTCGGACACGGCGGATCTCCACAAACACTCTGCAAGACGCTGCACGTTTAGCCACGTACACGTCCGCAAACTTGCCGATGCGAAGAACTCCTGAACGTCGCCCGATCGCCAGAATTGAATGCGCGCCCACCATTTGCAGTTGTCGTACTCGTTTCGCAGCGACTGGCCGGCGCACAACGGGTAGACGCCAAAGATGTGGTGCAGGAAGAGATCGCCGTTCTTGTGCATCTGCAGACTGACCATCTGCGGGAACACTTTGATGCCTTCTGCAAAGCTCAACAATCAGATAAATTAGCTCCGATCGGGCGAAACTCACCGACTTTCAAGAAGCCGCCCTTCCCGCACGACTCACAGTCAAAGTGCAGCGTGCACACGTTGTGCAAGGTCACGTTGAAGCTGCAAGGAAGCAGGAGAAATAATGAGTGGGAAAACGAAACGACTCACCTTCCAGGTCTGTTAAAGCCGATCGAAATTCGGAGCCGTTCCGTCTTCTCCCACACCCCCGCAACGCTCGTGTACTCGCACTTATCAAGAGCTCTGCAAGAAAGAAACATTATTGGGGAATGAACGCTATCCATCGCTTACAGGCCATAACCCGTTCTTTCTGTGTGCACAACGACGCAGGCGTCGTATTGGGCGCCGATACTCTGGGCGTTCGTCGGCGCCGATCCGAAGAGCACGACGCCGCCGCAGAGGACGAGGGCGAGCAACGGCCAACGCATTCCGCCGGCAGCAGCGATGAGACGAATGAGAGGGAGAGCGGGACGAAAGAAGGCCGCAGCACACGAGGAGGCCGGAAAGAGCAAATGCAACGAGCTGCTCGTTTTTCCGCCTTCCTTTCCGCGAGTGGACAAAATTTGCATCGCAGTACGCAATCCGCTGCAAGCACAACCGTTCGTTGCCAGCAGGCTGGACCGCCACCCGCAGACGACAGGAGCGGCAGATTAGTCAAACAGTCCCAAGTGCAGTTTGTTCGACTGATCGTGAACTCGCTTGTTTCTTTCAATCTTCTGTTGGCAATGCACAATACAAGGTTGATTGAAGGAGTGCAGGTGTTTATGGCAAACAATTGAGCGGCAAGACAGTCGGTTGAATTGGGTGAATCAAAGGACAACGAAACGCTCCGATTGGAGATCCTGAAGAGCGATGGCTGCAAAAAGAAGAGTAGAGATTGCTCCTCTACGTTGAACCCCACCCTGCGACTCGCTGCCGACGATCAGCGACAAGCGGACGGCCGTCGAGTGGGCGATCGCCTCCATTAGCTGCCGGAAGGTGAGACCGAGGGCGACGGCCGCCCGCAGCTTTTCGATGGACGCCCGATCGTGGGGTTTGCTGAAGAAGAGGAAGTGGCCGCGTTCACCGGCGAGAGTGAACGAAAGAGCGGCCGGAGGCAACGGGACGTCCGCCCTCCACTCGGGCGTCTTCAGTTGCAGCAGGAGGAACAAGCAGGCGGGCGAGTGCGTCCACGTGATGACCGGCAGGGCGTTGAACTCCTCGTTCAGCTGCAAACACGAAAGGAAAGCAGGGTAGAGTGGAGAACTCACTTCTTTGTGGTTGTAAAAGAGGAACTGCGGCTCCTGCAGCAACGTTTCGATCAACCGACTCGCCCGCAACACGGCGGCCTCCTGATCGACGCGCGGCTCGACGTCCAAATGAGAGCAAATGAGCGGCACACTTGCAGGTGGCGAGGGGACGACGACTGCAGCTGAGGGGAGAGGAGGCCACTCAACTCGCGGCTTGGCCGGTCGGCGGCTCGGAAGCGAGTGGGCAGTTGGCTCTTGCGGGGCGACGGAAGTGGGCGGCGAGTGGTCGGGGATTGGAGACGATCGAGGAACAGGCGGCTTGATTTGCGGCGTCTTCGGCCGGTCGCTCATTTGCAAGGCGTCAGCCGGCTTTTGGACGACGGGAGTGGACGAAAGCCGGACGTTCGTGCTCGCCGTCGTTTCCTTCCGTTTGACGCCGCGCGGACTGAACGCGTCGCTTCGCGTTTGACTCCGGACGGCCGCTCGCTGGACTTCCGCAACGTTCGTCCCGACTTGGCGAAAGGCGGCGCGATGCTTCTGAACGCTCGAATTGAAACGCGTGACGGGGATTGCGGCGACTCACCTCTCCGATTCGAATCGCCTCGTTGAGCTCCGCGTCAGTCGGCGGGCGCTCGAATCCGTGCAGCGCGCGTTCGTGTTGATTTCGCCACGCGAACGTCGTCGTTCGGATTCCGCACAGGCTGCACGTGAATCCCGTCGTGTTCGCGTGCTGCCTCGCGTGCACTTCGGCTGCCGATCGGCTCGGGAACGAGTCAAGGCCGCAAATTGTGCACGGAGATTGGGAGGTGGGATTGGTGGTTGAATCAACCAAGGACGACAAGGAAGAACGGGCACTGGTTTCCTTCACGGCCTCCATTTGCAGGAGCGGCGAGTCCATGCGAAACTCCAAAAGTTGAAAGCAGAACGAACAATCGACGTCTCACACCCGCGAACAAACCGCGCGATTATTCGAAAGAGAACGCGAACCTCGGGCGTCACTTTCGCGCCCTCGATTGACCGCGAGAAAGTCGAGTGAACGCCCGCCCACGAGCGGTCGGTTCGCATGTGCAGCGATCTACATGCCGCTTTTCCCATCGCTCCGCTCTTTGTTCCAATGAACAAAGGGCACAGAGGATGGGGTCAATTCGTTGTGTTCTCAGCTGATCAACGCGAGAGAGAGCGCGACGCCCACAACTCCGCAGACGGCCGGCCAAAGGAAGACGCGTGAGCAGACGGCCAGCGACTCGCGAGAGGCGGACGAATAGCAGAAAGTGGCGGGGATCGTCTACAAGGCGTGTCCGAGGCTTTAGCAACGAAGCGCAAGGTGAATCCGAACGACAAGGCGGGCGAAGTCAGCAGTCAAACGGGCCGGCCGTGTACAGCGGAACAACAGGCGCGTGCTCGAGCGGGAGTTTGAAGCCGGACACGGGTGCCGTGCGTGTACGCAACAAATGGGTGGTCGAATTTCCGGCGATCAACATCGATCAAGAACACGTTTCGTGAACTGGATTTCGTTTGAAACTCCCGGCATTGCTCACAAGCAGTCGTTCAACTCCATTCGGTCATGCGACTCGGAGGCAGTCGAGGAGACGGACGTTCTTTTGCCGACGACACGAATAAATTGCGCACTCACAGCCGGGTTATCCGGCCACCACTTTTCGCCTGCGCCACCTCGCCGCAAGCGGCCGCATTCTACAACGGCGGCGGGCGAGCGGCCGCCCGCCGTTCGACTCACCCGCCTTCGCGTGGGCCACTCGCTCTGTCCCGCTCCTCCCGCTCATTTCTCTCGCTTCAGATTTCTCCCGCTCAATCGGTCGCTTTGTCCGCCGAGATGAGAGCGCCGCCCTGGACCCTCGCCGGACTCCTGCTGTTCGCCTGCTGGCCGTCGGTGGGCACGGGGAAGTTCCTCTACAATCCGGCCACCTCGAAGTTCGAGAAGTGCGTGAAGCAAGTGGAACATGCCACCGTTTTGTGAGTTTTTCGCCTTCCTTTTGTTGATCTCCTTCTCAGCAACCTGACGGCGTGCTCCTCCACGACGTTGAAGGTGCAATGGAAACCGGAAACGGCGATTGTTTTGTGGGTGGACGGTCTTTACGGATCGGACACGTGAGTGCTGTTCGGTTTGCTCTCATTGTCTTTACTTTTCAGAGTCGAATGGACCATCGCCGACGAATGCACGGTTTCGGTGAAGGGAAAACCGGAGAACGTAAAAGCTTTTAACTTGAGTGCGAGCGTTTTATTCTATCTGTTTATTTTAAGTGTGCACGTTCAGGTGGCCTTGTGTACACCGCCCATTACGCGGAGTTGGAGCTAACGTCGGACGGCAAACTCCTTCGAGAGGACAACGACAAAACGGTCTGCGACGGAACTTCACTGCGCCAAAAAACCGAGGAGGGAGGTTGGTGGACGAAGATCGAATTCAAGAAAAATGGAGCCGTCAAACAAATCTTACTTTTCGTATGTTTTGCACAAGTGTTCGTTAGGAAAACGAGCATGCATTGTCAGCCGTCAGTGAAGAATGGATGGTCGGGCGATTTTGGCGAGTATCCTTTTGTGCGGGAAGTCTCGACCACTCTCGCTACGACCAGCACGAGCACGACGAGCACTTCCACCACCGTAAGTCGTTCGCTTTTGTTTGAGCTCACCTCTCGCTTTTGTTTAGACCTCAACCAGCACCTCTTCGACGACCACAACGACTCTCCCGCCGACGACCACGGTGAGTTGCCCCATTTTTCTCCATTCCTCCGCCCTTTCTTTAGACCACGTCGACCTCCACGACCACTCTGGTCCCCACAACGACCTCCACGTCGGTCAGTTGGGCGCACTTCTGCTCTTTGACTGGCTTTTTTCTTCAGACGACGCCGGAGCCGACGACCACCTCCACATCTACGTCTACAAGCACGTCGACGACGTCCAGCTCGACAACCACTGTTTGTTATTCTCGCTTTTCTCTTTTAACCCGCTTTTTCTGCAGACGACCCCGGAGCCAACCACCGCCTCAACGTCTACGAGTTCGACGACGACGCTCGCGCTCACGTCCTCAATCGCGCCGACCACCACGCACGAGCTGACCTCGACGTCCACGAGTGCTGTAAGTCTCTCATGTGGGCACTCGCTTTCTACACTTTCGCTTTCAGACCACGCCGCTTCCGACCACCACGAGCAGCACCTCATCGACGTCTACTTCGACTGTGTCGAGCAGCACGACGCCCGTGCCCACGACTCTGAGCATCCCGAGCTCGACGACCACGCTCGAGGTCACAACTTCGAGCAGCACGGCGAGCTCTACGACCACGAAGCTCCCGAGCACCGTTACGCAGTCGACGATCGACCCGCTCGCTGCCGGCTTGCTCCGCCCGACGGCCGCTGGAGCGAAGGCCGGTGGGGCCGCCACTCTCGAGGACTCGGAGAGCGGCGGCATAAACGCGCTGTTGATCGGTTTGATCTCGTAAGTCCCTTTTCCTTCTTGTCCTCATCCATGCACGCGTTCCTTTCAGCGGCTGTCTCGGCCTTCTGCTCCTCCTGCTCAGCATCGTCGGATCGCTCGTCTACTTTCTGGTGATTCGCAAGCGGGCCGCTAAGAAGAAGAACACGAAGCCGAGCGGCGACGGCAAGACGAACGAGCAGACGAAGAGCGCGTACACGGACGCCACTCAGGCGGTGGAGGAACGCAAGCCGAAGGGCGAGCGGGGATTCCGGGGCCAAGGTACGGGCGACGTGAGTTTCACTCTCAATCAGGCGGCTGTTCATTCCGTTCGACTTGCAGATCAATCGCCGCGAATTGATCCTAACGAATGGCAAGAAGTGAGCGGATGGCCGCCTCCCGTTCAAGTCCAGTCAAATCGGAATCCCAGTTGTGTCCTTGGTTGTTTTCTTTTGTGTGTACTGCCCCGAGTAAACGTTTTTCGGATAGAATAGGAATAAAATCGGTTCGTTAGGTTGCCGCAAAAGGAACGTCTGCAAGGAATGGAAGAAAGCCGGACTGGTCCTTGTTTGCGAGATGCCTTTTGCCGTCGTCTTGCGTGGGAATCGTCGCTCCGAACACACAAAATCAAAAAGAACGGAGCAACGAAACAAATTTCTGTACAGGTTTTTGTCTAAGCAACTCCTTTCATGGGTTCAAGGAAGAATTCATTACTAAACATTGCTTCGAATTCTCTTTGCTTTCGCCACTTTACGATTGCGGCCGTGTTTTGGTCTTCCGATCGGGCCGCCCGGCGTCGCCGTTTGTGGCCGGTGGAATTTCTCGGTCACCCACCGCCGCTTGTCGCTCGACCTCGCGATTCGTACGCGGCGACCCGCTCGCTGAGGAGTCGAAAGGCGAGCGGAAGCGATTCCTCGCTCACGCTCCTCCTTTTCGTTCGGGAAGACGAAGAGAATTGGTCATTGGCCGAGGAATGCGGCGATCATTCACGGCAGGACAGAAAGGAAGCGGGAGGAAGCGGGCAGAAGCAAAAGGCGGCAGTTGCCGATTTAAAAGGAGACTGGCCGGCGGCTCTCCAGTCACTCCTCTCGTTCCCCGTCCATCCTCCCGTTTACTTGATCCCCACATTGTCGAGAGAATGGGCGCAGTCCGCCAACTTGTTCTCCTGGTCGTTCTCGCGGCCCACACGGCCGACTTGTCGCCCGTCCCCTCGTCCACTCCGCCCGGCGGCTGGGTGACGAGCCCGTGGAAGGAGGAGGAAGTGCCCTGGGTGCGAACGCGCGCGCCGAGCCCCTTCATCGACGCCCGACACGATTCGTTTACAGCCCAGTGCTATCAGCTGGGCAAAATCGAACTGGCGGACGTGAGTTTTCTTCCATCGTTTGAAGTGGTGATAGGGAGGGGAACACGAGTTTCTGCTCACTTTCCAATCGCCTTCTCGTTTCCGTTCCTACCGCCAGCCTACCGCAATGGGCCGGTGAGGTCCCCGTTCGCCACCTCGACGACGGCCTCGGCCGAAGGACGGCGACGAATCAAACGCTGGCGCCCGATCAACCGGCCGCCGACCAGCCCGGCCCCCTTCCGCCACCCGGCGCCTCGCCCGCGCTACGCCTGCGAGGAGAAGTGAGTTCAATTGAACGAATCCCTGCCCTACATTCTTCTACAAACGATCAGTTTTTGCTCATCCTCTTCGTTTCAGCGTGCGCAACTACATCGACGCGCGCTGCAGTCCGCCCGCGCCGCGCCCGATGCCCACGCGCCTCCCGACCGATCACTACGTGGTTGACAGCGCCGTCCTGTGGGTGGCGCACGAAAGCGGTGAGTTCCGGGAGCAACAGAAGGCTGGAGTGCTCCCTTTCATTCACCCACTCATCACTGACGTCGTCTCATTTCAGAGGGCGGAAACACGGACAAACCGCTGCCCAGCGTGCAGGACGTGATCGACACATGTTGTATCGGCATTGCGCACCAGTGCGACTGTTTCTTCCATTGGGGAGAACGCGGAACGCCCACCGAGCGGGTTTGCGACGCGGTCCTCATGGCCGCCTTCTACCGCCCGCCGCCGTGTGCCGCAGCGAAGTCGGAGGATTGAGTCGAGCTCCATTCATTTCGTTGTATTTTGATTGATTTCTTTCGTTTGCTCTTGTTCAATAAACACCCTCTACTCGTTTATTCCTTCGGTCATCCGACTACAAAAAGAAAGAGGATTCATCGCGTTGTCCGGCCATCGCTTGAACTCGTAAGCCAACGGTGCCCGCTGGTTCGTAGCTCTCGGCTTCTTGCTGTCGCCCCCACGGTCGTCGAAGAGGGCGGCGAGAGCGAGCGAGCGAGAAAGACGACGAGATCCCGCCGCTCTAAATTTTTCTCGAACTCGTTCACGACAGCTTGCCTTCTTGCGTTTGCAGCTGCACTTACCGTTGAATCGCCCTTCAAGAGGTCCGAAACAAGGTGGCTGGACAGCGCTGGTCATTCAAACATCAGTCGTCGGAAAGAAAAAAAAACCCCTTCCAATCGTGTTGCCTTTCAGTGTCCGCAGCAACACTGATTGTGAACGTCGGAATTTCTTGTGTTCGAATAGACTCCCTTTACGTCATGTCTTTCATTTGTTGTTATCTCTCGTTCAGTTTGCTTTGCCCCCGCCCAAGAGCGGAAAGCTCCGAAAACACCGCCCTCCATTTCGAGACCGCATTTTATGAACGGAAACGAGGAGTGGCCGCAGAAGGGTTCTTAATGAACGAGAACGATCGAGAGCGGGGGCAAGAGCGAGAACGAAGGAACGAGCAAGCAATCAAGAAAGGGAAGACGTGTTGACGAACACCAAACCCCGCCGCCAAACCGCCCGCTTGCCCGCCCACTCGTTCGCTCCCCTCGCCGCCGTCTTGT